>CM069916.1:106139506-106193504 GCA_036172215.1 Camellia granthamiana | reverse complement strand
GACTGTAACACGATTTTGGCCCGCCCGATGGACTATTTTCAAGCTTAGGTGCGAGAAAAGTGCCGTTCCGGACATTGCTTTCAAACCGGGAGTCCCGTGCTAGATCGGTAAGTTTTCACAACTTACATTGGTCCCTCCCGGGGCGTTTGACGTGTTCCCGGGCCTTCTCGTGACTGTTACACGATTTTGGCACCCGACGGCTTATTTTCGAGCTTAAGTGTGAAAAAAGTGCATTTTTTGATTTAGTTCCCGAACCGAGAGTCTCGTGCTAGCTTCGTAAGTCTCCGCAACTTGCCATGGACCCTCCCGAGGTGTTTGGGGCATTTCCCGGTCCTTCTCGTGACTTTTACACGGTTTGGGTCCCCCTGGTGTCCTATTTCCAAGCTTAGGTGCGGAAAAAGTGTCTCTTTCCGACTTAGTTTTCAAACCGGGAGTCCCGCGCTAGTCCCGTAAGTCTTCACAACTCGCGTTGGTCACTCCCGAGGTGTTTGAGGTGTCCCCCGACCCTTCTTGCGGCTGTTACCTGATTTTGGCCCCCCGATGGCCTACTTCCAAGCCTAAGTGTTTAGAAAAAGTATATTTTCCGGCTTAGTTTTCAAGTCGGGAGTCCCGTGAATGTTCGTTAAGTTTTCGCAACTCAAATTGGTCCCTCCTGAGATGTTCGAGGCGTTCCCCGGGCCTTTTCGTGTTTGTTACGCGATTTCGGCCCGCTGAGGCCTATTCTCACTGGTTAAGTGTGAAAAAGGTACATTTTTCGACTTAGATCCAAACCGGAAGTCCCGCGCTAGTTCCGTATGCATCCACAACTCGCATTGGTTTCTCCCGAGGTGCTCCACGGGCCTTCTTGGGACTGTTACGGGATTTTTTGGCCCCCGATGGCCTATTTCGAACTCAATTGTTTAGGAAGTGCATTTCTCGGCTTAGTTTTCAAACCGGGAGTCCCATGCGAGTTCCGTGATTTTCCGCGACCCACGTTGGTCCCTCCCTAGGTGTTTGAGGTGTTCTCGGGGACCTTCCCTTGACTGTAACACGATTTTGGCCCGCCAATGGGACTATTTTCAAGCTTAGGTGCGAGAAAAGTGCCGTTTCGGACATTGCTTTCAAACCGGGAGTCCCGTGCTAGTTCCGTAAGTTTTCACAACTTACATTGGTCCCTCCCGGGGCGTTTGACGTGTTCCCCGGGCCTTCTCGTGACTGTTACACGATTTTGGCCCTCGACCGCTTATTTTCGAGTTTAAGTGTGAAAAAAGTGCATATTTTGATTTAGTTCCCGAACCGAGAGTCCCGTGCTAGCTCCGTAAGTCTCCACAACTTGCCTTGGACCCTCCCGAGGTGTTTGGGGCATTTCCCGGTCCTTCTCGTGACTGTTACACGGTTTGGGTCCCCCCGGTGTCCTATTTCCAAGCTTAGGTGCGGAAAAAGTTTCTCTTTCAGACATAGTTTTCAAACCGGGAGTCCCGCGCTAGTCCCGTAAGTCTTCACAACTCGCGTTGATCACTCCCGAGGTGTTTGAGGTGTCCCCGGCCCTTCTTGCGGCTGTTACCCTGATTTTGGCCCCCCGATGGCCTACGTCCAAGCCTAAGTGCTAGAAAAATTGTATTTTCCGGCCTAGTTTTCAAGTCGGGAGTCTCGTGCCTGTTCGTTAAGTTTTCCCAACTCAAATTGGTCCCTCCTGAGATGTTCGAGGCGTTCCCCGGGCCTTCTCGTGTTTGTTACGCGATTTCGGCCCGCTGAGGCCTATTCTCAGTGGTGAAGTGTGAAAAAGGTACCTTTTCCGACCCAGTTTCCAAACTGGAAGTCCCGCGCTAGTTCCGTAAGTTGCCACAACTCGCATTGGTTTCTCTCGAGGTGCTCCACGGGCCTTCTCGGGACTGTTACGGGGTTTTTTGGCCGCCGATGGCCTATTTTTCGAACTCAAGTGTCTAGGAAGTGAATTTCTCGGCTTAGTTTTCAAACCGGGAGTCCCATGCGAGTTCCGTGAGTTTCCGCGCCCCACGTTGGTCCCTCCCTAGGTGTTTGAGGTGTTCTCGGGACCTTCCCTTAACTGTCACACGATTTTGGCCCGCCGATGGACTATTTTGAAGCTTAGGTGCGAGAAAAGTGCCGTTTCGGACATTGCTTTCAAACCGGGAGTCCCGTGCTAGTTCCGTAAGTTTTCACAACTTACATTGGTCCCTCCCGGGGCGTTTGACGTGTTCCCCATGCCTTCTCGTGACTGTTACACGATTTTGGCCCCTGACGGCTTATTTTCGAGCTTAAGTGTGAAAAAAGTGCATTTTTTGATTTAGTTCCCGAACCGAGAGTCCCGTGCTAGCTCCGTAAGTCTCCGCAACTTGCCTTGGACCCTCCCGAGGTGTTTGGGGCATTTCCCGGTCCTTCTCGTGACTGTTATTGGGTTTGGGTCCCCCCGGTGTCCTATTTCCGAGCTTAGGTGCGGAAAAGGTGTCTCTTTCCGACTTAGTTTTCAAACCGGGAGTCCCGCGCTAGTCCCGTAAGTCTTCACAACTCGCGTTGATCACTCCTGAGGTGTTTGAGGTGTCCCCGGCCCTTCTTGCGGCTGTTACCTGATTTTGGCCCCCCGATGGCCTACTTCCAAGCCTAAGTGTTAGAAAAAGTGTATTTTCCGGCCTAGTTTTCCAGTCGGGAGTCCCGTGCCTGTTCGTTAAGTCTTCCCAACTCAAATTGGTCCCTCCTGAGATGTTCGAGGCGTTCCCCGGGCCTTCTCGTGTTTGTTATGCGATTTCGGCCCGCCGAGGCCTATTCTCAGTGGTGAAGTGTGAAAAAAGTACCTTTTCCGACCTAGTTTCCAAACTGGAAGTCCCGCGCTAGTTCTGTAAGTTGCCACAACTCGCATTGGTTTCTCCCGAGTTGCTCCACGGGCCTTCTAGGGACTGTTACGGGGTTTTTTGGCCCCCGATGGCCTATTTTCGAACTCAAGTGTTTAGGAAGTGCATTTCTCGGCTTAGTTTTCAAACCGGGAGTCCCATGCGAGTTCCGTGAGTTTCCGCGACCCACGTTGGTCCCTCCCTAGGTGTTTGAGGTGTTCGCGGGACCTTCCCTTAACTGTCACACGATTTTGGCCCGCCGATGGACTATTTTCAAGCTTAGGTGCGAGAAAAGTGTCGTTCCGGACATTGCTTTCAAATCGGGAGTCCCGTGCTAGTTCCGTAAGTTTTCACAACTTACATTGGTCCCTCCCGGGGCGTTTGACGTGTTCCCCGGGCCTTCTCGTGACTGTTACACGATTTTGGCCCCCGACGGCTTATTTTCGAGCTTAAGTGTGAAAAAAGGGCATTTTTTGATTTAGTTCCCGAACCGAGCGTCCCGTGCTAGCTCCGTAATTCTCCGCAACTTGCCTTGGACCCTCCCGAGGTGTTTGGGGCATTTCCCGGTCCTTCTCGTGACTGTTACACGGTTTGGGTCCCCTCGATGTCCTATTTCCAAGCTTAGGTGCGGAAAAAGTGTCTCTTTCCGACTTAGTTTTCAAACCGGGAGTCCCGCGCTAGTCCCGTAAGTCTTCACAACTCGCGTTGGTCACTCCCGAGGTGTTTGAGGTGTCCCCGGCCCTTCTTGCGGCTGTTACCTGATTTTGGCCCCCCGATGGCCTACTTCCAAGCCTAAGTGTTAGAAAAAGTGTATTTTCCGGCCTAGTTTTCATGTCGGGAGTCCCGTGCCTGTTCGTTAAGTTTTCCCAACTCAAATTGGTCCCTCCTGAGATGTTCGCGGCGTTCCCCGGGCCTTCTTGTGTTTGTTACGCGATTTCGGCCCGCCGAGGCCTATTCTGAGTGGTTAAGTGTGAAAAAGGTACCTTTTCCGACCTAGTTTCCAAACCGGAAGTCCCGCGCTTGTTCCGTATGCTATCACAACTCGCATTGGTTTCTCCCGAGGTGCTCCACGGGCTTTCTCGGGACTGTTACGGGGTTTTTTGGCCCCCGATGGCCTATTTTCGAACTCAAGTGTTTAAGAAGTGCATTTCTCGGCTTAGTTTTCAAACCGGTAGTCCCATGCGAGTTCCGTGAGTTTCCGCGACCCACGTTGGTCCCTCCCTATGTGTTTGAGGTGTTCCCGGGGACCTTCCCTTGACTGTCACACGATTTTGGCCCGCCGATGGACTATTTTCAAGCTTAGGTGCGACAAAAGTGCCGTTCCGGACATTGCTTTCAAACCGGGAGTCCCGTGCTAGTTCCGTAAGTTTTCACAACTTACATTGGTCCCTCCCGGGGCGTTTGACGTGTTCCCCGTGCCTTCTCGTGACTGTTACACGATTTTGGCTGCCGACAGCTTATTTTCGAGCTTAAGTGTGAAAAAAGTGCATTTTTTGATTTAGTTCCCGAACCGAGAGTCCCGTGCTAGCTCCGTAAGTCTCCGCAACTTGCCTTGGACTCTCCCGAGGTGTTTGGGACATTTCCCGGTCCTTCTCGTGACTGTCACATGGTTTGGGTCCCCCCGGTGTCCTATTTCCAAGCTTAGGTGCGGAAAAAGTGTCTCTTTCCGACTTAGTTTTCAAACCGGGAGTCCCGCGCTAGTCCCGTAAGTCTTCACAACTCGTGTTGGTCACTCCCGAGGTGTTTGAGGTGTCCCCGGCCCTTCTTGCGGCTGTTACCTGATTTTGGCCCCCCGATGGCCTACTTCCAAGCCTAAGTGTTAGAAAAAGTGTATTTTCCGGCCTAGTTTTCAAGTCGGGAGTCCCGTGCCTGTTCGTTAAGTTTTCGCAACTCAAATTGGTCCCTCCTGTGATGTTCGAGGCGTTCCCCGGGCCTTCTCGTTTTTGTTACGTAATTTCGGCCCGCCGAGGCCTATTCTCAGTGGTTAAGTGTGAAAAAGGTAACTTTTCCGACCTAGTTTCCATGCCGGAAGTCCCGCGCTAGTTCCGTATGCATCCACAACTCGCATTGGTTTCTCCCGAGGTGCTCCATGGTCCTTCTCGGGACTGTTACGAGGTTTTTGGCCTCCGATTGCCTATTTTCGAACTCAATTGTTTAGGAAGTGCATTTCTCAGCTTAGTTTTCAAACCGGGAGTCCCATGCGACTTCCGTGATTTTCCGCGACCCACGTTGGTCCCTCCCTAGGTGTTTGAGGTGTTCTCAGAACCTTCCCTTGACTGTAACACGATTTTGGCCCGCCGATGGACTATTTTCAAGCTTAGGTGCGAGAAAAGTGGCGTTTCGGACATTGCTTTCAAACCGGGAGTCCCGTGCTAGTTACGTAAGTCTTCACAACTTACATTGGTCCCTCCCGGGGCGTTTGACGTGTTCCTCGGGCCTTCTCGTGACTGTTACACGATTTTGGCCCCCCGATGGCTTATTTTCGAGCTTAAGTGTGAAAAAAGTGCATTTTTTGATTTAGTTCTCGAATCGAGAGACCCTGCTAGCTCCGTAAGTTTCCGCTAACTTGCCTTGGACTCTCCCGAGGTGTTTGGGACATTTCCCGGTCCTTCTCGTGACTGTCACACGGTTTGGGTCCCCCCGGTGTCCTATTTCCAAGCTTAGGTGCGGAAAAAGTGTCTCTTTCCGACTTAGTTTTCAAACCGGGAGTCCCGCGCTAGTCCCGTAAGTCTTCACAACTCGTGTTGGTCACTCCCGAGGTGTTTGAGGTGTCCCCGGCCCTTCTTGCGGCTGTTACCTGATTTTGGCCCCCCGATGGCCTACTTCCAAGCCTAAGTGTTAGAAAAAGTGTATTTTCCGGCCTAGTTTTCAAGTCGGGAGTCCCGTGCCTGTTCGTTAAGTTTTCGCAACTCAAATTGGTCCCTCCTGTGATGTTCGAGGCGTTCCCCGGGCCTTCTCGTTTTTGTTACGCAATTTCGGCCCGCCGAGGCCTATTCTCAGTGGTTAAGTGTGAAAAAGGTAACTTTTCCGACCTAGTTTCCATGCCGGAAGTCCCGCGCTAGTTCCCTATGCATCCACAACTCGCATTGGTTTCTCCCGAGGTGCTCCATGGGCCTTCTCGGGACTGTTACGAGGTTTTTGGCCTCCGATTGCCTATTTTCGAACTCAATTGTTTAGGAAGTGCATTTCTCAGCTTAGTTTTCAAACCGGGAGTCCCATGCGAGTTCCGTGATTTTCCGCGACCCACGTTGGTCCCTCCCTAGGTGTTTGAGGTGTTCTCGGAACCTTCCCTTGACTGTAACACGATTTTGGCCCGCCGATGGACTATTTTCAAGCTTAGGTGCGAGAAAAGTGGCGTTTCGGACATTGCTTTCAAACCGGGAGTCCCGTGCTAGTTACGTAAGTCTTCACAACTTACATTGGTCCCTCCCGGGGCGTTTGACGTGTTCCTCGGGCCTTCTCGTGACTGTTACACGATTTTGGCCCCCCGATGGCTTATTTTCGATCTTAAGTGTGAAAAAAGTGCATTTTTTGATTTAGTTCTCGAATCGAGAGTCCCCTGCTAGCTCCGTAAGTTTCCGCTACTTGCCTTGGACCCTCCCGAGGTGTCTGGGGCATTTCCCGGTCCTTCTCGTGACTGTTACACGGTTTGGGTCCCCCCGGTGTCCTGTTTCCAAGCTTAGGTTCGGAAAAAGTGTCTCTTTCCGACTTAGTTTTCAAATCGGGAGTCCCGCGTTAGTCCGGTAAGTCTTCACAACTCGCGTTGGTCACTCCCGAGGTGTTTGAGGTGTCCCCGGCCCTTCTTGCGGCTGTTTCCTGATTTTGGCCCCCCGATGGCCTTCTTCCAAGCCTAAGTGTTAGAAAAAGTGTATTTTCCGGCCTAGTTTTCAAGTCGGGAGTCCCGTGCCTATTCGTTAAGTTTTCACAACTCAAATTGGTGCCTCTTCTGATGTTCGAGGCGTTCCCCTGGCCTTCTCGTGTTTGTTACGCAATTTCGGCCCGCCGAGGCCTATTCTCAGTGGTGAAGTGTGAAAATGGTACCTTTTCTGACCCAGTTTCCAAACCGGAATTCCCGCGCTAGTTCCGTAAGTTTCCACAACTCGCATTGGTTTCTCCCGAGGTGCTCCACGGGCCTTCTCGGGACTGTTACGGGATTTTTTGGCCCCCGATGGCCTATTTTCGAACTAAAGTGTTTAGGAAGTGCATTTCTCGACTTAGTTTTCAAACCGGGAGACCCATGCGAGTTCCGTGAGTTTCCACGACCCACGTTGGTCCCTCCCTAGGAGTTTGAGGTGTTCCCGGGACCTTCCCTTGACTGCCACACGATTTTGGCCCGCCGATGGACTATTTTCAAGCTTAGGTGCGAGAAAAGTACCGTTTCGGACATTGCTTTCAAACCGGGAGTCCCGTGCTAGTTACGTAAGTTTTCACAACTTACATTGGTCCCTCCCGGGGCGTTTGACGTGTTCCCCGGGCCTTCTCGTGACTGTTACACGATTTTGGCCCCCGACGGCTTATTTTCGAGCTTAAGTGTGAAAAAAGTGCATTTTTTGATTTAGTTCTCGAACCGAGAGTCCCTTGCTAGCTCCGTAAGTCTCCGCAACTTGCCTTGGACCCTCCCGAGGTGTCTGGGGCATTTCCCGGTCCTTCTCGTGACTGTTACACGGTTTGGGTCCCCCCGGTGTCCTATTTCCAAGCTTAGGTGCGGAAAAAGTGTCTCTTTCCGACTTAGTTTTCAAACCGGCAGTCCCGCATTAGTCCTGTAAGTCTTCACAACTCGCGTTGGTCACTCCCGAGGTGTGTTCGAGGAGTTCCCGGCTTTTCTTGCGACTGTTACCTGATTTTGGCCCCCCGATGGCTTACTTCCAAGCCTAAGTGTTAGAAAAAAAGTGTATTTTCCGGCCTAGTTTTCAAGTCGGGAGTCCCGTGCCTGTTCGTTCAGTTTTCCCAACTCAAATTGGTTCCTCCTGAGATGTTCGAGGTGTTCTCCGGGCCTTCTCGTGTTTGTTACGCGATTTCGGCCCACCGAGGCCTATTTTCAGGCTTAAGTGTGAAAAAGGTACCTTTTCCGACCTAGTTTCCAAACCGGAAGTCCCGCGCTAGTTCCGTAAGTTTCCACAACTCACATTGGTTTCTCCCGAGGTGCTCCACGGGCCTTCTCGGGACTGTCACGGGGTTTTTTGGCCCCCGATGGCCTATTTTCGAACTCAAGTGTTTAGGAAGTGCATTTCTCGGCTTAGTTTTCAAACCGGGAGTCCCATGCGAGTTCCGTGAGTTTCCACGACCCACGTTGGTCCCCCTCCCTAGGTGTTTGAGTTGTTCCCGGGACCTTTCCTTCACTGTCACACGATTTTGGCTCGCCGATGGACTATTTTCAAGCTTAGGTGCGAGAAAAGTTCCGTTTCGGACATTGCTTTCAAACCGGGAGTCCCGTGCTAGTTCCGTAAGTCTTCACAACTTACATTGGTCCCTCCCGGGGCGTTTGACGTGTTCCCTGGGCCTTCTCGTGACTGTTACACGATTTTGGCCCCCGACGGCTTATTTTCGAGCTTAAGTGTGAAAAAACTGCATTTTTTGATTTAGTTCCCGAACCGAGAGTCCCGTGCTAGCTCCGTATGTCTCCGCAACTTGCCTTGGACCCTCCTGAGGTGTTTGGGGCATTTCTCGGTCCTTCTCGTGACTGTTACACGGTTTGGGTCCCCCCGATGTCCTATTTCCAAGCTTAGGTGCGGAAAAAGTGTCTCTTTCCGACTTAGTTTTCAAACCGGGAGTCCCGCGCTAGTCCCGTAAGTCTTCACAACTCCCGTTGGTCACTCCCGTGGTGTTTGAGGTGTCCCCGGCCCTTCTTGCGGCTGTTACCTGATTTTGGCCCCCGGATGGCCTACTTCTAAGCCTAAGTGTTAGAAAAAGTGTATTTTCCGGCCTAGTTTTCAAGTCGGGAGTCCCGTGCCTGTTCGTTAAGTTTTCGCAACACAAATTGGTCCCTCCTGAGATGTTCGAGGTATTCCCCGGGCCTTCTCGTGTTTGTTACGCGATTTTGGCCCGCCTATGCCTATTCTCAGTGGTTAAGTGTGAAAAAGGTACCTTTTCCGACCTAGTTTCCAAACCGGAAGTTCCGCGCTAGTTCCGTAAGTTTCCACAACTCGCATTGGTTTCTCCCGAGGTGCTCCACGGGCCTTCTCGGGACTGTTACGGGGTTTTTCGGCCCCCGATGGCCTATTTTCGAACTGAAGTGTTTAGGAAGTGCATTTCTCGGCTTAGTTTTCAAACCGGGAGTCCCATGCGACTTCCGTGAGTTTCTGCGACCCACGTTGGTCCCTCCCTAGGTGTTTGAGGTGTTCCCGGGACCTTCCCTTGACTGTAACACGATTTTGGCCCGCCGATGGACTATTTTCAAGCTTAGGTGCGAGAAAAGTGTCGTTTCGGACATTGCTTTCAAACCGGGAGTCCCGTGCTAGTTACGTAAGTTTTCACAACTTACATTGGTCCCTCCCGGGGCGTTTGACGTGTTCCCCGGGCCTTCTCGTGACTGTTACACAATGTTGGCTGCCGACGGCTTATTTTCGAGCTTAAGTGTGAAAAAAGTGCATTTTTTGATTTAGTTCTCGAACCGAGAGTCCCGTGCTAGCTCCGTAAGTCTCCGCAACTTGCCTTGGACTCTCCCGAGGTGTCTGGGTCATTTCCCGGTCCTTTTCGTGGCTGTTACACGGTTTGGGTCCCCCCGGTGTCCTATTTCCAAGCTTAGGTGCGGAAAAAGTGTCTCTTTTCGACTTATTTTTCAAACCGGGAGTACCGCGCTAGTCCCGTAAGTCTTCACAACTCGCGTTGATCACTCCCGAGGTGTTTGAGGTGTCCCCGGCCCTTCTTGCAGCTGTTACCTGATTTTGGCCCCCCGATGGCCTACTTCCAAGCCTAAGTGTTAGAAAAAGTGTATTTTCCGGCCTAGTTTTCAAGTCGGGAGTCCCGTGCCTGTTCGTTAAGTTTTCCCAACTCAAATTGGTCCCTCCTGAGATGTTTGAGGTGTTCCCCGGGCCTTCTCGTGTTTGTTACGCGATTTCGGCCCGCCGAGGCCTATTCTCAGTGGTTAAGTGTGAAAAAGGTACCTTTTCCGACCTAGTTTCCAAACTGGAAGTCCCGCGCTAGTTCCGTAAGTTGCCACAACTCGCATTGGTTTCTCCCGAGGTGCTCCACGGGCCTTCTCGGGACTGTTACGGTGTTTTTTGGCTCCCGATGGCCTATTTTGGAACTCAAGTGTTTAGGAAGTGCATTTCTCGGCTTAGTTTTCAAACCGGGAGTCCCATGCGAGTTCCGTGAGTTTCCACGACCCACGTTGGTCCCCCTCCCTAGGTGTTTGAGGTGTTCCCGGGACCTTCCCTTGACTGTCACACGATTTTGGCCCGCCGATGGACTATTTTCAAGCTTAGGTGCGAGAAAAGTGCCGTTTCGGACATTGCTTTCAAACCGGGAGTCCCGTGCTAGTTCCGTAAGTTTTCACAACTTACATTGGTCCCTCCCGGGGCGTTTGACGTGTTCCCCGGGCCTTCTTGTAACTGTTACACGATTTTGGCCCCCGACGGCTTATTTTCGAGCTTAAGTGTGAAAAAAGTGCATTTTTTGATTTAGTTCCCGAACCGAGAGTCCCGTGCTAGCTCCGTAAGTCTCCGCAACTTGCCTTGGACCCTCCCGAGGTGTTTGGGACATTTCCCGGTCCTTCTCGTGACTGTTACACGGTTTGGGTCCCCCAGTGTCCTATTTCCAAGCTTAGGTGCGGAAAAAGTGTCTCTTTCCGACTTAGTTTTCAAACCGGGAGTCCTGCGCTAGTCCAGTAAGTCTTCACAACTAGCGTTGGTCACTCCCGAGGTGTTTTAGGTGTCCCCGGCCCTTCTTGCGGCTGTTACCTGATTTTGGCCCCCCGATAGCCAACTTCCAAGCCTAAGTGTTAGAAAAAGTGTATTTTCCGGCCTAGTTTTCAAGTCGGGAGCCCCGTGCCTGTTCGTTAAGTTTTCCCAACTCAAATTGGTCCCTCCTGAGATGTTCGAGGCGTTCCCCGGGCCTTCTCGTGTTTGTTTTGCGATTTCGGCCCGCCGAGGCCTGTTTTCAGTGGTTAAGTGTGAAAAAGGTACCTTTTCCGACCTAGTTTCCAAACCGGAAGCCCCGCGCTAGTTCCGTAAGTTGCCACAACTCGCATTGGTTTCTCCCGAGGTGCTCCACGGGCCTTCTCGGGACTGTTACGGGGTTTTTTGGCCCCCGATGGCCTATTTTCGAACTCAAGTGTTTAGGAAGTGCATTTCTCGGCTTAGTTTTCAAACCGGGAGTCCCATGCGAGTTCTGTTAGTTTCCGCGACCCACGTTGGTCCCTCCCTAGGTGTTTGAGGTGTTCTCGGGACCTTCCCTTGACTGTCACACGATTTTGGCCCGCCGATGGACTATTTTCAAGGTTAGGTGCGAGAAAAGTGCCGTTTCGGACATTGCTTTCAAACCGGGAGTCCCGTGCTAGTTCCGTAAGTTTTCACAAATTACATTGGTCCCTCACGGGGCGTTTGACGTGTTCCCCGGGCCTTCTCGTGACTGTTACACGATTTTGGCCCCTGACGGCTTATTTTCGAGCTTAAGTGTGAAAAAAGTGCATTTTTTTATTTAGTTCCCGAACCGAGAGTCCCGTGCTAGCTCCGTAAGTCTCCGCAACTTGCCTTGGACCCTCCCGAGGTGTTTGGGGCATTTCCCGGTCCTTCTCGTGACTGTTACACGGTTTGGGTCCCCCCGATATCCTATTTCCAAGCTTAGGTGCGGAAAAAGTGTCTCTTTCCGACTTAGTTTTCAAACCGGGAGTCCCGCGCTAGTCCCGTAAGTCTTCACAACTCGCGTTGGTCGCTCCCGAGGTGTTTGAGGTGTCCCCGGCCCTTCTTGCGGCTGTTACCTGATTTTAGCCCCCCGATGGCCTACGTCCAAGCCTCAGTGTTAGAAAAAGTGTATTTTCCGGCCTAGTTTTCAAGTCGGGAGTCCCGTGCCTGTTCGTTAAGTTTTCGCAACTCAAATTGGTCCCTCCTGAGATGTTCGAGGCGTTCCCCGGGCCTTCTCGTGTTTGTTACGCGATTTCGGCCCGCCGAGGCCTATTCTAAGTGGTTAAGTGTGAAAAATGTACCTTTTCCGACCTAGTTTCCAAACCGGAAGTCCCGCGCTAGTTCCGTAAGTTTCCACAACTCGCATTGGTTTCTCCCGAGGTGCTCCACGGGCCTTCTCGGGACTGTTACGGGGTTTTTTGGCCCCCGATGGCCTATTTTCGAACTCAAGTGTTTAGGAAGTGCATTTCTCGGCTTAGTTTTCAAACTAGGAGTCCCATGCGAGTTCCGTGAGTTTCGACGACCCACGTTGGTCCCTCCCTAGGTTTTTGAGGTGTTCCCGGGACCTTCCCTTGACTGTCACACGATTTTGGCCCGCCGATGGACTATTTTCAAGCTTAGGTGCGAGAAAAATGTCGTTTCGGACATTGCTTTCAAACCGGGAGTCCTGTGCTAGTTCCGAAAGTTTTCACAACTTACATTGGTCCCTCCCGGGGCGTTTGATGTGTTCCCCGGGCCTTCTCGTGACTGTTACACGATTTTAGCCCCCGACGGCTTATTTTCGAGCTTAAGTGTGAAAAAAGTGCATTTTCTGATTTAGTTCCCGAACCGAGATTCCCGTGCTAGCTCCGTAAGTCTCCGCAACTTGCCTTGGACCCTCCTGAGGTGTTTGGGGCATTTCCCGGTCCTTCTCGTGATTGTTACATGGTTTGGGTCCCCCTGGTGTCCTATTTCCCAGCTTAGGTGCGGAAAAAGTGTCTCTTTCCGACTTATTTTTCAAATCGGGAGTCCCGCGCTAGTCCCGTAAGTCTTCACAACTCGCGTTGGTGAGTCCCGCGCTAGTCCTGTTACCTAATTTTGGCCCCCCGATGGCTTACGTCCAAGCCTCAGTGTTAGAAAAAGTGTATTTTCCGGCCTAGTTTTCAAGTCGGGAGTCCCGTGCCTGTTCGTTAAGTTTTCCCAACTCAAATTGGTCCCTCCTGAGATGTTCGAGGCGTTCCCCGGGCCTTCTCGTGTTTGTTACGCGATTTCGACCCGCCGAGGCCTATTCTCAGTGGTTTCTCCCGAGGTGCTCCACGGCCCTTCTCGGGACTGTTACGGGAATTTTTGGCCCGCGATGGCCTATTTTCGAACTCGTGTTTAGGAAATGCATTTCTTGACTTACTTTTCAAACCGGGAGTCCCATGCGTGTTCCGTGAGTTCCCACGACTCACGTTGGTCCCTCCCTAGGTGTTTGTGGTGTTCCCGGGACCTTCCCTTGACTGTCACACGATTTTGGCCCCCCGATGGACTATTTTCAAGCTTAGGTGCTAGAAAAGTGCCAAAACCAAGAAGGATCGCAACTCCGCAACATTGGTGGGTAGAGACCATTCCATAATAGCCTGCATCTATTTCCATCCATTTTGACATAGCCTTGGCAAATAATATGCCCACGAAACTTAATTTCTTTTTGAGCAAACTCGCACTTCTCCCTCTTTACATAGAGTTTATTTTCCCGTAGTCGGAAGAATACCTTTCTGAGATGGGTCAAATGGTCTTGTAATGTTTCACTATAAATTATAATATCATCCAAGTAAACAACTACAAACCAATCAACATAATCATTAAAGACATCATGCATTAAATTGCAAAATGTCGCAGGAGCATTAGTAAGGCCAAAAGGCATAACTAAAAATTCAAAAGAACCATATCTAGTTACACAAGTGGTCTTTGTCTCTTTGCCTCGTCTCCTTCTGCAACCCAAACTTGCCAATACCCCCAGCGAAGGTCCAACTTTGTAAAGAAAGTGGCCTTGTTAAGACGGTCAAACAGATCAGCCACCAAAAGGACAGGGTACTTATTTTTGATAGTCACCTTATTTAGGGCCCGATAATCCACGCACATCCGCAACGATACATCTTGCTTCTTTTGGAACAACACTGGGGCACCATATGGGGCTTTGGAGGGCTAGACTAAACCGACTTCCAATAACTCCGACAATTGCTTCCTTAGTTTAGCAAGTTCCAACGGCGGCATTCGGTAGGGTGCCTTGGCAGGAGTCTATGCACTAGGCATCAATTCGATTTTTGTGATCAGTGGCACGCCGAGGAGGGAGAGATTTGGACAACTCTGGAGGCATTACATCAATGAACTCCGCCAAGACATCAACCACTGCATCCGGTACTTCCATAGTAAGGCCAGGCTTCATTTCAATCAATGTTGCAAGGAATGTTTCCTCGCCCTTCCTTAGTCCATTAAGCACTTGCACGGCCGACAACATCTTATCCTTCTTCTTTGCCCCATTTTTCTTGTCTAGTTGAGTAGAGCCCGACACAAAACAAGGTTGATTCTCATTTGAAATCAACAACCCACAATGCCACTTTTGCAGCCACAAATAAATCGTTTCCAAGAATATCATCAAAGTCATCTAATGGGACTGCCATGAAGTTAAGTTGTCCAGTCCATTCACCCATTGTTACCTTCACATCTTGAGCCATCCCATGCCCCGGTTGGGCTGCAGAATTCACAGTCTTAATTCTGCTTGGATTCTGGACAATTTTCAATTTTAGGACTGCACTACCCTTTCAGACGCAGTTCTGGATGGCACTAGTGTCCATCATTGCAAATACTTCAATACCATCCATCACCACCTATATGTACATCAAACTAGATAAGGGGGTCCTCTCAGCATGAATTATATTCAGCAATTGCAAGGGGTTGACTCGAGTAGGGCCATTTGAGTCAGATCCCGCCTTATCATCTTTAGCAACCATAGCGTTAAGTTTCTCACGCTTGGGACAATCCTTCGCTCTATGGGGTCCATCACAGATGAAACATCCTTTGTTAGATTTCCCACCATTGTTCTGAGAAGAGTCTCCTTTCTGCTTGTACTTGGAACCATCTTTACCCTTATTGAAACCACACTTCTTCTCTCTAGCCTTCTCTTTCCCTTTTTTCTTATATTTGCTGGTTTCACACGTGGGTTCCTTGCTTAACTTGTAGTCAAGCAACCCATCTGCCGCAGCCATGGCAGAAGGCAAATCTTTGACATCGAGTTTCCGAAGTTCCAACTGGGCCCAATTCTGTAACCCAAACATAAAGTTGAAAAGTTTATCTTCCGCAGACGTGTTCTTGATGTCAAGCATCAACGAACTGAATTCTTTCACATATTCCCTCACTGATCCGGAGTTCTTCAACCGTTTCAAGGCATCTCTTGCAACCCAAGATGTGTTGCAAGGAAGAAATTGTTCTTTCATTTCCTTCTTAAGAGTCTCCCATGTTAAGATCTCTGGTTGAGCATCATCCCCAACACGTGAACACCACCAAAGTTTAGCATCACCAGTAAGGTACATGCTTGTGATGGTAACTTTCTCCCCTTCTTGCACATGAGCAGCCTTAAAGTACTGCTCCATGTCCCACAAAAAATTCTCAAGTTCCTTGGCACTCCGATTACCACCGAAAGCCTTAGGATCAGGAACTTTGATTTTCAAAGGAGTCTCACCATAATTCGTATGCCCACAGACTGCCTTCTTAACAAGGGTGAGTTCGTCAGTAACCTCCTGCAATTTGTCCTTCCAAGCATCCGAAATGGCAAGTATATCAGTCATTACATCCTTGAACCGATCTGCTGTCGAGGTCTCAAGGGCAAGAAACCCAGAAGCCATAGCATCCAATCGATCCGTTAGTGAGCGATTCTCATCAGTAGGTTCACCCATGAGATTCTCCTACCGTGTCACTCTTTCCTTCAAGGCATCTATGCCAGACACCATTAGGGCATAACCTGGCTTTGATACTAATTGTTACAGGGTCAATTTTCGAATTAAAATTTTCAGCCTGCAATGGCACTAAGTTACAGCACTTAGTCTCAGCCAATTATCAATACACACTCACACAATGAATTAGAACAAGTAAGAGAGAAGGCAACACGAAATTACAGGAAATTCCCAACATTTATTATTGCACCAATAATACAAAGGAATACCTATGGAAACTCTTACAATTACTTGATACCATTTTGAGTTCCATGGCCATGCCTTATATAGGCTTACAATAAGTTACAACAATACAACCAACAATATAAGGAAAGCATGCCAAGTGGCATGGCAGTTTACACCCCCAACTGCCTAGGGACTTAGGAACAAATCTAGAGCTAACTGCTAATAACTGCTTCTGTCTTCCAGCCGTGGTTCCTAATTTCCAGGCTTGCCTTGTCTTTGCCCTAACAAAAGTAATTGTTGCCAACAGACATGCATAACTGCTGATAACCGCCATGTTTTCTGTCTCATCAAGCCAGCCACGAATTTGGTTGTCTTGGCCACCAGACCAAGTCTTGCCCACTGATTGTCTTCAACCCTTCAGTATGTTGCAGCCCACATTCAGGTTATATGAATGCCTTGCATCTGGCAAATGCTACCCATACTTTGGCCAAGGGTTGTGTGCTGCTGCCCCAGCACTTTGTCATCTTTTCACCTTGTTGTCTTAGCATGCCACCATCATGCCGTGGCCTTGGTTGGACATGGGTGCAAGGTGTTGCCAATGTCAACCATGCAGCCTTCAAGTAGAAGGTGCTAATAGCAAGCCACTTCCTTTATTTATATGGTTGTAAGCCATCAAGGTTAGGGGGTCATTGATTGAGATAAAATTCAGAGAATGTTTATGAATTTGAAATTCTTCTAGTTTTTCCTTGTGTTTTCATTCATTCCATATGCTTCCCTACGTCACAACTCCACAGGCTCATCACCACCACCTGTTGCAATTAAACCTCCCTTAACCGGTTCATTGCCCAACCTCTATGGCCACCATCTCCATTGACAACACCATGGTCAATCTAAATGCAAGCCCATTGCTATTTGCTAGTTTCAACAATATAGTATAGATCTAATTTCTCTTCATTTTCACCATCTTGATTATAGCATAACAATACAATGATACAACCATCTATACAAAACAAAAATCCAAATAAATTCAAAGAAAAATAAATCATTGGTGCCATCATTGCTCCCTCCTTCCCTCTCCCCTATTTCAATAGTGCCACCTTTCCCTACCCTTATATCTATCTATGAACCCAAGCAGCCCACCAAATCATCACCCATTCACTACCTTTCATCACCACCGGTGATACCATTGATGACTTCGTTTCTCTATTTGCCAACCTAATCGACCAACTCGGAATATGGGTTGTTGTTCATTGCTTTGTACTTGAAGCAATGTTCTGTGTTCTAATAATTCATGAAAGAGATTATCACATTCCCTGCCATACCCATCACTGATCGTCAATCAGTTCCATTGTAGTTTAGATCGCAAAAATAGGGAGACAGAGGGAGGTTTGGGTATTGTGGACCGTGGTAAGTTTTGGTCACTGGGCCCTTGATCCAATGCAAGTTTCGAGGCGCCCCCTAGCATTTTGGTAATTTTATTGTTGTTTCCATGTTGCTCTGATTTTTATACTTACATAGATGAGAGGCACCTCTTGTATTGTGTGAGAGAGTTGTAATTGTTGTCAGATCATAGTGAAACTGCAACGACCTCTGACGTAGGTGAACCATGTAAACCCTTGTATTCTTGCGTGTATGGGTGATTGTTTCGATACATATTATCTTTGTTGTTTGCTATTTTGTGTCTCATTGATCCTAGCTAGGGGTTGTCAAAATCCTAACAAGTAGTGGCGGAGGGCTATGACAGTGTTAGGATGGCCGTGGGGGGAAATGACTGGGTGTGGCGACTGTGGGGAAATGACTGCCTATTTGGGGGATTTGTAATTTCTCAAACACGAGGGGAATTCTGTATTTGTTTGATAACTCAGGGTTATATTTGTAATTTCCCCTACTTATATTACTAAAAAACCCTATATTCTATTGAAGATGATGAAGTATATACTGACGGTCTTTACTATTCTCAGTATCTGAGTTGGGGTTGGATGCAAGAGAACCTGAAAGTTGTTATTCCTAAGTAGTATGCATTGGCATTTGCTTCAAGTTGTTTAGATACAGAACATACCAAGAATGTTGCCCTGGATATTTCCATTTTTTCTTTCCTTGGTGTCATGCAGCATGGATTGGTCTTTGTCAAGTGCAGGTGATTCATGGATTGATTGAGAGAAATTTCAAATACCAAGTGTTTATATTGGAAAGCTATTATTACGTTTAGTAGAGAATGGTTAATGTAATTGAAACTTCATGTATTTGTGTCATTGAAACTCTTCCCCTTATGTATGATCTTTGAGGTTTATGCCTGTCATCCGGATATGTTTCTCATGACATTACTAAAAAAATAGTTTTGATATGATATTTTTTTTGTTCATTTTAATTTTTTATCAGGTTCTACGCTTGAGAGGTGTTGTTGGCACTTGAGTATCTGCACATGCTGGGCATTGTGTACAGAGATCTGAAGCCAGAAAACGTGCTAGTAAGAGATGAGGGTCATATCATGCTCTCTGACTTTGATTTATCACTTCGTTGCTCTGTTAGCCCAACTCTTGTCAAGTCTTCATCTGTCCATGTAGGCAATGGGAGTGGTGGGATTTTGGATGATGAATATGCAGTCTGTGGTTGTATCCAACCATCAAATTTTTCCCCCCGTATCCTTGCTACAAAGAAGAATCGCAAATCTAAATCGGATTTTGGACTCTTTGTTGGAGGGTCTCTCCCAGAACTAATGGCAGAGCCTACCAATGTGCGCTCAATGTCATTTTGTTGGAACCCATGAATATCTAGCCCCAGAGATCATACGTGGAGAGGGTCATGGTAGTGCAGTGGACTGGTGGACATTTGGCATTTTCTTATATGAGTTATTGCATGGGACAAACCCCCTTCAAAGGTTCTGGCAATCGTGCCACACTTTTTAATGTTGTAGGCCAGCCATTAAGGTTCCCTGAAACTCCACAAGTGAGTTTTATGGCATGTGATCTGATACGGGGACTCTTGGTGAAGGAACTGCATAAACGGATTGCATACAAAAGGGGTGCAACAGAAATAAAACAGCACCCATTCTTTGACGGTGTGAACTGGGCTTTGGTGAGGAGCGTCATGCCTCCCTACATACCTGAGCCTGTGGACTTTGGGCATTTTGCTAGTAAAGAGACGGCCCATGCAGACAAGAAAATGGCAGAAATTGGAGCCGATACAAACGAGAATAGTCCTAATGATTCTTTATATGTTGATTTTGAGTACTTTTAGCAATTTGGACTATTTGAATGGTAGTCTCAGTTTGTTATACAAAAAGCAAAATGACAATTCAATATGATTGCTGAGAATACTTTGAAGAAAGAATTTGTGAAGGCAATAAATTGTCAGTTTGGTTGCTAGCTGCAAAGAGGATAATATATTGTATTTGCAGGGCGGATTTTTTCTCTTCTTTTTTTAGTATATTTTGTTATATGATTTTATGAAGCACATGCGCACCATTTGTTACAATGTTCTAGTTGAGTTCTACTTTTCACGCTTCCAAGAGCATAGAACACCCAAAATTATTTTTGTGGAATGGCTGAATTCTATCATCACTCGGAGTAAATATTTCTTCGGTTCGTAATGGCTAGCTGTAGTGTTTGCTATGTTGGTTCCTTTTTTTTTTTTTTGGCTCGGCAATGCTATGTTGTTGTCTTTAACGTTTCTATCCATCTTTAGGTATGTTGGTTCCTTCTTTTTTTTTTTTTTTTTTTTTTCGGCTCGGCAATGCAATGTTGTTGTCTTTAACGTTTCTATCCATCTTTAGGTTGATGATAAAATTTGAGTTCTAACATGATCTTCTATGATTGCTGTCCAAAAATTTGTGCTGCTGGTTGATATGACACTTTAAATTTTGTAAAAATACGATTTAAAAGGAACCAAAGTGGCTTCACTTTAAATTTTGTGATGCCCTCTCTCTCTCTCTCTCTTAAAACAAAATTTGAAGAAAAGATCAAAGCATTTTTGAAGAAAAGTTGATATGCGGACGGAGAGCAACAAAGACAGTGGAGGAGTTTTACTTTATATTCTTTGCTAAATTGTTTTAAAAAGTGTTCTTGAAAAAAAATTTTGAAAGCAACATATTTTAGAATTTTTTCAATTATTTTTAAAATCTATCAATAAGTTTGACACGTGTGAAAAAAAATATACTAATTAATTTTCATTTTTATTTTCCTAAAAAATATATAAAAAAGATATATAAATATAATTTTATATTATAATTTTTATTTTTTATTCATATAATTAACAAATTATTAATTAAAAGGGGATTAAATGTTATATAAATTAAAATTTTAAGAGAAGTCAATATAATTATGTAAAATTATAGAATTTATTATATATATTTTAAAAATTAATGTAACTCATCCTAAATAAAAATACAAAATAAATGGCAAGGCCTAATAAGGCGTATGATAATTGAGTATTTATGTGATTAAATAATTTGGTGGATGAGAAGTGAATGGATAAAAAAATAATAATAAAATAAAATAAAGAGAACTACATAAAAGAGTATTATAATCCCATTAAAAAAAAATATGAGAAAAGTCAAGTGCATATTAATGGTACATACCAATGGGGGTTGGTTCAAGTAGAAAGGGACTTGGGTTGCTTAAGTAAAGGTATCGAGTTCGAGCCTTTATGGATATAGCAAACCCCTTTGGGAGAGGATCCTGCATATGCGTCCGGCAACTTCCTCGGCGAATTAGTCCTGGGTCCAAAAAAACCTAAGAATACCATGGGAGACCTAAAAAAAAATTGGTACATGAAATTAGTCACAGATGATGTACAGAGGGTGAATCTTACTTGTACGACTTTTGTGCTTTGTCTGTGCACTATTTCTGTGTTAGTAAAAAACACAAAAGATATTATTTAATACAATACATTTACTTTCTATAATAATGAAAGTAATTAATATTCTATAGCATAAGGGAGATTTTTTTTTTTAAGGTCCCTGATATTAATATTTTGTAGCATAAATGGCATTTAATATTTTCATAATGTCTAAAGTCTCTCGACATCAATCTAGAGAAAATTCAATTCAGAGAATTTCTTTAGACAAATCACAGATAAAATTTCAAATTTCTCTAGACATATCATAGAGAAAATTTCAAATTTCTCTTGACAACAATGAGGACTAGTGCTCTGTTTCCAAGAAATTGGGTTGGTCCAGAGAAATTCCAAATTTCTCTGGACATATCACAGAGAAAAATTCAAATTTCTTTTGACAACAATGAGGATTAGTGCTCTGCTTCAGAGAAAATTGGGTTGGTCTAGATAAATTCTCTGGTTTGTACTGAATTTTCTCTGGGTTGAACTCAATTTTCTCTAGGTTGGTCCAGAGAAATTCTCTGGTTTGAACTAAATTTTCTCTGGTTTGATCCAGAGAAATTCTTTGGTTTGGACTGTATTTTCTTTGGTTTGGTCCAAAGAAATTCTTTGGTTTTGATTGAAATTTTTGCAGATTGATTTGAGGGACCTTAGACATTCTCTCATTGGCATTTCATCAAATACATTCTTTGCTAAATCCATGTCCCCAACTCTGTGCATATTTTGCATATTTTCAAAACAAGTTTGTGCAAAATCAAAATAAAGTATTTTCTTTGATGAAACATGATCATTTGTTCAAATTTGGAAAATAATATAACAAAATTATTTTGAGGGTAAGAATCCATGAATTGAAAGCAACATTCACAATCTGAAAAAGATGTAAATTGTGTGTAACTCATTTATAGCATATTTATTACATTGAAGACATATGGAATTTAATTGAAGACACTTGATTATTTTTCCTTCTGAAACTCCAAAGACTATAATTGTCCTTGGCGTAGTCAAGGAAGCTTACAAAACTACTACGTGGAAGCCACCCATATAACAATGGTGCATGTTTTGATGACGTCATCTCGTGTCTGCATCTTTGGCCACCATAGCTCGTCTTTCTTGTCACCATGGCTCTTATTTCGGAGCTTTGTCAACTACGACTGGAGTTCGGAGTCACTTTGAACTGATTCATCAGTGGAGTAGTAAAAAGTGCAATATTCACGAACCCTCGAAGCTCAGATCGCGGTGGTTCAACTTAGATCGCAACATTTTCTGGTGATGGCGTGGTAGAGACAGATGCAAAGGTGAAGATCGGAATGTGCACAAAGAGAGAATGTTTGGTTTGGATATAATGAATATCAGAAAGAGAGAGAGAGAGAGTCAAATTTCTCTGGTTTGATATATGATTGTGGATTTAGAAACCTTAAATATCAACAAATAATATTGTTGATCTCTTCTATTACTAAAAATAGAAAAGAGACCCTAGACTAATTTTTCCAAACTTATAATGATTCTTTTTAAAATTAGAATACTAATAAATTGTCATAATTATCCTATGTTTAAAATGATCTAAATAAATATATTTTTTAAATTTTTATAAAAAATAATATATAAAAAATAAAAATATAACATAACCCAAAAAAAAATGAAAAATACACTGAAAACTCTAAAGAATTGTTTGAGATAAACTAAAAAAAAGTTAAAAAGTCAAAAAATTATTAAAAAGTTAAAAATCTTATATTATTCAAGGGTAGCTTGTGAGGAAAGTGACTAGGGCAAAATTATTATTTTACCCTTTAAATTCAACTATTCAAAAAGTCAAAAGGGTGAAGTCGTCATTTTAATTTTACTATAATATTTTATTACACAATTTTTTTTTCATAAAAAGTTAAAAATTATCCTAAACATACAAATTTTTCTCTATTTTTTTAATCAAAACATATATAACACATCCCAAAGCAACAATTAAAAATATTGTATAAATAGGACCACACTCCACAGGAATCATCGCCTCCCAGACAACTATACAACTAGTGGTAGCAACAAATGGCCCGATATATTTTATTCACTGTCTTTTTCCTCTCTTCTCCTTCAAGAACCTTATTGACCTGGTTCGTTTTATGAAGTCGGAAGAGAGTCATCGCAGAAAGATGGATTTTCAGAAAATAAAGGTCACCAATCCCATTGTTGAAATGGACGGTAAGTTTGAACAGACTTGGATTCATCTCTTCTTCTTCGCATTTGCCCCCATGTTTGATGTAATCTAATCTATAATAATATAGTAATTCTTTTTGTTGTGTTTTTGTTTTTGTTTTGTTATTTATTTATTTATATAATTTGTCCGTATCTTCTGTTCAAATGTTTCAGGCATGGGTAATAATAGCATAGGGTTTTGATTAGTTGTTACTGATGAAGTACTAGTTAGACTTTGATCGCCGCCTTCTCTCCTTCTCCTTCATATCCTTATCGAAGTAAAAATAAAAATTCCTTTGGATCTTGGATTGGGGAGGGAAAGGATAAGGAGATCATATTAATCGAAAGAACATAATTTATTCCTTTTTGTTTAGTTGGGTTAGGGACCCCAATAGATTACTATTATATATTGTGCGGACCGAATCCCACACTAGATGAAGTGGATCGGAGCTTTGTGACTGAATTGAACTATCCAGGAAACTAAGGGCCTGCAAAACAGAGGCACCGTTAGAGCTGCCGGGCCGGGTTTGGCCTGAAAACCCCTGGTGTGAGAATGAGTGATGGGAGAAGATGAAGTTTTCTTTCTAGGTGTAGAGAGAAGAAGAGAAAGTGTGTTCTATGTGTGATTAGATGAAATTAAGTTACCTTCAATGTGATGAGAGTGTTATTTATATAGAATAGAAGACTTAGCTTGTTCCCCAAGGTGAGATTCATAGAACTTAGATGCAAGCCTCTCTTTATCATTGTTCAAGATGGTGGAGAACCACAAGTTGGTTAACCATGGAGTCATTTGCTCATTATAACTATGTATATAACAAATCACATTCCCTCTGCAACTGTTTCCATGATTCTAGGAAGGGGGACCAGCTGAGGTGGCATTTTGCACATACTTGCATTCACAGCTTCCATGCCTGCTCAAGAGTTCCTCAGCTTGGTTTTGATCATACCTCGGCTCGGCCTTTCATGAGATTGCTCGTAGAGATGGCCTGACCTATTTGGATGACCTTATGTGGGTTCGGCCCACTTCGATTCTGCTGATGGGTTCGGCCTAGCTCAGTACCGTGCTTGGGCTGGCCTTATCTCAATGTGCTTGGCCCAAGTGCTTGAGGACTTGGGAAGATGATCCATATGGAGATGGGCTCAATGGCTTGGCCCACATGGGTTTCTGGCCCATATCGGGTGGCCATTTGGGTTTGGACTTAATGATTTGGACCGGCCTAAGGCTTGGATCCGCTCCATTTATATTTTGCCCCTTCATATATTATATGATAAGAACATATAGTTTGCCAGATTCTGGCAGTCTTTTGTTTTAGTTATGTCTTATTCAAATAAAATAATTATTATTTAAGGCCATTGGTTGAGAGGTCATCAATTTTTATAAGAAGAGGAGGCATGTGATCTTATTGATAAAAAATTCGCCATTCACCCTAAATGTAATGACAGAACAAAATCCTTTTTTTGAACAAAACGCATGACTAACTTAAAATTTTATTGCAACTGCAAAGGCCCAACAGGACCATTTTCAGGGGTGATGTACAGTAGCATAAAAAATAAAAATTTATCTGTCACTAAGCAAATCAGTGAAAAAAGAAAATCTGGTGAGGAATGACTTCCTGTTATACCATTAGAAAATTTTACCAAGGGAATGTTCTCTTCCACATCTTCAAAAGTAGAGAAATCGGACAAGAAATTACTCAATCCTTATTTTGAACATAGCTTTATCTACATTCATAGGATCTCAGTATTGCCCATACAATGAAAGCAAACGTTAGTTCATGGGTACACTAAGAAAATAGATAACTGTGAAATGAGAGAGGAATGAGTCAATGACTACCTTCTTATCTTTATGATGGGAAATTCTGTATATTAAAGAATCCATTTCTTCTTTTTGTTCATACACACCTAAAGTATATTATAGAGAACTCCACTCTTGACCTCCTTATAAATTGGTTTCAATTGGTAACATCTTTGTTTCGCCATAAAAATTGGGTCCTTTGACCAAGCATAAGGATTCCAATAAAATTTGTGAAAATGAAAAAGGAAATGATTGTCAAATAAGATTACTACAAGGTGATTTGTATTAGGACCTGTTCTTCTACATAATATTTGGAGTCAGCATACTTCAAAATTTTAGGTGATTATCTCATCTATTAGGAAATTATTATTTATGCAATATTATATGTGTCGGTGAACTGGGAAATATTACCCTCTCTACAGCAATGTCACCTCTCAAGAGCAAAATGAAATGTTAAGATTAAATATTTTTACAGAAAAGAATTAGGTAAAAGTGGCTGGATTTTCTTGTGACATATATGCGTAATGCTTTAACATTTACGGAGCTTTAATTTTTACCAAGCACGCATTATGTTCCCTTTCCCTATCACATGCATACTCAAACACAAGCACATGAACATGAACATGCACAAACGCAGATATACACATGATGTTAGTGTGTGCACCTTTCTTTCTTATTTCATTGATGCACGTGATGTAGGAGATGAGATGACTCGAGTATTCTGGAAATCAATCAAGGATAAGGTAATTATGTTTCATTTATTTCAAAATGATGTGATGTTCTTTTCCTTTTGACTGTCGTTTCATTTTCCTTAAATGCTTATGATATTTTCTTCATTTTTAAACCCACAGCTTATTTTCCCGTTTCTGGAGTTAGATATAAAGTACTTTGACCTTGGTCTCCCTTATTGTGATGTTACCAATGATAAAGTTACAGCTGAGAGTGCTGAAGCTACTCTTAAGTATGTGTAGTCATTTTATCTTCGGGGTTATTTTGATTTGCTTGTAGTGTTACTGAAGCTATTCTTAAGCATGCATTATTTATTTACTTTTGCATCTGACGCCTTCTTTTATTGTTTATTTATTTACTTATTTTTGGGGGTGGGGGTGGGGTTTACTGTAGGTATTATGTAGCAATTAAGTGTGCGACTATAACTCCAGGTATAAATTCTTCGATTAGTTAGCAATAATGCATTTGTCTTTTACTCATCCCCTCAAAGTACTTGGCTCCCTTTCAAAGTTGGTATAGTTATGTTGTTGACAAAGTATTTTAACATTGACTTTGATGATCTACAGATGAAGCTCGTGTCAAGGAGTTTAACTTGAAACATATGTGGAAGAGTCCAAATGGGACCATTAGAAACATTTCCCTAAGGTTTCTTTCTTTTTTTCCTTTTTCTGACCCACAACTTTTAATTTGTTTGTAATGGGACAATGTGGTCTCCACTTGGTACAGGCACGGTTTTTAGAGAACCAATTATTTGCCGAAACATCCCCCGGCTTGTCCCAGGTTTTATCCATTCCCCACCTCCTTCTCTCCATCACGTGGGCATTTATTTTTATTGTTATTGTTTTTTAAATAAAATTGAGCATACAGTTGCCAATCTTGTCAGGTTGGACCAAGCCAATATGCATTGGGAGGCATGCTTTTGGTGATCAGTATCGAGCTACTGATGCAGTTATTGAAGGAGCTGGAAAACTTAAAATGGTGTTTGGTATTATTTTGTATCCACTTTAGAGCTTTATGAGGATTTCTTTGAAAACTGCTTCTTAATGATTGTTTAACACTTTAAGATCTTATCAAGAATTGATTGTTAGAAGGGCTTCTGAAAATATCTGCAGTACCAGATGGACAAGGAGAGAAAACCGAGTTAGAGGTCTTTAATTTCACTGGTGCTGGAGGAGTAGCTCTCTCAATGTATAACTCTGACGAGGTTTGAATTTGACTTGTGCCCTGGTATACATACATACATATAACTACCTGATATCCAACTAGAGATCAACTAGGCAATCCTAGCCATTAATTATTTATTATTTTTGAACTGGAGTGCAGTCCATTCGCGCTTTTTCTGAGGCTTCAATGAACACTGCTTACCAAAAACGGTGGCCACTTTATCTTAGCACAAAAAATACTATTCTTAAGAATTATGATGGAAGGTATGCATGCATTATGGATGCTACTATTCTTTTTAGTGAATGAAGCCATTGGTTAATATTGGTCACATTTGTTGTTGTACAAGGGATTATGGGAGTTTGGGCTATGTTTATCTTTTGTGTAAATTACATTGACCTTGCCTCTGGTTTTTGAAATTACAAATACCTCTTTTGTCAGTGTTGTCATATAAATGCTGTTAACAGAGTTTAGTCTTTTACCACTTTGGCAGACCACATATGTAAATTTTATTTTTATTGCATATCATCTTCTTTCCCTCCCTCAACTAACCACTTAGACCCAATTGGACAAAACTTCCATAACGTAACCCATCTCCATTTCGAGCAAAAAAAAAAAAAAAAAAAAGAAAAAGAAAGAAAAAGAAAAAGAAAGAAAGAAAATTTGTTGATGTCCAATGTTTTGCTAACCCAAATATAACATCCAACGAGGGTTGAAAAGAGTAGCGAGCCAATTCAGATAGGGTCGTATAATGTTCAAACTGGTGTTAGTTGTGATACATCTCCATCTTTTGTGTTAGGTGTGATCCATCTCCATCTCCAATGGTATGATACAACCATTGAGGTATCACATGTCTAGGACAAAGCCCATTTTCTCTCTAAGATTGGTTTGAGATGAGTGCTCAGACAAACCCTTGAACTCTATGCAAGTCCTCTGGTGGTCTTGAGCGAGGTAGGCCTTGCTCCCAACCTAGGTAACATGGCAAAGAGCTTTAGTCTTGGGAATTGAAGCCTGGTCTCTGGGGCTACTAGCGAGCCAAGTGAACCGAGCTCCGAGGTTTTGGGCACACGGGTAGTTTGAGGTCTTTGGAGATAGTGTGTAGACCTGGTCAGTCTAGGTGATGGCACTCAATTGGGCCACATGTCTCCTTAGGATGTGTAAACATTGTGCTAGAGACTTGCTTGAGAAGTCAAAGGGTGATGAAGCAATAATGTGGTGGTGACTTGTGTGGTTGGATCCATGTATCTACGATGTGTTGTTTTATAACCAAATTAGTAGAAAAAGTTTAGGATCATAGAAATCGATTACAGAATTGGACATAACCTTTCCATGGGTATGGAAGGAGTGGGCATTCGTCGGGCCAGGGCAACATTACATAATAAGAGATTTTGTGTCTGCTTAAGCCCGGTTTGCCCCTAACATCGGGCTTCTACATTTGCCCAAGCCCAGCCTGGCCCGACTCAAAAAATAATTATAAACCCCAAGTCCACCAATCGGAGTATATGTTATAAAAATAAAAATAAAAATTAAACATTTCATAATTATATTCAATCACACATTATATTTATTAAATAAATATATTGACATCATTATAAATTAAAAAATTGTGTATAAATTGAAAGATTTCTTAAATAAATTCAATCATGCATCACCACAAATATGAATTTCAATAAAATCAATAAAGATAAAGTCTAGATCTTAACAAAAAATACATATTTTAATACTCCATCCGTCCCAAAATATTAGTCCCGTATTCCATTTTTCATTGTCCAAAAATATTAGTCCCTTTTAAAAAATCAATGACTAAAATAATATGAATTTTCTATTTTGCCCTTCTTTTAAATTCATTAACAATACACAAAAAGTACAATTATGACAATTAATATTTCCTAAAAAATATACTATCAAATCAAAGGGTAATTTTGGAAAATTAATATTTTTAAAGTGCAATAATTGTACTATCAAAAAAGTTGGATTCCCCAAAAAGGACTATTATTTTGGAATGGAAGGAGTATATATAATTAATTAATTAATTTAATAGCGGGCCGGGTCGGACTAGGTTGAAAATATAAATTCCAAGGCCGAAAATATTGGTTCGAAAATATTGATCCAACCCGGTCCTAGGGGCTAAAACAACTTTTCCAAGCCTAAAAAAAATAGGGCTGGGCCGGGCGGGCTAACGGGCCATTCACATTCCTAGAAGAACTTGAAATGAGCAAGGGCATATTCAAAATTTCCATAGAAGGGCATTTAGCATTTATGAAATATAATATTTCTACAACTTGTATAAGGCAAAAGCGGAATTTTGAACTTTTAGTATGCTGAAGTCTGTAATCGAGGTAATCTGTTACTGACAACATAGCCAAAAGGGGTGGTGGTGTAGTTTTGAAAAACTCAAGGAGAAGCTTATGTCAGTGTAATTTATCAATATCTTTTTCCTTTTTACCTGTTGGAAATTGTTAGTTCTTTGTTCTTGTTGTTAGCTTGTTTTCTCTTTCTTCTTTTCCTAAAGATTCAAGGACATTTTTCAAGAAGTTTATGACAGTCTATGGAAATCCAAGTTTGAGGCTGTAGGGATATGGTGAGTTATTATCCTGCATGTTGTTGGCTGGTTTTTACAATTGAAGTTGTTTCTGAAAGACTTAGCGATGGTAGGTATGAACATCGTCTTATTGATGACATGGTTGCTTATGCTCTTCAGAGTGAAGGAGGTTATGTGTGGGCATGTAAGAATTATGCTGGAGATGTTCAGAGTGATTTTTTAGCACAAGGTTAGTTAATTTTGTGGTAATGATTATCAAGTAAGCTCTTGTTATTTGTAAATATTGATGCTGCTTGTGGAATTGAATGTTTAATTTTCTGTTCTGGGAACATCATAGCTGAGGCAATGTCATAGATCAGATTATTTATTCTCATCAAAGTTCAGATTACCTAATTTCCCTCAGATTTTTGTTTCCCATTGTCACAGGTTTTGGTTCTCTTGGTTTGATGACATCTGTGCTGGTATATCTGCTGTGTCAAATTTTGTGTTTCTCTTCAAATGCATTCTTTTATGTGCTTCCTCATTGAGTGTTTGAGGATATGGATGGGCTCCAGGTTTGCCCAGATGGAAAGACCATTGAAGCTGAGGCAGCCCATGGCACAGTCACTCACCATTATAGGGTTCATCAGAAAGGAGGTGAAACTAGCACAAATAGCATAGCATCTATTTTTGCTTGGTCAAGAGGACTTCCGCACAAGTGTGAGATTGTTATTGCTTGGTTTTAAGTGCTACTGCTGGTTTATGCTATTCTAGATCCTCCTAGACTTTAAATTTAGTTTGCCTTGCAACCTTGGATTAAAAGTAGCCATGTTGATCTTAATAGGGCAAGTTTAGACGACAATGCTAGACTGTTGGATTTTACTAAAAATTGGAAGCAGCCTGTGTTGCAAGTGTTGAATCGGGAAAAATGACAAAGGATCTTGCACTTCTAATCCATGGACCCCAGTAAGTAGTGTCAAAAAGGTGTTTTGTCCATGTGTTCGCTTTTTATCTGAATTATGTATATTGTAATTGGCTGTGTTTCATGCAGGGTTACTAGTGCACATTATTTGAACACTGAAGAGTTCATTGATGCTGTGGCTGCGGATTTGAGAGCGAGATTGTCCTACAAAGCGAAGTTGTAAACTACCCCCTGCTGACTTTGTTTATGCATGGCAATAATGTTTAGGCTGCCTTTTCATTCAGTGCACAGCAATAATGCTATCTGATTTTATGTTTAATTGTCGATAAAATCTTTGGCATCCTTTTAGCTATGAAATAGAGTGAAAGGGTAAATGCTTTCTTTGCACTGTCTTGACTAAATTTCTGTTAACCGTGATTATTGGATATTTTCACTGTTACCATTTTGTTGCCTTGTATGAGGGATATTTTCTATGTTACCATGTTTGCTACATATGCTCTGCTAGTAGTGCAAAACAAAGAGGCAAGTGAGAAAGAGTGAAAGGGTTGTTCTTTCAACTGGGTGTACTTATTAAACATGGGGAATCAAGGTCATTGATGCAGTCATTCATCATTTACCACTTTGTTAATCGTTGAATTAATAGCCTTGTTAATGTCAATTATAGTGTCAAGTAGTTGTAAAAAGCATTGTTTTGATGGATGTGGTTTTTACTATAGTGTGATTATGGAAGCACTTTTAACTCCTGAAATACTCACTAAGGTTTACAATCAAACTAGTCTTTTCTTGTGACTTTTCTAATTGATCACATTTAAATAATCATTGATTCAACATTAATCAATTAACAAGTGTTCATCTCATACATTGCGTAAAATAAAGTGCATGTAAAAAAAGATGGAAACAATGATTTATAGTGGTTTGCCATGCCCAATGTCTAGACCCACCATCAACCTCCCTTGAACGTCAATGATTTATAGTGGCTTGACAACCCATGTGTATAGATTCACTATCAACCTCCCTTAGCCAATGTAATCCACTAATCTGAATGAATTTTTCCTAACATCTAAAACCTTCACAATTTTAATTAGATTTTTCTGAGTACCACCTTCAACCTTTAGCATACTTGAATTGAATGCCAACCACCATCAAAATAACACTTAACTATTAATTTATTATTTCTTCTACAAGGTGTACTGAATATGATTTATGTTGGTAAGGTGATTTACTAAGACTAAGGCAATCTTCTAGGTCAATTGTAACAACATTAACCCTTAACAACATTAACTCCCTATGTAATAAAATGGTTTATCTCAATTATTGAAGTGAAAATTTAGATTAATTTGTTACTAAAGCAGTTAGTTTAGCTAGGGACACTTGGGGTGGGTAGTTACAAACCAAGATTTTGGATACTCCACCTTCAGACTGGCTGATGAATAAGTTGTATGGATTAGGATCTTTGAGGTCTACTGTTGTTTATCTTCCAAACAAAAAAACAAAAACAAATATACTTCTGTTTATGGCTCCAGGAATTTTTTTTTTTTTAAAACAAATTATTCCTACACACCAACTCTTTGTTTTCCTATAATCTTGCAAGTGCATTTCCACACTTCCTACTAATCCATTTCCCTATAATCTTGCAAGTGCAATGCCATCCTTAAACGGATGCAACCAAAGCTAGAGGATATATAGTTGGCTTTTGGTTACAGTAATTTTGAACCGAGTGCCACTAAAGCTTAAGGATAGCTGGCTATTGGTTACAATAATCTTGAACCGAGTGCCAAATATTACAATAAACAAAAACAACAGGCGGGAAAGAAAATCATGTCAGGGTATAAACTGCAAAACTAACAAATAGTCCCAACAAGGCACTTGCTATCACTTCAATCTCATTGTGGCCAACAGTTTCTTTTAGCATGGCCCAACTATTTGCAATTTTTTTGGATTCTCCTTCAACATCAGATGCTAAGCTAGATGAAATCAGGATACCACTTTGACTCTTTCGATTCTCAGATCTAAGTAATAGTTTAGCGTTTGTCTGTTTTGCTTGAAAGGTATCTACTTCCTCCAAGAACAAAGGCCCAAAACTTTCTGAATTTGAGGATGATTTTCTAAGTTGAGAATCAATCAAATCATCGGCATCATTCGAAGAAGCTGAGTTCTGGAGCAAAACCCTGTTTAATGCCTTTGCATGAATGCCCACTTCCCTTCTCACTCCCTGCAAAAGTAAAAATTCTGAATGAGGCTTGATACTTTTATGCTGTGTTAGATTTGGGGAGGGATTTAGAAAGAAAAAGAGAAAATGTGTGTGAAATTAGATGAAATGTAAGTATATTTTATTCACATTTCACATACATTTTCCATTTCCTTTTCCAAATCCCTCATCAAATCTCCCAACCAAACAGAGCGTTAGTCTGAACTCATTATCTACCCACAGAAACAACTGTATATCTTACAATGGGCTGGAGATCTATCAACATGTTTTGGTCACTATTGTTTGATACACTAGACAAACTAGAGTCGCACATCTTTTGGTTCTCAAAAAATAAACATAATTCAATCTTCATGGGGATCTAGTTTAACTTTCAATCGCCAATACCTCCCAAATGAGGTGTTAGAGCACTTGAATGTGAAACATGCTAGACAATTAGCAAACAATTGAACAAGGATGAGTCAAGTCTATGAATAACCAACCATAAAGTTATAAGAGATAACAAGGGCCTCAGTAATAGAATTAGTAATGATTATAATGATGATGGCATAACCAAAAGTTCAGTAGTTGCACATAGCATAACTAAAAGTTATAAGAGATGCCAAGGACATCATTCTCTCTCCCAATCAGAATTCAGAGAGGGAAAGAAAAGGGTGGGTGTGCAGAAGAAGAAAATGGAATCACCAGAAATTCAAAGTAAATCTAATTATGTGACCTAAATCCAAATATTGTTTTAAATTTAATCTAATACGTGGTGGGACTCTCATTGGCAAACATTCAGTAAAGAAACATTGCTAACAAAAGCTGACATTTCTGTCATCCTTAATGTGGGCGGATCTGTATTAGATAAAAGTTTATGTGACACAAGTAGGTTTGTGCCCAGATTTTGGTAAACCAAGCAGCCAAACTGAATTGCATCAATGCAATGTTGTGATTCATGAATATAAAACACTTTTCCTTCTGAAGTAGGAGATCTGCATAAGTCTATATGAGATGAGAATAAAATAGAAAAAAACACTACATGTATACCTGAGCGTCATACATGATAAGGCTAGCATAAACAACTGCTAAACCAAAAACTGCATCCGAAAGACCTCTGCAATCATAAGAACAACAGTAGATATTAAACCTCCTCGAGAAATATATCAGCAACTTGCTCACCCACCCACACCAAACCAATCAACATGCACTTTCAAATGTTAAAAAAATACAGAATCTGCAAACATCACAGAATCTCCAAACATCCACCTTAAGGAGGGCACAATGGAAATGCAGCATTTTACCAATTTTACCCACCTCAAGATCCATGTTTTTGTGTTTGTTTTCATAAGATCTTCAAGTATGGGTACCCAGGTCCATGTTTTCGAACTCATCTCATGAAATCTCAGATTTTGAATAAAGAAGTTATGATTTTAACATTCATGTTCTCCATGTTCATATTCTTCATGTTCTTCAAAGGAAACCCAGATTTTCCCAGACTTCATTTCCCTAAATGTGGTCGTCGGGACCATACCTCGGCCAAGAGGTGTGGGACCTCGGCCAAGACCTGGTTGGTACCCAGTATGTTTTCCTGAGATAAAAGGCAGTGTTTTAACTCCCAGGATGTTTTACTTTGTCTTGACTTGGTTTTGGAAGGAAATGCCGAGATCCTTTCCTGTCATGTAAAGCTTGTTCTAAGGATGCATTTCATATCCATCTTTGAGCATCTCTTCTTGTCTTCTTGAAATGCATTCAATGGGATTTATTATGTACTTGTAGGCCTTGGATCCTTGCTTGTAATCCCCACACCCAAAGAGTTATGTGAGTGGTATTTTTAATAAAGCTATGTTATAATGTTTTGATAAAAGCTTTGCTTCGTTTCATTTGGAAAAGTGTTTGTTCAAGCATGAATAATTATTCCTAGTTTTGTATCAAGTATTATCTTGTTTTGATGACATTCTTGGAAAGTCCTTAGTGCTAGGGGACTATAATGCAACTAGTATCCTTGTTTTGAAAGTCCTTAGTGCTAGGGGACTATAATGCAACTAATACCCTTATTTTGCCACCGACGGTTTTCCGCGTGAGTTTGTTCGGAATGTCATCCCTTGTATTATATTGATGCTAGTAAGCATCCCTTGAAGGTTTGGAAAGACTTGATAGATGCACGTTGTTCATCCCTTGATTTTGTATGAGATATGCTATGTATTGTTTTGAAAAGAGATCTTGAATATCGTTCATGCAAACCTTTATTACTGATATCATTCACTGAGTATCCAAGCTCACCCTCTCCTTATATATATATAGGTGATGAGCAAGATGGCGGAGACGCCTAGAACATTGCATGATGTTTTGGATTCATACTTTTGCTAGCATCTTGAAGATTATGCTTCTTGGCTTTGTATTTCACTTCTTTTGTATATGTCGGCTTGAGAAGCCTTTTGATCAAGATGTAATATGCACTTTATTTTAATTGTATCCAAGTTGTAAAACCATGATAAGATGTATGTCATTTCATTTGATCTATGCACAGCTCTTATGGACTACTTAGATTGTATACTCTGATTGTGTGTGAATCTTTGTAAGTTAGCCTTCGGTAGTCTCGGATTACTGGCCATCACGGCACCATTCTACTAGGGGCGGAATGGGGTCATGACAGATTGGTATCAGAGCACGAGTTTCTCATAGTACGTTATTCACACACTTTAAGTCCTAAAGAGCATAGGATTTCCCTCAGAATGATCTTAGGATTTGCATCATATCGCTTGCTACTTGACAAGATGTGCATCATCCCGGCATGATTATTTGTTACTTGCATATGTGTCTATTTGCTCACTTGTTTTAAGAGTCACATTTTGCATACTCCTAGCATCATGAGAAGGGGTAGACCTCCAGTTAGCCGAGATCATCCCGAGGATAGATTGGACAAGTTGGAAAGATTGGTCGAAGGTTTGGTCCGTGAGTTGAGACAACCTAGGCCACAAGACACTAGTACCACCTCCACTTAGGCCGAACAGACAAATGGCCGAAATGCAGTTCCACCTCCTCCAGTGCCGCAAGTGCCTCCACAGCCAGCTTTATATGGGGATAGCACGATAACTTTGATCAAAGAGTTCAAGAAGATGAACCCGCCGAGATTCCACGGGGGTATAGAGCCGATGAAAGCCGAAGCGTGGGTTTTGGAGATGGAGAAGTTGTTCGAGATTTTTCCCAGCATCGACGCCCAAAAGGTGTCATTAGCAGCATTCACGTTAGACGACGACGCTCCGATGATGATCCGAGAAGGTAACCCAAGGTTGACTTGGGCTAGATTTTTGGAGTTGTTCTACAACAAGCACTTTCCCCTTAGTGTCCGAGATCGTAAGACCACAGAGTTCCAGACTCTGACACAAGGCAACAAGACAGTGGCAGAGTACGACCGTGCTTTTACCGAGTTGGCGAGATATGCGCCTCATATGGTCGATGACGAATATAGGAAAGCTAGGAAGTTTGAAAGTGGGCTGCGTGGACTGATACAGGATCGAGTTAACATGCTCAACATGCCGACTTACGCCGGAGTGTTAGACAAGGCCATCCTGGCAGAAGCTAACTTAAACCGATATCAGAGTTCAAGAGAGAGCCAGAGAAAGAGGCAAAATTATGACAATCGCCGAGGATCATTTGATGCCAAGAAGAAAGTGAATATGGGCAGTTCCAGCAACTCAAATCAGGGAGGTGATACTAAGCCGACGTGTGCAAGTTGTGGGAAGCCACATTTTCGAGTCTATCGTTGGGCGTCAGGAGCTTGCTTTGAATGTGGAGAGGTAGGTCATCGTGTTAAGGATTGTCCCAAGACCAAGGCTGGTGAAGGTAAGAAGGATGGGAGCACTTCGGGCTCTGCACAGAAAAACAACGTCAGAAGGGCATAGGCGAGGCAGGGCAGAGTTTTTGCATAAGCGCCAGGAGACACCCAGAGTGCTGAGACAGTAGTGTCAGGTACCCTTTCCATTTGCTCTCAAGATGCATATATATTGATTGATTCGGGTTCTACACCTTTATTTGTATCTACTAAGTTTGCCAAGAAGTTGAATAGGGAACTAGAACCCCTTGGTTATGTGTTACCTGTATCTACTCCATCTGGGAAAACTATGACTGTTGTATCCATTTATAGAGCATGTGTTGTAATAATCGAGAATGTTGAATTATTAGTTGATTTGATGCCGTTGAACATAACTCACTTTGATGTCATATTGGGAATGGATTGGTTAGTAGGAAATCATGCATCCATTGACTGTGTTTCCAAAAGTGTCATATTGAAACCCCCAAACCAAGACGAGGTTACGTTTCAGGGTAAAGGAGTAGTATCCCCGCCTTACCTAATTTCGTCTATGAAAGCTTATAAGTTGATCCAAAAAGGGTGTCAAGGTTATTTGTGTAGTATATTAAGTAATCTGAAGGGAAATATTGAATTAGCCGACATCCCAATTGTTAATGAATTCCCCGACGTCTTTCCAAATGATTTGCCTGGCCACTTAGTCGATAGAGAAGTAGAGTTTACTATTGACGTCATGTCGGGAACCCAACCTATCTCTAAAACACCCTATAGAATGGCCCCAGCCGAGCTTAAGGAATTGAAACTGCAATTACAAGAGTTGTTAGATAAGTGCTTCATTAGGCCGAGCACTTCATCTTAGAAGAAAAAGGACGACACACTTCGTCTATGTATCAACTACCGAGAGCTGAATAAGGTGACCATCAAGAATAAGTACCCCATTGCCTAGGATTGATGATCTGCTTAAGAATTCAACAAATCGTAAAGGGGCTTGTTTGGTTTGTATCTCAAGATATAATTTTTGAGAAAAAAATTCAAAATTTTGTTTGTTTCAAATTTTTTGAAATTTTTTTCCAAAATCACTCTCTCCTACATATCTGTACGGGGGCGAAATATCCTTAGCTCTCCGTACGCCTTAAACGTCGAGCTTCCGGTAACGGCGTCTGTCTCTGCAACACAAGAATGGTGAGCTGCCCGGCGGTGGTGTGCTGGAAAAACCCTCCGACGCTCAAGTCAGTTCAGTGAGCAAGAAGACAATGAGAAGAAGGAGAGAGTTTGTGAGAATGAGTTCGCATACCTCCAACGTTCCCCTTCTTCCCCTTTTCTAGGCTGGCCAAGCTACCTCAGAGGTAGTGCGCGCACTACCTCTGCTGTCCTTCCCTGGACTGGGTGCTGTACTGCCCTCTCACTTCCTTACGCGTGTAAAGGCCAAAACCTCCAAACAACGATGGCCAAACTGCCAAACGGTATTGACGCACACCATTGGCGGGTTTCTCCTCTCGCACACCAATTGGACCTGACAATTCCCACCGAGCTAGGCATAGCCCGGTCAGTTCCAGCCTCAACTCCGGCCGACAATCAGGACCGAGCTCAAAAACCAGCCCGGTTGCACGACCCAAAGACGTCTCAAGACATGACTTAGCTCGGCCCGTCTGCTCAGTGCAAATTCCCCTCACAATTGCCCCTTAATTCCATCGGTTGCAACCTGATTGGGATTACTTCATTCTTGTGTAACTTCATTTCAGCTCAATTTGTCATTAAGCTTCATAATATCTCGGCCAAGTTTTATCACTTTGCTTCCAGGACCGTGCATGAATTCCATCGGTTGAAACCTTGCTCGTGCATAAATTCAACAACAAACATATTAGTCAATATGTTTGTGCTTGGAGGGTCCCACCATGAAGCTTTGAAAATAATCTAATACTATGAGGTGGAATTCCATTGCTAACCGAGCTACTGCTATGTTTTCAATAAACTGAGTTAAAACAAATCACCACCCCCGAGCCAACAACAAGCCGAGCCATGGGCCGAGCAAAAGTAATAATTGATCAATTGTTGCTAACAGTAGTCATCCCACATGCAAAGTAATCAAAACAAATAAATAGGCAAGGCATGACCATGCAAGGAATTCAAGGTGGGGCCCAGATCTTGACCTTTTCAAAGTCAAACCAATTTTGTAATTAGAATGCTCGGTGGGTCCCATTTGAAAATCTAGCTCCTGGACTATTCCAATAACAAACATATTAAACATATTAATTCATATGTTTGTGCATGGGGGCCCACCATAAAACTTTGAAACAATCCTACTTTTGATGTAGAATTCTGCTGGTGACCGAGCAACCTTTTTTGTTTTCAATAAACCGAATTAAAAAAATGCCCACCACCGAGCTATAAGTTTACATCAACTCATATTCCTCAATAATGCCCACCACCGAGCTATCAACTCACATTCAATAATGCCCACCACCGAGCTATAATTTTGCATCAACTCAATTCCTCAATAATGCCCAAAACCGAGCTATAATTTTGCAGCAACTCAATTCCTCAATAATGCCCAAAACCGAACTAAATTCCTTTAGCTCTACAGCGGAGCTAAGAATGTTGCCCCTGGCTAATAACTGAGCTACCTCAAAATTATCATCTCGTGGCGCTCTACAACCGAGTAACCGGGCTATTTTCTCAACAAAAATTTTTAACCGAGCTCTATCGGCTAATTCCGTTTTAGAGTGAGCTCGCCAAGAGCAACTGCTAATTTTAGTGAGGAATTTGCAAATTCCAGATGACATCCACTTTGAGCTAGCCAATGAGGGGATAGAGCCTTGGGGCCGAGTTGTTTTGGGCCCCTTTACGTTTACCTTGAACGTCTTTGTGCTACTCATTTTTCTGGAGCTTTATGCAAACCTCGAACAAATCTTCAACTTTTTTGGTCGAGCTAAATCATCTCGGCCAAAAGCATTAGAAGTTGATCAAAACATCAAAAGCCTTGGCCGAGTTAAATCATCTCGGCTAAAAATCTTCGAAGTTGAACCAATCATCAAAAGCCTTAGCCGAGCTAGATCATCTCGGCTAAAAGCTACCAAAGTTGAACACATCAACTTTTTGACCGAGCTAAATCATCTCGGTCAAAAGTCTTGCAGTTGAACAAAACATCAAAAGCCTTGGTCGAGCTAAATCATCTCGGCAAAAAAGCTTGGAGTTGAACAAAACATCAACCTCCATGGCCGAGCAAAATCATCTCAACCAAGAGCTTTCGAAGTTGAACATGACATTAACTTCCTTGAGCGAGCTAAATCATCTCCGTCAAAAATCTTGGAGCTGAACAAGTCATCAACTCATTTGGTCGAGCAGCATCCGCTCTTACTGTTTTCCCCCCAGTCTGGGCTCCTGCTTTAAACTTACACAAGCAAAGCAGTGACCCAGACTAGATGGGATGCCCCTAGACCGTGTTCACTCGTCGGTTGGAATTCTCTTCGACCGAACAAATCATCAGTTTTTTCACCGAAAGTTGGCGAGCAAAATCGGTTTGTCAACTTCTTGGAAAGCAAAATCAACTTAGCTCGGCGTGGATTTTCAACGTCGGCGAGCAAAGTCAGCTCCGTGACTTGTTTCTTGGCGAGCAAGATTAGCTCGGCAAGGAACACCAAGGTCGGCGAGCAAGGTCCGCTCGGCGACTTGCGTCTTGGCGAGCAAGATCAGATCGACAAGGAACTCCAAGGTCGGCGAGCAAAGTCAGCTCCGTGACTTGTTTCTTGGCGAGCAAGATCAACTCGGCGAGGAACTCCAAGGTCGGGGAGCCAGGTCCGCTCCGCGACTCGCTTTTTGGCGAGCAAGATCAACTCGGCAAGGAACTCCAAGGTCGGCGAGCTAGGTCCGCTCGGCGACTTGCTTCTTGGCGAGCAGGATCAGCTTGGCAAGGAACTCCAAGGTCGGCGAGCTAGGTCCGCTCGGCGACTTACTTCTTGGCGAGCACGATCAGCTCGGCAAGGAACTCCAAGGTCGGCGACCAAGGTCCGCTCGGCGACTTGCGTCTTGGCGAACAAGATTAGCTCGTCAAGGAACACCAAGGTCAACAAGCAAGGTCCGCTCGGCGACTTGCTTCTTGGCGAGCAAGATCTGCTCGGCAAGGAACTCCAAGGTCGGCGAGCAAGGTCCGCTCGGCGACTTTCCTCTTGGCGAGCAAGATCAACTCGGCAAGGAACTCTAAAGTTGATTAAACCATCAACAAATCTCTTGCCGAGCAAAATCCGCTCTGCAAGGAGTTTTCATCTTTCCGTCAATATGATCATTGGTTGCCCCTAGGACCGCACTAAATCCGCTTGGCGAGGCAAACATACAACAATTCTCAAGAAAATAGTGTACTTGTTTCATTGTGCCAATGGCAAAAAGGGGGTTACAGAAACAGAACCAAGAACAAAACTTTAGATTGGCAGAGCTTGATGTTCTAGAAATGGATTGGCCATTTACAAACTACGATTTTTATGCCCCTTTTCCTCGGTCTTCTTACAGACTTCTTCCAAAAACCGAACTCCCTATATCTCTTCCATGGTGGTTTGCATGGCCATCATCTTGTTCTCTATTACCGGACTTGCTGTCACGGTAGCAGCGGTTGCATCGTCTTCAACTCGGATATACTCATTAATGCGTTGCATGAGCAACTCCATGGTCAACGGTTGATTCATTGTGAGCGAGTCTCGCAGCCTATGTCTGACTGGGAGACCACGCTTGTATTGGGTAATCGCCAGATTGGTGGGGCAGTCGAGGATCTCATTGTAGGTTTCCCAGTACTTCGCATTGTATGCCTTCAAAGAACCTCCAGACTCCATCTTGATGCCCAGGAGATGGTCGACCTCCTTTGGTGTTCGAGTGTTGGTTTTGAATCTGGTGATGAAGGCTTCTGCTAGTTGCTGCCACCCCTCGATACTCCCCTCCGGAAGCCTTTCGAACCACTTCAAGCCCAGCTCACCCAAGCTTGCTGGAAATATGAGGCACATCAAGGCGTCGTTGCGTTGGTAACCAGCCATTACTTGCCGATAATGACTAACATGCATGTACGGATCCGTCTTGCCGTCGTACAAAGTGAACTTTGGCTGGTGGAATCCGGCAGGGAGCAGCGTACCCTCGATCTCTGGAGATAATGGCATTGCTGTAAGTCTTGCCAACTCTTTGTCCACCAGCGTAGAGGCCATCACTCTGGGTGCCGGCATCACCACTTCTTCACTACAACGAACTGGGGCACTCAATCTCTGGAGCGCCGGCACCCTCTGAGCCTCCCGACGGCGCGCTCTCTCCTCCAGCACGTCCCTGAGATCCCTGGAACGGGAGGAGGCAGAGTATCGCGACGTTGACGAAGGGCGTGAGGGGCGATAGGTGCTGTCGCGAGTAACGGATCTGCCCTCTCGCTGGTCAGAATCTCCATCCCCATAGTTCCTGGTGATGGAGATTGAATGAGTCCTCCTCTGGTGGCGACTGCTTGAGCGAGGGGAGGGGGTGCGCTCACTGAGGTTGCCCTCTCCAGCAACACCTTTCCCCCTCACCTGGCGCTTCAGAAGCTCCATCTCCTCCGCCATCCTACGAATGAGGGCTTCTTGGTCCTTGAGTTTGTGCTCCAGGCGCTCCTCACGGGACTCCCCCCGGCGCCGGCGGCCCTCTGGATTCTGTGAACGATCTGAACTCCTCCCACGCTTGTCGCGCGCTCCTCGCGAAGAGGTTTCCAGGCCCGCCATGGTTGGCACATTGGGGGGGCCTTCTCTCCTTCGGACATACTCTGGAGTGACACCATCGATGACGGACAGCGGAACTTCGTCGTTGTTGGCCATGGAAATGGTCGAAGAAGCTTAAAGAACAAGGGTTGAGTATCAAACTTTTCCCACAGACGGCGCCAATTGTACGGGGGCGAAATATCCTTAGCTCTCCGTACGCCTTGAACGTCGAGCTTCCGGTAACGGCGTCTGTCTCTGCAACACAAGAATGGTGAGCTGCCCGGCGGTGGTGTGCCGGAAAAACCCTCCGACGCTCAAGTCAGTTCAGTGAGCAAGAAGACAATGAGAAGAGGGAGAGAGTTTGTGAGAATGAGTTCGCATACCTCCAACGTTCCCCTTCTTCCCCTTTTCTAGGTTGGCCAAGCTGCCTCAGAGGTAGTGCGCGCACTACCTCTGCTGTCCTTCCCTGGACTGGGTGCTGTACTGCCCTCTCACTTCCTTACGCGTGTAAAGGCCAAAACCTCCAAACAACGATGGCCAAACTGCCAAACGGTATTGACGCACACCATTGGCGGGTTTCTCCTCTCGCACACCAATTGGACCTGACAATTCCCACCGAGCTAGGCATAGCCCGGTCAGTTCCAGCCTCAACTCCGGCCGACAATCAGGACCGAGCTCAAAAACCAGCCCGGTTGCACGACCCAAAGACGTCTCAAGACATGACTTAGCTCGGCCCGTCTGCTCAGTGCAAATTCCCCTCACAATATCAATCAATCACTTTTTCTCTCTCCTCTCTCCTTCTTAATCACTTTTTCTCTCACACACATCTACTCAACTACAACAAAATATCAAATCATCCCAAACTCCATAACTATTTTCAAAATATACAACCAAACAAGCCAAAAAAAATTCTAAACTCTCTCCTCAAATTTTTTTTTTGAAAATTTACCTCAAAACACAAACTAAACACACCCAAAACTTCTCACAAACCATCAATAAGAAAAATGCTTTGAAAATTCTCGTAAGTGAAACTTGCCTGCAGTTACAATGAAAGCAATGCAAACTATAGTTTCATAGAATATGTTGAAGCATAAGTTCACTTTCAAAAGCAATCATAAGGTAAATAATCTTTTTGTACCTGTCTAAACGAACAAAAATATTTCTACTTTAACACATGCATCATAAACTGTGCTAAAAAACTGGATTGAACTTTCCATTTAGTGCTGAGGATGAGTATGATATAAATGCTTCACTGGCAATCCCCTATATATTTAAATTAACCAGGGACTTCTATTATCTTATCACCAATCTGAATTAAAATAGCAGTACCCCTATTACTGATAATGGTAATTAAGGATAGTGGAGATTAAAGAGCCATAAAATTATGTAATTATGAACCATATTGATGAAAATCAAATAAGAACAAGAAGCCTTTCAGGCTGACAAAGTTTGTACACAGAAACCTAAACCCTAGTATTGTGTTAAACATAAATTACATTCCCTTCCAACAAAGTATGTTATTTTATAACACTTTTTTTCCCCCATATAGCAGCAATAGCATTTGTAAAATAAAATAGAATTGACATAAATAAAGGAGTGGAATTATTGGTATAAAATCAGTAATTATTGAAACAGAAACCAAATCAGAAAATAAACAAATCTAAAGCTGGTAAATCGAAACCCTTTTATTTCACAGTTGTAAATGACATAGTGAAATCAGTAACCATACCTGCACATCCTTCATCAAATAGACATGAAAGACTCAGTGCAATCACAAGCAGCTACAGAAAACTCATCCCCCCCCTTCTATTTAAAGCTTTATGAAATGCGTCTTTGAATCTATCCAGAGTTCTCGACCTTATGTGTCCTAACATGGATTGGTAGGCCGGATGAACAAGCTGAAAAATCAGGAGACAAGCAATGAGGAAAGGGAATATAAATTGATAAATAACGGCTTCCATGTATCAAAATATTATACAAGGAAACAATCAGAATTTACTACTGACCTTGTGACCTGGTAGTATCAAGAGCCTCTACAGATGAGAAGCTCAAGTAATCAAGTCCTCTCCCTCTATGAGCTTAATAGGAGAGGGAGTCTTAAATTAAATTACCAAAAACAATATTTTCAAAAAGAAATGTTGTATAGGAATGGCATCAAGCATGGGCCACGAGGACAAACAACAGCCTCTTTTTGTAAAATCCCTATCTAATCAAGCCACTTAAGGTGCATTTTTTCTTCTTTATGCACTGTTCAAAAATCTGGGTGTCATGTTATAAGACGGTGTCTCTACACAAACAAGTGATGAAAAATGTTGTACATATAAATGTTTTGTTTAAGTTAATGTCAAAAAGTGGTAGGCCAATTCCAGCAGTGAACTCAGATACCAAGATTACAAATCTCAATCAGATCATTCATTAACCTCAGTTTTCTATATCCTTTAAATGCATATTGGACACAGATTCCAACCATCTTCCAGCTATACATGATTGTGATACTTCCCTCATCGTTAGAACAATAAATGGTATAAAAATTCAAAATTTTACACACAGCCATAAGGAGGCATTACTTGCAGCAATTTCTCTTCCAACTGCTTTCGTTTTGCTGATCTAACACCTTCATCAAAATACGTAGCCTCCATATCATACCTAAAAAAATAAAAGAATTTCAATAACTCAACTTTGTGATAGACATCTCAACATTATTCTTGAAGAGATATAGCAAACATCTCTAGACTGTCAAAACAAAATTTCAAATGATTATACATCAGATTACAACAAACTCCGAAATAAATGTAAAGGTGGCTCACACTATCTCATAAACAAAGAAAGCTACAAGGTCAAATTGAAATGAACCAAACATTACCAAAAAGACAAGGACGACAAACGTGAGATATATTGATAGATATATAGAGAAATATAGAGAAATACAAAGCTGAACTAAACCATTCAAATTTATGGCCGAGCTCCAATCTTACACAGAGAATCAACTATTCCTCCCACCAGCATCAACTCTACACCACCATAGGCCATCAATACTCCTCTCATTTTACAAATGACAAAAAAATCAGAAGACATTCCAGAGGTGCCAGTACGTCATATCAGCAACTGCTTAAGGTGCTTAACAAAAAGCCAATTTAATGTTTCTTCCCCAATTCTTCGTCTCCCTGAATTCTTCAAAATTTGTTCTCTCTAAGTAAATCCCAACCATATAACAATAAAACAAACCACTCTTCAATTGAAGTTTCCATTTCATTCTAATGGGGTCTTTTACAAATAAGAATGCTACAAGTATTGGAGAGCTAAAATACTGCTCTTTTGTCCCCTCACATTTATTAACCACATTCATACAGTTTCGCGCATCAGGCATTGATGGAGAGTACAAGAAGCTCAAGAAAGAATAAATTTAAAGCAGAGGCGATAAAACCATGCTTCTATCCATGCCAATTTAAAGAATAAATTGGCATGTTTTCAAAGATAAACCGATAAAAACCAATTACTTGAAAAATTAAACCATGCTTCGATACAAATTACTTGAAAAAGATACTTTCACACAAATTCTACAGATACAAGTTGAGAATTCAAACAACTAAATTTGGCACAATTAATATGTATATATGTAATTATATAGCACATATTATGTATGTAAAATTACTAACCTTGTCAATTGTGGCGAAAATGGACATGTTCTTGAAATCCCTGGACCTGAGCCGTGACCTCCCAATCCCCAGCCGCCGAATCAGTGCAGACGACATCCGGGTCGGGTGGATGCCGCCACAGCCGGAAGAAGCGATTTCCTCTCAACCAAACTGGCCCGGCGGCTTAAGGAGGAGGTGGAGGAGGAGGAGGAGGAGGAGGGGTTCTCACGGTATTGCTCATCATCATCAAAGTCATTTTCTCTGGTGATTTTTTTCCGGTGGTGGTGGCGTCGTTTTGCCAACTGCGAAAGCTCTTTCTTCGCGGTGGATCCCGAACCCACTTCCGCAAATTTCCTTAGCAGTTCATCTGATGAAGAGAGAAACCCACTTTCGCTGTTGCTGGTGCACTCCCAGTGTCCATGAGAGAGAGAGAAACCCTAACCAAAACTCTTCAGAGAGCGATAGGAGGATAAAAAGATGTAAGAGTAACATTTGTCTCCGTTGCAATTTTGTGAGAGAAATGTACCGTTGGGTGGGGGCGGTGGTGAGTAGAGCCGTTGTTGGATACACACCTCAAAATTCTAATAAAAATTCTAACAGAAAAGATTTGTGGCACTAAAAATTGGGACACTAATGCTCCTAATTTTTAATTTTATTTTATTTATTATTTTTTACCTTATAAGGAATTTTGGGGCATTAGTACCCCTAAATTCGGGGCACTAATGGGCTCTGAAAATTGTAATAACCAAACTCATTTGAAATTATAATTCTAATAAAAAAAATTCAAAATTCTTTTTCCAAGGTGTAATCAAACACACAACTTAAAATTTAATTCAAAATTCTTTTCAAAATTCATAATTAGACTCTTTTTAAAATTTTATTTAAAGAAAAATTTTAATTTTTTTTATTTTATGTTTTAAAATCATGATTTTATTTTTTTTAATATTTAATTTTTTTTAATTTCACAAAAATTTGGATGGCTATATGTATCTAAATCATAACAAATTATTTGGCCAATACTTAAAAAAATAACAAAAAATATTTTTCAATAAAATAAAAAAATTTATTTTGATTAAAAAGTTTTTTGAATTGAGTTTTGAGTTATGTGTTTGGTTATGAGTTTTAAAAATAGTTTTTGAATTGAGTTTGGAATTATGTGTTTGCTTATGATTTGAGTGTGGAGTTGTGTTTTGAATTTAAAAAATTTATAAAAATGAAATAAAATATTTAAAATGAAAAATAAATTTTTCTTAAACGTTTTTAAATATTTAAAAGAAATAAATTCGAAAAATTTCAAAATACAACTCAAAATTCAAAAACTTAAAACTCAAAATACAACTTTAAATTCTTTTCAAAACTCAAAATTCTTTTCAAAATTCAAAATTCAAAAACTCAAAAATATCTCCAAAACTCATAACCAAATAAATTTTTAGTTTTTTAAAACTGAACTCACAACTCCACACTTAAAATCACAATTTCACACTTAAATCATAATTATAAAATTAAACTAAATGGATTTTACCCTTAACTCTTACACTCACTAATATGCCTTGCACATACTCTCTCTCTCTCTCTCTCTCTCTCTCTCTCTCTCTCTCTCTCTCTCTCTCTCTCTCTCTCGTATAGAGACGAAATTAGGATTTTATTACTACATGGGTTAAAAAATAAATAATATTTTTTTACTGTATAGACAAATACACATATATGTATAATATGATATATAAATTATATATATACACATAAAAAAATTTAAATATCATATAAACAATCTCTAATAGAATGAATAAATTTTTTTCTAGAAAAATAACAGAGAATAAAAGATGAGAAAAGAATGAAGTATATATCTTTTATACTAGGATGCTATTTTATTTATAAAATAATACATACATATATATATATTTAGAAGTACTACAGAAAATAAAATTCTCACAGAAACAGAAGGGTCATGACCCCCCATAATCTTCTCCTAGTTCTATCCCAGCACACATACACTCACCTCATTCTTTTAATAAAAAAAACAAAAAAAAAAAATTATCTTTATTTTTTTAAATTTATTTTATTTTATTAAAATATATTTAATATTTAATATACAAATTCTATTTTTATAAAATTGATATTGTTCTAAAAATATATTTAAAATTTTAAAATGCAACTACTATTTCACATATTTAATAAAAATTTAAATTAATAATCTAAAATATATAAAAATTTATAGAATTAAAATAATTTGTATGACTTAAGTTAATATAAGTAATAAATTACTTTTCTAATATATATATATATATTGGTAGGAGAAAACGTTTAGAATAATACAAATGTAAATAAAAATACATTAATTCAAACCACGCAAATAATAACTCAAACCAAAATAATAATGTGAATTTGGGTGTTAATTGCATGATTATATGTGATTTTGGCTTTGTATCTGTTCACCGTAGGAAAATCTGTTAGAATTTATGCTTTGAACTGAAAATTGAAGGCCTTCTCGGCTACAGAACCTGAAATTGATTATGCCATTGTGATTAGCGTAATTTTTAGAGCCTACAGTGAAATTTAATTGAAAATTGATTCGGATCAAAATAAGTAGATTCAGAACGATTAATTAAGTGCTATTAATTAGCTATAATCAAATTGGATTAAGAGAATGACTATATAAGGGCCTTATTACACTTAAGACCCTCATTTGGTGAACTCAAAATCTGAATTTGCTCTCTAGAGAGAGAGTGTGTCGATTCTAGAGAGAGAAATAGGGAGAATTGTGCATTTTGACTCAAAGATTGTGGATTGGGAACCTACACTCAAGATTAACAAGAATTTGTGAAGTTTGAAGCTCCAAGGTGAGTATTTGAGCATAAATTTATAAGTCAAGTTTGTAATTTTGTGAATTCAAAGAGAGTATGTGATCAAGAACAAGAATTGTGTTATAATTGAAGAATTTAAAACTTATATGTACATGCATGTAAGAATTTGCCATGAAGTTGTGTAATTGAGCATGAAAAATATGACCCATGTAGCATTGTGGTTAAACTTCATGTTTTTTATCATCATTTGTATCATCTAAGTTGGAAATGGAAGTTGTAACTCACATGCAAGTGCAATTCTTAGAAGCATGAGTGTTGGATGCATGAAATTGAAGTATTGATGATGGGTTTGATATAAATCATGTGTGTATGTAAGTAATTCATGGAAATTAAGCTTCATAACGTTGTAATCTAGCATTTGTATTATGTTAGAAGGGTTACATGTGAAGTATAAGTCATGATGTGCAAGTTATTTGAGTTTGAATGCAAGATCAAGCCTCAAGAACAGTTCTGGAAAACCCAGAATTTGGCATGTCCGCTCTAGTGGGGAAGTTCACGATCGAGCGAGGATCTATGCATAGTGACCTTCAGCTCGAGCATCCGAATTCACGCTCGAGCATAAAAACGAGGCAACCAGTACTTTTGTAGACCTAATGGGTCCGCTCGAGCGGGGAAGTCCACGCTCGAGCGGGGACCCCTGTTTCTAAAATTTTGTAAATGTGTTCTTTGTTTCATTTTCCGTTCTCTTTCACTTCTAAGTACTCTTAGGCATGCATTGAGCACTATGAATGAATCAAAAGAATAAGAAAGAAGCCTAAGAGGGATGTATGAATTAAGGAGCGGATTGAATCGTTTGTGACCCATGTGTGTTATGTAATATGTAGGGTCAAGTTCAAGGGTGAATCCACCGGTAGAACACTGTGAGTAATATCTTAATAAAGGTATATGAAGTTTGTTATTTGTCCAATCGCTTACTTTTATGTAAGTCTTACAAGTTCGTTAATTTAAATGGTGGACAAATGTTTACTATGCCAAATGAATGGGCCAAAGGCCAGTCTGACATGAATAAAAGAATGAATGGGCCAAAGGCCAGTCTGACATGAATAAAAGTGTGGTTGGGCCAAAGGCCAGTTTGACACGAATGGAAGAATGAATGGGCCAAAGGCCAGTCTGACATGAATAAAAGAATGAATAGGGCCAAAGGCCAATCTGACATGAATGAAAAAATGGTTGGGCCAAAGGCCAGTCTGACATGAATGGAAGAATAAATGGGCCAAAGGCCAGTCTGACATGAATGGAAGAATGAATGGGCCAAAGGCCAGTCTGGCATGAATGGAAGAATGAATTAGCCAAAGGCCAGTCTGACATGAATGAAAGAATGAATGAGCCAAAGGCCAGTCTGACATGAATGAAAGAATGGATGGGCCGAAGGCCGCCTGACATGAATGGAAGATAAATGGGCCAAAGGCCGTTTTGACGTGAATGGGTTGGGCCTGAGGCCGTCTGATGTGTTTGGAACCGCAGTTACTTGACCTATATATGTATGTATATACTAGATAGAAATATGAATTGGGCTCAAGGCCGTTTGATGCATGTCGTTCTAAATACTATTCGTGTATCTTCTTTATTTGATATTATTCACTAGGCTTTCGCTTACGCTTATTCATGTGTCTGTAGGTGAGCCAAGGGAGGTCCAAACCCAGCCTCAGTGAAATTTGTGAGAAACAGTCAAGGTTTTGAAGAGTCAGCCCATATGTCTCACGCACGAGACTTGTTTTTGCCCTTTTGCTATTTTGTTATATTTTGTCATGTTGGCGAGAACTTTGGATCACGGCTGTATATAGTTTTGACTGATTGACTTAGACTTGAATGATCTTGTTTGTACAAAACTTTATGTTATTACATATTATGATGTGGGTTATTAACATGTATATGTATGGATTGTTATGGTGTGCCATTAGCTAATAATAAACCTATGGCAGGGATGCGATTTTGTGAGCTAACTTATATATATTCGTGAAAATTTATGCAAATACATACGGTATGCACCTTGCACACCCAAACACCACTACAACAAAACTAACTATTTACAGCATCATATTTACGACATGCATTAAATGCATGTCGTAGTTAGTACATTATACGACATTTTTTTTTTGCAAGCCATTAATGTTTTGTCAATAACAGCATACATACCATGTAAGTTGTTAATTCATATATTTATGGCATGCAAAAGTATGCCGTAAAAAATATATGTTTTCACAACTTAACAAAAATATGTCGTAAAATATTTACACTTAAGACGACATGTATTTCATGTTGTAAAATATTATAACTTTACATGACATGCTAATGAGATGGTCGGCAATGTGCTAGTGGATTTGAGGGGATTTTTAATTTATTTAGTGTACAAATTCTCATATATTTTTAGATATTTTGTGTACAAAAAGATTTAATAAGGAAAAGATACAATTATATATGTGTGTGTGTGTGAAGGTACTTGATTTGGGATCAAAGTGTAATTCAATTAAAGTGTGAGGACTAGGACTCAAATTTATGAATTAGAATATCTAATTTAAATGTGGAAATAATTAAATTAGGGTTAGGAAAAATAATTTGGTTGGTGTTACTTCGTTTTGAATTAAAAGGCAAATAATCGATCAAAAAGGCTAAAAATCGAAAACTATTATTTTTAAGCGATCAATCTATAATTGGAGAGTTAAATAATTAATATAAGAGTGTTAGGAATGATTACCAAGCTATTGGGGTTGCTTAGGCTTTGTACGGGTTCATCCGCGATACATTTTCAGTTCTAGGATAAATTTTGCACATAAACGACGAACTGGGGGTTTTCATTATAATTATTCAGAAATCAAGGCCTTAATAGGGTTTACAAAAGTTAGGGATCTCACACTCCACATACTCCTAGCCCAAATCAAGCAAGGGCAATTCCCCATAAGCCCAAGTATGTTCTAAACTCAAGCCCAAGCACCAGTACGCTTCCGCGAGGTGTATCTTTGATTAAAGGTTGCATTGCATGTATAGCTATCACACACACTCATTACGGTGCAAACTGCATCCTTGAAAGTTTACTCACCAATGGAGGCACATCACGCCCTGAGAACTTGTGTTCATATCTTCATTCAGATAATTGTTGCACTTAAGCAAAATACATGTTAGCAGAATATTTGTCAGGTTGTTATTACAGGATGAACTTTTTCCCCTTAATCCCTTTGGAGTGTTAGATACAGATATACAATGAGCCTTTCCTCTTTATCCTTTTGGAGCATTGGATACAGGTACAATGAACCTGTTCCCCTTAATCCCTTTGGAGTGTTGGATATGGATACAATGAACTTTTTTTCCTTTATCTCTCATGTGCTTGGATAAAGGTATAATAAAGTTTTCCCGTTTATCCTTTTGGAGTGTTAGATACATATATAATGAACTTTTTCCCTTTATCCCTTTGGAGAGTTGGATATGGGTATAACGAACCCTTCCTCTTTATGGAGTGTTAGATACGGGTATAATGAACATTTTCCCCAAATCCCTTCTGTATTTAGACACGGGTACAATGAATCATGTTTACATCCCTTTATCCCTTCTGTGCATGGATAAAGGTATAATGCTTATCTCCCAAAATCCCTTCTGTGTTTGGACATAGCTACAACGAATCATGTTTATATCCCTTTCATCTCTTTTGTGCTTGAATAAATGTACAATGCTTATTTTCCCAAATCTCTTATGTGCTTGGATAAAGGTATAATGCTTATTTCTCCTGTGTTTGGACGCAGTACAATGAATCATGTTTATATCCCTTTACCCCTTTTGTGCTTGGATAAAGTTACAATGCTTATTTCTCCTATGTTTGGACGCGAGTACAATAAATCATGTTTATATCCCTTTATCCCTTCTGTGCTTAGATAAAGGTACAATGCTTATTTCCTCGAGATCCTTTCTGTGCCTGAAAATGAGTAAAACCAATCATTTTACCTTCCTTATCCTATCTATGCTTGGATATGGGTACAATGCATGAAGATTTCCTCTTCTATTGTCCTTATTCTGCTTTGGACATAGGAAATATGATTATCTATCTCTACTAAAACTGGTAAAGGGTTGCATTTTCTAATCACACTGCGATGAGCATGTATTTCGAGTTTGCTTTCCTTGTGTATTTTGTAGGATACGTTTGGCAATGTTGGAATTTGGATTGCGTGGATGGTGTCACTCAGGTGAGTATGACAGGTATTGTCTTCTCTCTTTTGAATAATCAGCTACTACATGGTTGGATGAATGCTTGAGTTCTTGTTCCACACACTCACTTACATATGAACTGTTGCACAATCGCCCCAAAATTAAGCTGATCTGATTCTTTGCATCAAGGATTATGTAGGCAACCTACGGGTTTGATCACTTACATGATTGTTTGGCACTGCCTTAAGCCTTAGGGTCTTGTCAACTGGAATGGTCTTGGATCTTTGACATTTACTCCACATCATTTCATGATTGTTTGAGTTTTGTCAAAGAGAGGCAACTGTAGACACCCTATTTTGACCGACTCTAAGACTTCGGACACTTACAAACCTTCTGATGATGAAATGATGATTACTTCATCTTTAAAATGTTTGAGATTGTTTGGAGTCGCTGTACGAAGCTGGTTTAGCCAAAAATTGACTTTTTATAAAAATGACTATTTTATCCCTATACCTATTTTTAGCCAAAAAACCAACTTTCTAACCTCGAGAAAGAGAGGGAAGCCCAGTTGTGCTTTGATCAAAGATATTTTTCAAAATTAGTGGCCGGTTTTATTAAAAACATTGATCAGAAAGTAATTTGGGCTTACTTGGGCACAAGCAAGCCAAGGGTATGGGACCTGCACTTGTGCATGCATGGATGGCACATGTATCGAGGCAAGTGGTGCACATGCACATGCGTTGTGCGTGCGCACTTCCAAGTGTGGCAAAACCTATTTTAGAAACTCAATTTTGGTGCATTTCTATGCAAAATTGTTTGTTTTGCATACTTTTATGAATATTATTTATTTTAGGTTGGGTTTATGGCTATGGATTGATAAAATCCACTTTTATTGAAAAATCATTGTTTTTGGAACAATATGACTTTATTCTCTTAATCTAAAATAAATAGTATTTTTTTTTTATTTATCTAAATCACATAGATTTAGGTTAGTTAAGGGTTTTTAGTTTCAAAACGATTTGTATGAATAATTAACCATTAAAATCATAAAATAGAGAATTAGTAGAGGTCTATCTTTGAATTGAACAAAAGAAAGTGCTTTCATTCAATAACTTTCCCCTTTTATACCTTAGCTCCCGAACCTGTAATTTCTGATTATGACAAGTCAGGTCTTTAACTTAGTTTTCTTTGTTAAAAGTTTCTTAATTCCCCTTCAAAAAGTTAAGTGGTGACTCTATGTTGATTAAAGTAAGTTGGCACAACAATTGAGTGGAAATGTATCTAATACCTAGAAAGGCACGGCGTCCACAATACCATTGAGGGAGGTACCACCGAGGTAAGTGATACCGCAGGAGGTACCATCGAGGTACATACCAAAATAGTAAAGACCGAGGGACACACACTGAGGCCTTGCGGTTAGGACAAGGAATATTTCATGTGATCCTAAAGGCACATGTCATCACCCTATTAGCCATTTGGTATTTTCAATATCAAGGAAAATGCTATAAATAGGGCCCATTTCCCAAGATTTGAAAAGAGGATTTTGAGGATTGGGGGAGATGCCACCAATTTGTTTTGTTACCATATATTCCTTCATATATTGCTTGCCCTACTCTCACTCGGCTACTCGCTCTCCAAGCCCTCAAATTATTTATTGTTTACATAATTTTGTCTCACTAAGTGATATTATTTACATTGCACGTTTCAAACCTCCTATACTAGCGGGAGGA
>CM069916.1:105449859-105464859 GCA_036172215.1 Camellia granthamiana | reverse complement strand
CCGAGGGACATAACTTTTGCGACAACCTTGCACTGGGAAAGCGCAGGCAGCTCGTTCGTAAGTCAAAGCCAACCAAATGGCAATTACCCGAGGGACACGCTTTTCGCAAGGCACCTTCCACTAGGGAAGCGCAGTCGACTCGAAGGCGAGTCGAAGACAACCTAAAGGAATTTACCCGAGGGACATGGAAGAATGCACCAGTAGAGTTCGCTGCACAGGCAGGGATCCATCCAACTCATACAAACCAAACACAACTCACGCGCTACGACGTGCACTATGCACCAGCCCCCTAAAATGAATCACCCCCCGAAGGACTAAGAAGCCCCACGAATGTGCGAAAACATTTATTGAAGCTGAGCAAGCACCGGTTAGCGCGAATGCAAATAACAAATGCAACAGGCAACTTTCGAGGGACATACTTTTCACAACAAGCTTCCACTAGGAAAGCACAGGCAACTCGTTCGCACATCAAAGCCAACCAAATGGCAATTTAACCGAGGGACATGCATTTCGCAATGCAACTTGTACGTAAGTCAAAGCCAAACCTAATGGCAATTACCCGAGGGACATGGAATGCTTGCCAAGATGGTGGCATGATATGCTGTTGGCCAAGGCCAAGGCATGCCATGCTGTTGGACAAGGCCGTGGCAAGGCATGCTAATGGCCAAGGCTGTGGCAAGGCATGCCATGCTGCTGGCCAAGGCCGTGGCATGGCATGCCATGCTGCTGGACAAGGCCGTGGCAAGGCAGGCTGTTGGCCAAGGCCGAGGCGTTGGCATGGCATGCTGCTGGCCAAGGCCGTGGCAAGGCATGCCATGCTTCTGGCCAAGGCTGTGGCAAGGCAAGCTGCCGGCCAAGGCGTTGGCATGGCACGCTGCTGGCCAAGGCCGTGGCATGGCATGCCATGATGTTGGACAAGGCCGTGGCAAGACATGATGCTGGCCAAGGCGTTGGCATGGCATGCTGCTGGCCAAGGACTAGGCATGGCATGCTGCTGGCCAAGGGGTTGGCATGGCATGCTGCTGGCCAAGGCCGTGGCATGCCATGCCATGCTGCTGGACAAGGTCGTGGCAAGGCATGCTGCTGGCCAAGGCGTTGGCATGGCATGCTGCTGGCCAAGGCCGTGGCATGGCATGCTGCTGGCCAAGGACTAGGCATGGCATGCTGCTGGCCAAGGCCGTGGCATGACATGCTTGCCAATGTCAGGTATGGCATGCTGCTGGCCAAGGCTTTGGCATGCCATGTTACTGGCCAAGGCTGTGGCATGGCATGCTGCTGGCCAAGGCCGTGGCATGACATGCTTGCCAAGGCCGGGGCATGGCTTGCTGCTGGCCAAGGCTTTGGCATGCCATGTTGCTGGCCAAGGCTGTGGCATGGCATGCGAGCCAAGGCTTTGGTATGTCGTGCCACTGGCCAAGGCCCTGGCATGACATGCTTGCCAAGGCTGTGGCATGGCATGCTGGCCAAGGCCGACGTGCCACCGCCACCACCGCGGGCCGCCACTCGACACATCCCGTGCTTGGCTATGGAGTTTCAATGCCACAAGCCAAGCGATGGCATGTGCCAAGCGCCCGCCTAGGCATAGGCGTGGCCTGTGGCCTGGCCATGCTGGCCAACCTTAAGGGAGATGCTCCCCCCTTATAGTAGCTTGTTAAGCCCTTTTTCATCTGGCAGGAGGAAACATCACCTATGCTCGAGGAGTCATAATGGGATTTTTTTAAAAAGTAATGGTTTTTTGAAAAAACTTTTAACATGAAAGTTATAGGAAATAATTAAAGACACCATAAAAAAAATAAAAAAAAAATATTTGGCCACCGGAATGTTTTATTTTAATTTATTTGTATTTTAATACTTAAAAATAATAAAAATTACTAAAAATAGTCAAAAAATTCTAGAAAAATTCCAATAATTATAGGATGAGGCACTAGTAATTATAATAATTTTTTTGATTTTTTTAATTTTGATTTTATTTTATTTTAATTTTTATGAGTAAATAAATAATTAAAAAATGCGAATCACACCCCGAAGGACTAAGAAGCCCGACGAACGTGGAAAAACACTTAGAGAAGCCGAACAAGCATCGGTAGCGTGAATGCAAATAACAAACGCAACGGGCAACTTTCGAGGGACATACTTTTCGCAACAAGGTTCCACTAGGAAAGCACTGGCAACTCGTTCGCATGTCAAAGCCAACCAAATGGCTATATTACTCGAGGGACATGCATTTCGCAAGGCAACTTGTACGTAAGTCAAAGCCAAACCTAATGGCAATTACCCGAGGGACAAGGAATGCTTGCCAAGGCCGTGGTATGCGATGTTCTTGGCCAAGGCCGTGGCATGCCATGCTGCTAGACAACGCCGTGGCAGGGCATGCTGCTGGCCAAGGCGTTGGCATCGCAAGCTGCTGGTAGTGGCATGGCATGGCATGCTGCTAGCCAAGGCCTTGGCAATGCCATGCTGCTGGCCAAGGTTGTGGCATGGCATGCTGCTGGCTTCGCCAAGGCTATGGCATGGCCAAGGCTGCGGCCTTGGCCTTGGCTGCTATTCTTAGCGCGACTGCAAATGACAAAGGCAACAGGCAACTTCCGAGGGACATAATTTTTGCAACAAGCTTCCATGTTGCTGGCCAAGGCCGTGGCATGGCATGCTGCTGGCCAAGGCGTTGGCATGGCATGCTGCTAGCCAAGGTCGTGGCATGGCATGGCATGCTCCTAGACAAGGTTGTGGCATGGCATGCTGCTAGCCAAGGCGTTGGCATGGCATCCTGCTGGCCAGGGCCGTGGCTTGGCATGCTGCTAGCCAAGGCCTTGGCATGGCATGTTGCTGGCCAAGGCTGTGGCATGGCATGTTGCTGGCCAAGGCCGTGGCATGACATGCTTGCCAAGGCAAGCGCATGGCATGCTGCGGGCCAAGGCTTTGGCATGCCATGTTGCTGGCTAAGGCTGTGGCATGGCTACCTTGGCTTCTTTGGCTGCGGCCCTGGCCTTAGCTGCAATTCTTAGCGCGACTGCAAATGATAAAGGCAACAGGCAACTTTTGAGGGACATAATTTTCGCAACAAGTTTCCACTTTGAAAGCACAGGCAACTCGTTCATCAGTCAAAGCCAAACAAATGGCTATTACCTGAGGGACATGCTTTTCGTAAGGCTCCTTCCACTAGGGAAGCGAAGGCAAATTGTAGGCAAGTCAAAGCTAACCAGGAGGCAATTACCTGAGGGACATACGGGAATGCGCCAGTGGAGTTCGCTGCATAGGTAGGGATCTGTCCAACTCGCACAAACTAAACACAACTCATGCACCACGACGTACACTATGCACCAGCCATCCAAAATGAATCACACCCCGAAGGACTGAGAAGCCCCACGGATGTGCAAAAACATTTGGAGAAGCCGAGCAAGCACTGGTTAGCGCGAATGCAAATGATAAACGAAACAGGCAACTTCCGAGGGATAGACTTTTCGCAACAAGCTTCCACTAGGAAACCACAGGCAACTCATTCGGACGTCAAAGCCAACCAAATGGTGATTACCCAAGGGATATGAATTTCGCAAGGCAACTTGTACGTAAGTCAAAGCCAAACCTGATGGCAATTACGCGAGGGACAAGCCATGCTTGCCAAGGCCGTGGCATGCTATGTTGTTGGCCAAGGCCATGGCATGCCGTGCTGCTAGACAACGCCATGGCAAGGCATGCTGTTGGCCAAGGCGTTGGCATGGGAAGCTACTGGCGATAGCATGGCATGGCATGCTGATGGCCCAGACCTTGGCATGAGATCTTGCTGGCCAAGGCGGTGGCATGGCATGCTGCTGGCCTTGGCCCTGGCTGGGCTGCCTTGGCCTTGGCCTTGGCATGGCAAGCTGCTGGCCTTGGCCTTGGCACGGCATGTGGCTGGCCTTGGCCTTGGCCTTGGCATGGCCTACTACGGGCTTTAGCTGGGCTGCCTTGGCCTTGGCCTTGGCCTTGGCATTGGCATGGCATGCTGCTAGCCTTGGCCTTAGCATGGCATACTGCTGGCTATGGCTGGGCTGCCTTGGCCTTGGCCTTGGCATGGCATGCTGCTGGCCTCTGACATGGCATGCTACTGGCTTTGGCTGGGCTGCCTTGGCTTTGGCCTTGGCCTTGGCCTTGGCATGGCCAGCGGCTGGCCTTGGCCTTGGCCTTGGCATGGCATGCTGCTGGCGTTGGCCTTGGCATGGCATGCTGCTGGCCTTGGCCTTGGCATGCCATGCTTCTGGCCCTGGCCTTGCATTGGCATGCTGCTGGCTTTGGCTGGGCTGCCTTGGCCATGGCATGCTCCTGGCCTTGGCCTTGGCATGGCATGCTATTGACCTTGGCCTTGGCATGGCATGCTGCTGGCTTTGGCGGGGCTGCCTTGACCTAGTCCTTGGCATGGCATGCTGCTGGCCTTGGCCTTGGCAAGGCATGCTGCTGGCCTTGGCCTTGGCAAGGCATGCTGCTGGACTTGGCCTTGGCGTGGCATGCTACTGGCTTTGGCTGGGCTGCCTTGGCCTTGGCCTTGGCATGGCATGCTGCTGGCTTTGGCTGGGCTGCCTCGGCCTTGGCCTTGGCATGGTAAGCTGTTGGCTTTGGCCTTGGCCTAGGCATGGCATGCTGTTGGCCTTGGCATGGCATGCTGCTAGCCTTGGCCTTTTCAAGGCATGTTGTTGGCTTTGGCTGGGCTGTCTTGGCCTTGGCCTTGGCATGTCATGCTGTTGGCTTTGGCATGGCTTGCTGTTGGCTTTGGTTGGGCTGCCTTGGCCTTGGCTTTGGCAGGGCATGCTGCTGGCCTTGGCCTTGGCCTTTTCAAGGCATGTTGCTGGCTTTGGCTGGGCTGTCTTGGCCTTGGCCTTGGCATGTCATGCTGTTGGCTTTGGCATGGCTTGCTGCTGGCTTTGGTTGGGCTGCCTTGGCCTTGGCTTTGGCAGGGCATGCTGCTGGCCTTGGCCTTGGCATAGCATGCTGCTGGCTGTGGCCATGGCATGGCATGTTGCTGGCTTTGGCCTTGACATGGCATGGCATGCTGCTGGCCTTGGTCTTGGCCTGGCATGCTGTTGGCCTTGGCCTTGGAATGGCATGCTCCTGGCTTTGGCTGGGCTGCCTTGGCATTGGCCTTGGCATGGCATGCTGTTGGCCTTGGCCTTGGCATGGCATGCTCCTGGCTTTGGCTGGGCTGGGCTGCCTTGGCCTTGGCCTTGGCATTGGCATGGCATGCTGCTGGCTTTGGCTGGGCTGCCTTGGCCTTGGCCTTGGACTTGGCATGGCATGCTGCTGGCCTTGGCCTTGGCATGGCATGATGCTGGCTTTGGCTGGGCTGCCTTGGCCTTGGCCTTGGCACGGCATGCTGCTGGCCTTGGCCTTGGCATGACATGATGCAGGCTTTGGCTGGGCTACCTTGGCCTTGGCCTTGGCACGGCATGTTATTGGTCGTGGCCTTGGCCTTGGCATGGCATGCTGCTGGCTTTGGCAGGGCTGCCTTGGCCTTGGCCTTGGCATGGCATGTTGCTGACCATGGCCTTGGCATGGCATGATGCTGGCTTTGGCTGGGCTACCTTGGCCTTGGCCTTGGCATGGCATGCTGCTGGCCTTGGCCTGCCTTGGCATGGAATGCTGCTGGCTTTGGTTGGGCTGCCTTGGCCTTGGCCTTGGCATGGCATGCTGCTGGCTTTGGCTGGGCTGCCTTGGCCTTGGCCTTGGCATGGCATGCTGCTAGCCTTGGCCTTGGCATGGCATGCTGCTAGCTTTGGCTGGGCTACCTTGGCCTTGGCCTTGGCAGGGCATGCTGCTGGTCCTGACCTTGGTACGCATGCTGCTGGCCCTTGCCTTGGCATGCCATGCTGCCGGCTTTGGTTGGGCTGCCTTGGCCTTGGCCTTGGCTTGGAATGTTGTTGGCCTTGGCCTTGGCATGGCATGCTGCTGGCTTTGGTTGGGCTGCCTTGGCCTTTGCCTTGGCCTTGGCATGGCATGCTGCTGGCTTTCGCGGGGCTGCCTTGGCCTTGTCCTTGGCATGGCATGTTGCTGGAATAGCCCTTGGCTTGGCATGCTGCTGGCCTTGGCCTTAGCGTGGCATGCTGCTGGCTTTGGCTGGGCTGCCTTGGCTTTGGCCTTGGCATGGCAAGTTGCTGGCTTTGGCTTTGGCCTTGGCCTTGGCATGGCATGCTGCTGGCCTTGGCCTTGGCATGGCATGCTGCTGGCTTTGGCCTTGGCCTTGGAATGGCATGATGCTGGTCTTGGCCATGGCATGGCATGATGCTGGCCTTGGCCTTGGCATGGCATGATGCTGGCTTTGGCTGGGCTGCCTTGACCTTGGCCTTGGCCTGGCATGCTGCTGGGCTTGGCCTTGGCCTTGGCCTTGGCATGTCATGCTATTGGCCTTGGCTTTGGCCTTGGCATGGCATGCTGCTGTCCTTGGCCTTGGCCTTGGCATGTCATGCTGTTCGCCTTGGCCTTGGCTTTGGCATGGCATGCTGCTCGCTTTGGCTGGGCTACCTTGGCCTTTGCATGGCATGCTACTGGCCTTGGCCTTGGCATGGCATGCTACTGGCCTTGGCCTTGGCATGGCATGTTGCTGGCCTTGGCCTTGGCCTTGGCATGCCATACTGCTGGCCCTGGCGTTGGCATGCCATGCTGCTGTCTTTGGCTGGGCTACCTTGGCCTTGGCCTTGGCTTGGCATGCTGTTGGCCTTGGCCTTGGCATGGCATGCTACTGGCTTTGGTTGGGCTGCCTTGGCCTTGGCCTTGGCATGGCATGCTGCAGGCCTTGGACTTGGCATGCCATACTGCTGGCCCTGGCGTTGACATGCCATGCTGCTGGCTTTGGGTGGGTTGCCTTGGCCTTGGCCTGGCATGCTGTTGGCCTTGGCCTTGGCATGGCATGCTGCTGGCTTTGGCTGGGCTGCCTTGGCCTTGGCCTTGTCCTTGGCATGGCATGCTGCTGGCCTTGGCCTTGGTATGGCATGCTGCTGGCTTTGGCTGGGCTGCCTTGGCCTTGGCCTTGGCATGGCATACTGCTGGCCCTGACCTTGGTACGCATGCTGCTGGCCCTTGCCTTGGCATGCCATGTTGCCGGTTTTGGCTGGGCTGCCTTGGCCTTGGCCTTGGCTTGGAATGTTGTTGGCCTTGGCCTTGGCATGGCATACTGCTGGCTTTGGTTGGGCTGCCTTGGCCTTCGCCTTGGCCTTGGCATGGCATGCTGCTGGCTTTCGCGGGGCTGCCTTGGCCTTGTCCTTGGCATGGCATGCTGCTGGCCTTGGCCTTAGCGTGGCATGCTGCTGGCTTTGGCTGAGCTGCCTTGGCTTTGGCCTTGGCATGGCAAGCTGCTGGCTTTGGCCTTGGCCTTGGCATGGCATGCTGCTGGCCTTGGCCTTGGCATGGCATGCTGCTGGCTTTGGCCTTGGCCTTGGTATGGCATGCTGCTGGCTTTGGCTGGACTGCCTTGGCCTTGGCCTTGGCCTTGGAATGGCATGATGCTGGCCTTGGCCATGGCATGGCATGATGCTGGCCTTGGCCTTGGCATGGCATGATGCTGGCTTTGGCTGGGCTGCCTTGACCTTGGCCTTGGCCTGGCATGCTGCTGGGCTTGGCCTTTGGCCTTGGCCTTGGCATGTCATGCTATTGGCCTTGGCTTTGGCCTTGGCATGGTATGCTGCTGTCCTTGGCCTTGGCATGTCATGCTGTTCGCCTTGGCCTTGGCTTTGGCATGGCATGCTGCTCGCTTTGACTGGGCTGCCTTGGCCTTTGCATGGCATGCTGCTGGCCTTGGCCTTGGCCTTGGCATGGCATGCTACTGGCCTTGGCCTTGGCCTTGGCATGGCATGCTGCTGGCCTTGGCCTTGGCCTTGGCATGCCATACTGCTGGCCCTGGCGTTGGCATGCCATGCTGTTGTCTTTGGCTGGGCTACCTTGGCCTTGGCCTTGGCTTGGCATGCTGTTGGCCTTGGCCTTGGCATGGCATGCTGTTGGCTTTGGTTGGGCTGCCTTGGCCTTGGCCTTGGCATGGCATGCTGCAGGCCTTGGACTTGGTATGCCATACTGCTGGCCCTGGCGTTGACATGCCATGCTGCTGGCTTTGGCTGGGCTGCCTTGGCCTTGGCCTAGCATGCTGTTGGCCTTGGCCTTGGCATGGCATGCTGCTGGCTTTGGCTGGGCTGCCTTGGCCTTGGCCTTGGCATGGCATGCTGCTGGCTTTGGCAGGGCTGCCTTGGCCTTGTCCTTGTCCTTGGCATGGCATGCTGCTGGCCTTATCCTTGGCATGGCATGCTGCTGCACTTGGCCTTGGCGTGGCATGCTGCTGGCTTTGGCTGGGCTGCTTTGGCCTTGTCCTTGGCATGGCATGCTGCTGGCTTTGGCTGGGCTGCCTTGGCCTTGGCATGGCAAGCGGTTGGCTTTGGCCTTGGCCTTGGCATGGCATGCTGCTGGCCTTAGCTTTGGCATGGCATGCTGCTGGCCTTAGCCTTGGCATGGCATGCTGCTGGCTTTGGCTGGGCTGCCTTGTCCATGGCCTTGGCATGGCATGCTGTTGGCCTTGGCCTTGGCGTGGCATGATGCTGGCTTTGGCTAGGCTGCCTGGGCCTTGGCCTTGGCATTGGCTTTGGTATGGAATGCTGCTAGCTTTGGCTGGGCTGCCTTGGCCTTGGCCTTGGCATGGCATGCTGCTGGCCTTGGCCTTGGCCTTAGCATGGCATGCTGATGGCCTGGGCCTTGGCCTTGGCCTTGGCATGGCATGCAGTTGGCTTTGGCCGGGTTGCCTTGGCCTTGGCATGGCATGCTGCTGGCTTTGGCTAGGCTGCCTTGGCATGGCATGCTACTGGCCTTGGCCTTGGCATGGCATGATGCTGGCTTTGGCTGGGCTGCCTTGGCATGGCATGCTGCTGGCCTTGGCCTTGGCCTTGGCATGGAATGCCGCTGGCCTTGGCTGGGCTGCCTTGGCCTTGGCCTTGGCATGGCATGCTGCTGGCTTTGGCTGGGCTGCCTTGGCCGCCTTGGCCTTGGCCTTGGCATGGCATACTGTTGGCTTTGGCGGGGCTGCCTTGGCCTTATCCTTGGCATGGCATGCTGCTGGCCTTGTCCTCGGTTGTGAAGGAGCTCGGCGAGTGGCACTGTTGGGCTCGTTAAGTAGCCCAGTCGAAGGAGGCCGAGGTAATTCCGGTGGGCTAACCATTCCCGCCGATGTCAACTGGTGGTTTGATTAGGTGATGTTTAGCTGAATTTGTGATGACAGATGGGAGAGCAGCTCCACGTGTCAATGAGCGAATGGATGCAGAGGTGAGCGCAAAAAGTATATGAGCATGATTGCGCCCCCCATGCTGAAAATGGAACATTACTTGGTGAGAAAAACCTAAACACTCAACGCTCTCCTCTCTCTCTCTCTCTCTATCCTTGAGTGTGTGCTAACTTGACCGTCGGAGGGGTTTTCCGGCCACACACCGCCGGGTAGCTCACCGCTGTTGTGTTCGCAGGTGATCGGACAAAAGCGGAGCTTGGACAAAAGGAGTACGGGCTTGGCGGAATATTTGCTCCTCGTACAGGAAATATTTTTTTTTAATTTATTTCGATTTTAATACTTAAAAAATAATAAAAATTACTAAAAATAGTCAAAAAATTATGGAAAAATTCCAATAATTAAAGGATGAGGCACCAGTAATTATAGAAATTATTACATTATTTTTTCAATTTTTATTTATTTTATTTTGATTTTTATGACCAAATAAAGGCTTAAAAAATTCGAAAAACTCAAGAAAAATTACAAAAAAATAGGGAATGACATTTAAAATTAATTGTAGTGCATTTTTAATTTTGTGGCATGGTTTGGGTAAGAATATAAAAGAATCATGTTCAAAAAAAGCGATCGAGGCGGTGGCATGCCATGGCCTTGGTCTTTGCCCGCGGCCTTCGCCTTGGCCATGGCCTTGCACGGGGACTTGGCCTTGCCCTTACTGGTGGCCTTGGCCTTGGCATGGCATACTCGCTGAGGCCATGGCATGGCATGCTCGCCGAGCCCATGGCGTGCCATGCTGCTGGCCAAGGCCTTGGCATGGCATGCTGGCCCAAGGCATTGGCATGGCATGCTGGCCGAGGCATTGGCATTCTATGCTGCTGGACTTGGCCTTGCCCGCGGCCTTACACGCTGCCTTGGCATGGCATGGCATGCTCGTCGAGGCCGTGGCATGCCATACAGCTAGCCAAGGCCGTGGCGTGGCATGCTCGCCCAGCCCATGGCATGCTGTGCTGCTGGCCAAGGCCTTGGCATGGCATGCTAGCCCAAGGCATTGGCATGGCATGCTTGCGAAGGCCACGACACGGCATGGCATGCTGCTGGCCAAGGTGTAGACGCGCCCCGAACGTCCCGGGAAAATCCCATTTTGTGTATTAGGCTCACTACAGTTCGGACTCAATGTCACGGTTCTGAATCTAATCTCACAAAGTGCAATGCAAGATCGATAAATCACCAAAGAGTCCAAATCCGGCAAATCATTTTGAAAAATGGATTTTTAGAAAGAAGTGCCAAACATGGACTGCTTTGCCAGATACAGAGTCGCCACCTAAATATTTTGTTTTGGGGGGATTTAGGAAATCCTGACTCATGTCGAAGGCCACGTGTCCGTCATCACCAAAGTTGCCTCGGCTCGGGAACTTGGGTACGATTGGGGAAGGTCTATAATGAGCACCCCCGCTCGCCCGATCAAAGATCGGCCACTACTAAGTATGATATCTTGTTTTTGAAAACACATGTGTTCTTATTCCGGTTATTAACCTAGAATTACTATGTGGTGCACACGGCAAACAAGTATAGACTGGATTGCCTAAGTTGGAACAAAACATCTCATGTTTGTTTTTTGAAAGCAGTTTGCTACTAGCAAGTAGGCTAAAATGTAGATTTTGCCACCCTCAAGTGGGCTTAGAAAATATGGTGATTTGCCACTCTCAAGTGGGCTTAAAACTCATACTCAATGAATTGTTCCAATTCAGGTAATCCAACCTTCACCCACATGCATTCAGGCAGTTATATCTCATAAGCAAATAGCCTCATGGCAAGCATGCTATCATGGCAGTCACTCACACACATGCAAGGATGCTAAAGCATAAACACTTATCGAGTACTCCGAGCCAAAACAAAAACTAGTTAGTAATCAATGCGTGATCCTAGTTCATGTTAAGATGGCTAATGCAACACATGCAAGAATGAAACTAAGATAGGCTTGGCTATTCTAAAATGGCATGTGAAATGCAACAATTGATACATGTATTCAACCTGGTATTAAAATACAATGCAGTTAGTATGATGCGCCGAGCCCGGTGTATGCAAGACAGATGAATGGATGCAAACATGCGAAGCATAAGGATGCTAATTGAAACATGCCCTAAAACTAACCAATGTAAGCTAGTAAATAAAAGGGAGAAAGAAATGGGGGTTGGAAGACATGCATCACACACACACACACTTATTACAAAATTCGCCCTCTTGACGGAGGGTCTGAATAAATAATACAGAACCAACTAGCTAATCTAAGCTAATCTAATTAAACTAGTTATTACACAACGAAATGAATAACAAGCTACAACTAATTATTACACAACACTAACTAATTAACAAATTAACTAAATTAGCAATTAAATTAGCATGCAAACTACATGAAATGGGCTGCCTCAGCTCTGCCTTGGATGACGAAGGATGCATGCATGCTTGAATCGCCTTGCCGGGAAATCCATCGCGACGCCCCGACTTGCCTCTGTTTGCAATTGCCCTCAGAAACTTGCACTAAGCTCCAGAGAAATGAAACTCCACCCTGGGAATCTGTGGGAAGGCTGCCGACCAGCTATTGGCCTTGGAGATCACCTGCCGACCACATTTTGTGGCAAAAACTAGAAAAAGTGGTCGGCCAGCCACTTTATCTGGTCGGCCAACCAGTTTTGCTGCTGGTTTCTGGTTTGCTGCAATAGAGAGCAAGAAAGGGGCATGGCAAAGCATTTGCAACACATATGTGTACAACCATCCTCCCTATCATTACATAAGCTCAAGGGAGTATAGTTCTCGACCCTCGGGCCACCAATCACGTATCTCGATGCATGAAGGCCGAGGAGCCGAATTGCATGACTCAATGTGAAATGAATGCACATATGAACACCTAAAGCCAACAACTCCATCATGGGTAGTCAAGAGTGTCGGCGACTGGGAATTGAGGCACGTTTCATCACTTCGAGTATAAAATGTCCCTCGTTTCCCGTGTTTGGACTAACTTCTATTCCAAACATAATGCAACGAACATGGTATGCACAAATGCAACTCTAGCATGCAATCTTAATGCAATGCAACTTAGTCATGCGAACATGCAAGGGATGAACATGCGATCATGCAACTTGCATACACAATGCTATGAACTACATGGCATACACAATGCTTATGATACTAGCATATACAATGCACATGGAAACTAACACACACAATGCGATGAACATGTCATGCACAATGCAATGATCAATCATGCAACAACGAGGCATACTTCAATGTTATGAACTACATGGCATACTGAATGCAAGATGGACTTAAACCGAAATGGATAGGCCTCAGCCATGTCCAAATCAGTGGCCAAAGATGATGGAATTAAGGCACCAAAACACATACGAGCATACACAATGCAATGGACCAAGCCTAAGGCACAAAACACAACTTTCCAAATGCATTGAAAAGATGAAACATGGAGTACAATGACATATGTTCCAGCTCTAAAATGGCATACAAAATGACTTCAAATCATGCAATCAGCTCACACAATGCGTGTTGAAAGGCTCAAGTATCGAAAGCTAGTGAAGCACATTACACTAGAGGCATGCAAGGCGATGCTCAAATGACCAAACCAACCCCAAGTAGACCCTATACAGGCCCAAAACAGTAGCAAAATGAGTTGGGATGATGGCTTGAAAGGCACAAAAATGAAGCTCATGCAATGGCTCACAAATAGGGCATAAAAGCACAACTCTAAAGAGCACTTTAAAGAGTGGGAAATATGGAAGTATAGCAGCCCTAAATGCTCTGAAATAACATTCCCAATGATGCCAAAACATGCAAATATCTCAAGTTAAGCATGCAAGAGACCTCAAAACTCAAAGCTAGCCAAGGCTATTACACTACAAGCATGCATGGAAAGCATTTTCTGACCAAGAGGCCACAAAAAAGAGCTAAGGCAGCCCAAAATATGAACAAAATCAGGTTGGAGCAAGGCCAAAATGTGCTAGAATAAAGGGCCAAAACATCATGCATTCTAAGCTAGTAAACATGATTTACACTACAAGCATATGAAGCATATGAGAGGTTACCAAACTAGCCAAAAACAGAGTCATGGCATGCCAAATGATGGCCAAAAACCCACTGAAATGGTGCTAATACATGCTAGGATGACATGCTACTTTGATGAGCCATGAATGGGAATACACTACACATATGAGAAGCATGCCAAGAGTGACCAAACCAACCATGGACAGAGTCTAGGCAGGCCCTAAAAGTCACCAAAAAGTGCCTGAACCAAGCCTTGAAAGTATGAAACTGTATGCTCTTTTGATAGGCCAAAAATGCAAGTAAACAAGACAAAAAGAGAGAGGGTCACCCCTCTCTGATTTAGGACCTCAAAACCATATGTCAACCACTAAAAATCCATTGGATTTCAGTGGCTAAAAGGCCAAGCAAGGATTAGCACAAAGGCCTTATGGCATGGCACAAAACAAGGCCAAATAAGGCATGCAAGAGGGTAGCAGACCCTCAATACCAAAAGAACCTTAAACAAACATGAAAAACACTTAAATACCAAACTTTTTTCAGTTGAAAGCAAAGCCTAAGTAAGTATGCAAATGAGATCAAGAGAGCAACCAAAACAAAGCTTAAAAGGGAGAAAAAAGGTTACCCTTGAAGCTCAGCAAAACCAGCAGATTTTCTGTACCAAAAACCAACTCTTGAGCTCTCTCAAGACCCTCGAGCAACTTAGTAACAAGGTGAGGGTGTTTGGTTATGAGGTTGTATGCACAAATGTGAAGCAAAACACCAATATAGAGAGAGGAAGAGAGGGATATATGCCTATGCCTTAAACAAATTTTCAGAACCTATGCAAAGGAGAGGGAGGGCCTCTCTTATTGAAAAAAAAAGGGTTCAAACTTCTTGGAGAAGCTAAACTTGGATGCAATCCCTCCATATGGAGGATATAATCTGTGCCCTCCAGTTGGCACAGTTGGCATCCATTCAGTCTGACAAAACAGGAGGAAAGTTGTCGACCAGAAAAGGTGGTTGGCCTGCTACTTTTAGTGGTCGGCCGACCACCCAAAGTGGTCTCCTAGAAAAAAAGTGGTCGGCAGGTGCAAATGGTGGTCTCCAAACTGAAAGCAAGCCAATGGTGGGGTGGGAAACCAGAAAATGTGGCCCAAAGACCAAGAAAACCAGTTTCCCGACCAGAAAATTGGCTGGCGAGGAGAAAAGTGGTTTCCAAGGAGAAAGCTGGTCTCCCACCCTCGTACCACCTTCCAAACAAGAAAAACAAGGTTCGTGCCAAGAACGAACCAACACAGATGCAAAACGAGAGTTCGGGAGGCAAGACGTGCGGCTGGGAGCCTCGAAAACTGGCTGTTGAGCACCAAAAGTGGCGTATGACCACAAAAGTGGTCTCCCGGACCACAGTGTCCCTCTAGATAGAGGAAACAATGTGTGTTCCAAAAACCCCGCCAAACAGAGAATGTTAAGCGGTCCCGAGCCGAGGCGTACGGCTGTCGGCTCCGAAAATCAAAAACTAGTCTCCAAATGGGAACAGTGGCCTATGACCATGAAAAGTAGCCTACGACCACTGAGAGATGGTCTACAAGACCTCTCCCTCTCCCCTGGGAAGAGAAAACAAGACTTGGTCCGCGGACCGAGTCAAAGCACAAAGAGTCCCGAGGTCCGGAGGCGAGGCTCTCAGCCAAAACTCCGAAACCTCAGAACAAGCACAACATACACCATCACCGAGCGCTCAATCGATGATGTCT
>CM069916.1:105419859-105439859 GCA_036172215.1 Camellia granthamiana | reverse complement strand
GGCCGTGGCATGACATGTCTAACAACACAAAAGCAAACGGGAGTCTGCGCCCGGCAACCTCTATCTCACAATCACGACATCCTCGGTCTAGGTTAACTGTACCCCCAACTGGCGACTCAACTCTGAGTGGAGACGCTAACTGTGCCACCTCTAACCCCAATGCGGATGCAAATGCAGCAGATATGAATGAATGCGATGGACCCGTATCTATCAACACACTGGCCAATGAATTACACACAATAAATATACCTCTCACAACCGAAGGTCCTCACATCTGCTCTGGCGCTGTAATAGCATACATGCTCCCCTGAGGCCTCTGGTCAACCAGCTCCTCCCTCGGAGCATAGGCCTGCTGAACTAACTGAGCTGAAGCGGCTCCCTGATGGACTCTCGAAGTCTGGGCTGAATGGGTCTGCTGATGACTTTGGGTCTGCCTCGACCTGGATGCGCCAGATGCGCCTCCCAACTACGGGCAAGCTCTCTTCATGTGCCCTGATTAACCACACTGATAACAAGTAGGCCCCTGGCCCCTACTCTGAGACTGAGACTGGCTCTGGGATCGGTTAGGTGGTGGTGGTGGCAACATCTGCTGTCCCCCTCCCTTGGGTACGATTGGGGAAGGTTAGCTATGAGCACCCCCGCTCGCCCGATTCGAAGATCGGCCTCTACTAACCATGATATCTAGTTTTGAAAACGTTATGTGTTCTTATTCCGGTTAATTAGCCTAGAATTACTATGTGATGCGCGCGGTAAAACAAGTATAGACTGAATTGCCTAAGTTGGAACAAGGCATCGCATATCCGTTTGTTTGGAAAATGGTTTGAATTTTGCTACTCGTAAGTAGGCTAAAATACAGATTTCGACGAATTGCCCCAATTCAAACAACCCAACCTTCACCCACAGGCATTCAGGCAGTATATCAACTAAGCAGTTAGCCTCATGGCAAGCATGCTTTCATGTTAACATTCACACTCATGCGAGATGCTAAGGCATAAACACTCACCTAGTATTCCAAGCTAAAACAAGGAACATGTTAGTAATCAAATGCATGATCCAAGTCCATGTTAAATGGCTAATGCATCGCATACAAAATGCAGCTAGAATAGGCTCGGCTAACCTATAGATGGCATGTGAAATGCAACAGATAACATGTATTCAAGTTAGATTTGAAATGCTATGCAATTAGTATGATGCGCCGAGCCCGGTGCATGGAATACAGATAAATGAAAGCACGCATGCATAGCATAAGGATGCTAATCAAAACATGTCCTAATACTAACCATCAAAAATAGGTAAGTAAAAGGGAGAAAGAAGTGGGGGTTGGAAGACATGCATCACACACACGCACGCTTATTACACAATTCGCCCTCTCTTGGAGGGACCAAAAGAATAATACAAATTTAACTAGCTAATAAGCTAATTAAATAGTTACAGACCACTTAACTAGTTAAGCAAATTAATTAGGCTAACAAAGCGGTAAAACAGCCTCGGGAAGAGGGTCCAATGCATGCGTGCCCGGTTCCACTCAGAAATCCACCACCATGCACAAGCTGCCTCTGTTTTCACTATTTTATGCCTCTGAAAATTGCACAAGTCCCAAGGATGCTTCAGCATCACTCCCTGATCATTGTGGAAGGTCACCGACCAAGAGGAATGGCCACCGGCCATGGTAAAGTAGTCATCGACCATCTATTAAGCTCTCGGCCACCAATACATGGCCGGCTAGCACTAAATGTGGTCGGTCAGCCATCTCTTCCTGCAGAATACTGTTTGACAGCAGCAGAGGACAGACAAGACATGGCCATGCATTTCAAAGCAAATGTTTGCACCACCACCCTCCCTATCATGTTTAAGAACTCAAGGGAGTGTGACCCTCGACCCTCGGACCACCAATCACGCATTTCAATGCATGATGATCCGAGGTGTCAAGTTGTGCATTTCAATGTCAAATGTAATGCAAACCAAACAAACAATGGGCCCAACCTCAATCATAATCAATTCAAGAGGCAAGGCATGCATGCCAAATGCAACCTAAGCATGCAAGCTAAGTATGCATCATGAACATGTAAACAAGCATGCAAACATGCAAGCATGTGACAATCTTCAAACATGTAACAACATGGGAAGTGACTAAAAGGGAGAACAAATGCCAAATGCATTACAACCTAAGCATGCAACAACATATCATATAGCTCAAGCAATGCAATCATGCAATATGGCTAAGCATGTGTCAACAATGCAAACAATGAGCATGCCAAACACTATGCAACCAAAACATGCAAGCATGAAGCAATGTAACAACATTTGAACAACATGCAAAAGGTGGACTTAAACTAATATGGACAAGCCTCAGTCATGTCTAAATCAGTAGCCAAAGCGCTCAAGAATGAGGGACAAATGCACATACAAACATGCATGTTAATGGACCCAAAACTTAAGCATGAAAGGGAGGACTTTTAAGCACACTTAAAAGGGATGAACATGGACATTAAATCAACATGTTAGGCTCTGAAAACATGTAAAAGATGATGCCAAATCAAGCAACCAAGGCATGCAAGCAAGCCTAAGGCCTAAGGCTAACGTAAGGGATCAAACCATGGCTATGCAAGACGAGTCCCAACGGGTCGAGGGGACTCAAAACAGTCCCAATGTAGGTCGAGACAAGGCCCAAAACACACTTAGATGGCATCTAAATGGCCTACACATGGAAGCATACACAATGGTCCAAACATGGAGCATAAGACATCAACCTTTTAAAGCATTAAAGTAACATCAAATGCAAGAATACAAGCATGCCACAAGGACTGAAATGACATAACTAATGGTGCCAAACCACTGAAATGATGCAAGTAGAGCATGCTAGAGGGGCCAACACTCAAGGCCTACAAGGGAGATTGCATGGTAGCTATACAAAGCAAGCAATGGACGACCCAAACAACCAAAATCAGACCTCAAACACACCAAGACATGCATAAAAGCTTCACAAAGCTAAGCCAAAATCATCCTAAAACAAGGCTCAAAGCACAAAGCATGTTAAGGCAATTTCATAGCATTACAAGACAAGTATGCAAAGCATGCATGGTGTGTCTAAACCAACTTAAAATAGTGCTATATCATGGAAAAATAAGCACAAATACTAGCTAAGACATGGCCAACATGAACTTAATCAAGGTGCTCACACATGAGGCTAAAATGACAAGTATTGAAGACAACAAGGAGAGGGGATGGCCCTCTCCTTCTTAGGACCTCAAAACACCTTCCCCACCACTGAAATCCCTTTGGATTTCAGTGGTGGGAAGGCCAATACAAGGTGGTCCCGGAGGTCACAAAAAGTGCACAAAAATGAGGCCAAACAAGGCCTAAGAGGGGTCAAACAACCCCAAACACCAAAGTGATCTTGAACAACTATTTTAAGCACTTAAAAACAAAACTTTTATTAGTTATAAGTCAAGATTAAAAACATATGCAAGATAGGTTAAAAGCTTATGCAAAAATGAGGAATAAAGGGGTAAGGTTCTTACCCTTGAAGACCTTCTTCAAGGATGGAGCTCCAGCACCTTCCTTAGGTCAAAACCAACTCAAAAACTCCAAGAACAACCCTTTGGCACCTCAGCAACCAAGGTAAGGTGTAACACTAGGTGTTTGTGCACAAAAGTAAGAACAAACACACTTATACACACACAAAGGCAAAAGGAGAGGGAGATATAGAGATAGATAGATACAATATGCTAACCCTAATCTCAGACCCTCTCTGGAACTTCTTGGAACCCTTGAGGAGGGAGGAGAAGCCCTCCCTTTATAGAAGATCAAGTCTTGCAAAGCTTACAAAATAAGCTAAGCAAGAGAGAAATTCCTCCATACATTGTGCGTGCCAGTTGTTCCAGCTGGCACAAAATATCTGCCAAAAGCAGATGAACAGTGGTCGGCCAACCAAAATGGCCATTTGACCAACAAAGGTGGCCAGCCGGCCACCAAAGGTGCCGACCGGCCATCACCAATGACCGGTGGCAACAAAACAGGGCCGGTGGCCTCAAGCCATTGCCGGTGAGGTGTGGGGATGGCCAACAAGCGATTCTTTGCCCTCAGGTGCAAAGACCACAAGTGTTTGGTGCAAAACCAAACACAAAACAGGCAAGTCGAGAGGTCTTGAGGCAAGGCGTGTGGCCAAGGCCTCTGGGAACTCAAGACGAACACAAACATGGATGATCACCGAGTGTTCAAATGGTGACGTCCAAGTCTTGAGGACGGTCAAAAATGGGGTGTCTACAGTTGCCCCTCTTTGACAGAACTCGAAAGTCATAACAATGACGGGAGTGAGTGTCAAGGCCCAGAGACGACCCATTTTTGACAAGGCCGAAGACTTAGACAAAGCATACAAGCTACAAACAAAGATATGCGCCCGAAGGCAGGGGCAAAATGCAAGACAATGCACAAAGCCGAGCATAACTTATGATCATGCAAAAAAAGCTGTAACGAAGCATGTACATACAATAAATGCAACAGTTTAAGCAATCAAACACAAATCCAACTACATTACAATGCAGAAAGGATGTAAGAGAATTATGTAATTCTCACTACGTTTCACGCGGAGAATACAATACCTGTCCGGCTCGTCTGGTCGTGCTAGCTTCAAATGAACCGTACATACAATATCGTGTCTGTAAAAGAAAGAAACTTAACAGGTACGATATCGTCAGCAACATGCATAACAATGCAATCGAAAGCTGCGTGACAACGCAAGTGAAGGAGTGCATGACAATGCAACCTATACGTGACAATGCATAACAATGCGGAATGGATGCAAAATGATAATGCAATATTTACAAAACTATGTATAAACAATGCAAATGATATGCAATGCATTTGAGATGATCAAACCATAAACAGTACAAAACGGCACAAATATAATAAAGATGACGGAGATGCAAAATCCGTCTACCATAGAAAAGGTGCCGACACCCTTAAACCACAATCCCATCAGTGGAATAGGCGCGTACACATGCAGAACTATGTGTGTGTAGACGGAACACAAGATACAAGTAATTGGGTGGGATGATATAAGTGAGGCATGCTTTGCTCAGGAAAGATCATGATCCTAAATGCTGGATGCAACATATTACACTACAATGTAATGAATGTAATGGATAGGGCGCATGGCCAAAACATATCTTGCCTAGGAAAGGCATGGACACATACAAACCACGTTTAACATGGAAACGGTGCCGTCACCCTCAAACCACAATCCCATTAGTGGAATAGGTGCGTACACAAAATCTCATAACTGTGCTTCAATGCAAAAAGTATGAGCACATACCAGACCAAGCTCAACATGGAAAGGCGTAAGCCATAGATAGATGCAATGCGGCAAATGCATGCAAACTACAATGCAATATATACAATATATACAATGGAATGTAATAGCTAAATGCGATGCCAGTGGAGGCGAAACATGCGTGTCAACGCAAGTGAAGAATGCACAACAATGCGGGTGGAAGTGAAACATGCGCGTCAACGCAAGTGAAGAATGCATGACAATGCAGGTGGGAGCGAAACATGTGCGTCAACGCAAGTGAAGAATGCACGACAATGCAGGTGGATAATGCAGTAAATGCATGCAAACTACAATGCAATGTATTCTATATGCAAATGGATGGAATAGATAAGGCATGCGGCCTAAACGTATCTTGCCTAGGAAAGGCATGGACACATACAGACCGCGTCTAACACAGAAACAGTGTCGTCACCCACAACACTAGGTGCACACACGTAATATCATAACCGTGCTTCGACGTGAAAAGTATGGGCACATACCAAACCAAGCTCAAAATGGAAAGGTGCAAGCCATAGATGGAGGTGATGCGACAAATGCATGCAATACTACAATGCCATATATACAATATGCATGTAAGCTATGTACAATGCAACCTATACAATGGATGCATGTAAGATATGTACAATGCACTATATACAATGAATGCATGTAAAATATGTACAATGCTATGTACAATGCACTATACAATGGATGGGGTGGATAAGGCATGCGGCCGAACCGTATCTTGCCTAGGAAAGGCATGGACACATACAGACCGCGTCTAACACAGAAACGGTGCCGTCACCCACAACACTAGGTGCATACACATAATATCATAACTGTGCTTCGACGTGAAAAGTATGGGCACATACCAGACCAAGCTCAACATGGAAAGGTGCAAGCCATAGATGGAGGTGATGCGGCAAATGCATGCAATACTACAATGCAATATATACAATGTGCATGTAAGCTATGTACAATGGATGTATGTAAATGCAACATTTACAATGGATGTATGTAAATGCAATATTTACTATGGATGTATGCAAAATATGTACAATACAAATGAAACACGCATAACAATGCATGTTTGTTTTTTTTGTTGTTTTTTTTTTGAAATGCATGACAATGCGAATGAAACGTAAAATGCGCGAAAACGCAAGTCTATTGAAAGGCATGACAATGCAAATGAACTCGAATGCGTGACAACGCACGTCTTTCGAAATGCATGATAATGCAAATGCACTTAAATGTGCGACGACGCATGTCCTTTTTGAAATGCATGATAATGCATGTGAGGTACGCATGACGATGCGACCTAAAGAATGCAAGTATGGCTTGCGCATGCCAATGCGAGATGTGTGCATAACGATGTAAATGAAACGACGTATAACCAACGCGCACTCACGACAAAGCGTTGTAATGCAACGTATGTAAAGTAATTCCTGAATCTCGCATGAGACAAAAGAGTACAAAAAGGATACACCGCGTACGTATTAAGTACCACACACAGAAGACACGGCTCGAGGTCAACATGAAGGCCGGTCAAGCTTCTAAAATGCACTCTCTTGCATTGTGTTGAGCAATGGAGGCCCCAAACCACATAAATGATCCAAACAAGAGTGTAGAAGATTCACCGGCCATTGGGGGAGGTCATCGGCCACAAAACAATTCTATCGGCCACATATTTGGCCGACCGGCCAAAAATGCCTGTATCGGGGCAGTTTTGTCAATTCGGCCACGGGTCTTTAAATATAGTGCTTAAAGCCCTTATTTCTCACTTCCTTCTAGCTCAAAAACTCCTTCTCCTTCCCTCTAGGTTATTTTCCAACCTTCTATCCTCCATTTTCCTCGGTTTTTGGGCCCGTTTCGTCGTTCAATTCGCAAACTCCTTCGCGTTTCGCTCATTTTGAACCAAACAAAACTTGTTTTTGGTGTCTCTTTCTCGATTTCCACCACTCGGGGTTTGTTTCCCTTGAGTTTACCTTGATTCTCGTGCCTTTTCCGCACTCCGAGCTTTCCGCCCATTTTTCATCCTCTCGGGGTTGACTTTTCAGTTGACTTTTCACATTCTCCCTCGGTTTTCACACTTCCGGCCATTTTCACACTATTCTCGGCATGGCAGACGATCTCCCACAGGGCGGGACTCCTCCAGAGCAGGAGATAGACCCCGAGGCAGAGCTCTTGCCTCTCCGCGTCCGACTGTTCGATCCGGCGACCTACAGGCCGGCGGTGCATGTGCTTCCTCCTGACAGCCTCCGTCACTTCAGGAGCTATGCGCGAGGCGCGCCACTGGAGCTTCTACTACGCGAGCCAGTGTCACATCTGTCATATGGCGCGTCTGAGGTACACTCTCCTCTGTTTTTTTGTTTTATGCAATGTAGAACATATAACTGTGCTAGTCGATACTGTTCTTTAACTGCTTAACTCAGATACACTGGTATATTGCATGTTGTGGTCCACTGTGAACACACCTACACTCGATATCTGTTTGACTTGAATAGATGCACACACGCTGTCTTTTCACTGAACCACTCAAACACACTGATACATCAGATGTTGTAGTTCTCTGCAAGCACCGGCACCCGATGTCTGTTTGAATCTGAACACGTGCACACAGCTGTCTTTTCACTGAACCACTCAAACACACTGATACATCAGATGTTGTAGTTCTCTGCAAGCACCGGCACCCGATGTCTGTTTGAATCTGAACACGTGCACACATGCTGTCTTTCACTGAACCACTCAAACACACCGATACATCAGATGTTATAGTTCTCTGCAAGAATCGGCACCTGATGTCTGTTTGAATCTGAACACGTGCACACATGCTGTCTTTCACTGAACCACTCAAACACACCGATACATCGGATGTTGTAGTTCACTGCGAGCACACCCGCACCCGATACCTGTTTGAATCTGAACACGTGCACACATGCTATCTTTATCCATTCTATATGCTTTCAAAACATTGTATATCTGATATTACTTCGTATCTGCCTGCTTTTAATCACAGGGAGATTCCTATGCCTTCCGAGGGTATGGGAACGTCGAGGCCCGAGAATGGTATATGGAGCTGCCCGACGTAGTTTGTCAGATTGTTGATCAGGCCGGTTTCGGGACCTTCTGCATGGGACTCTCGCGCCTCACTGCGAGCAGGCCCCTTCTCGTTGCTCTGGTGGAGAGGTGGTGGGACACCACCGACTCCTTCCATCTTTCTGCGACCGAGGAGATGACGATGACTCCCTTCGACTTCTCGATGCTCACTGGCATTGGGGTAGGGGGGATTCGATCCCCTTTGATGCTGACATAGATGAGTGGGACGCCGCTCAGCTGTACTTTCTTGGCACTCAGCCACCCCTTGCTCGGGTAGGATTCGTGAGGTACTCATGGTTCGAGGCCCACTTCCGGATTCAGGCGTCTCCCACTCGGGAGGAGGAGGAGCGGTACGCTCGCGGCTTCATCATGTTCTTGCTAGGGACCACTCTCTTCGCCGACCGGGCGAACACTGTTCCCCTTTATCTGCTGTGTGCGTTCATGGACGTGACCAGAATCCGTGGCTACGACTGGGGTGGCCCTGGCTTGGCCACTCTCTACGGCTACATGAGCTCATCGTCCCGTCGCAGCGGGCAGTTACTTGGAGGCTATTGGCGAGCCTGGGAGGTACACATTCCCTTTCTCTCTTTTCAATTCTACTTTTCATTATATGTATACCACATACACTGTGCACACACAATCTGCTTTATACTGGCTGTACATTGCACAATACACTGCACATACCTGCTTTCTGCTTTATCTGCATACTGCTTTATCTGTATACTGCTCATATCTGTTCTGTCACACTATACAGTTGTGGGTATATGCCTACTTTCCTAGGCTTGGCCTAGTACCGGAGGAGGAGATGCCCCCCACGATCCCATTTTTCCACCGCTTCGACGTGAGGTGCGAGCGGAGGCCTCAGGATTCTTTCATGTTCTTCTGTCGCTACTTCGACACCATCACCGCCGCAGAGGTATGCTTAATTTAGAGTTCATTCAAGCTTCGCTTTGCATTGCATTTTCAACAATAGTAGATAACAAACTGCACTTTATTTGTAGATCACCTGGCAGCCGTGGGCCTCATTGCCTATCGCGGTTCGGGAGCGGTATGAGGGCGCTCAGGAGATTGTCCGATCCAGGATTTTGTTAGGGGGTTCGGTCTGCCGGGTTTGGTACTTTGGAGAGCACTTCTTGCGGCAGACCTTGGGTGTGCCCGAGCAGTGGGTTCCAGCACCTCCTCCTACCCACGCGAGGTACACCGAGAGGTACACCTTGGCAGAGCTGACCCGTTATACGGTTGGTCGGAGTTATGAGCGGTTTATAGACGAGGGCGACTACACGGAGTTTGTCCAGACTTATATCATGCGGCCTCTGACCGGTGCTGGCCGAGTTGAGGGGGAGAGACCAGCGGCACCAGCGGCGAGGGCAGGAGCATCGCGGGCACCTCAGGCTCGAGGCGGGAGTGGGTCCCGGGAGTCTCGGAGAGAGTAGAGAGCTGGGTCCTGGAGAGGGCAGGGGGTTAGGTGGCCTGAGCAGCCTACTATAATGACATGCCGAGGGCAGGGTGGGGAGACCTATCAGATCCCCATCGCTCCTCCTCCGGCTGATCACGAGTTAGTCGGATTTCACGGTTTGCCCCCAGTATGTACTTTCTACATTTTGCACTCTGCACAGTCATTTCATTTCATTTCATTTCGTTTGATATTCTGCAGAATACTAATACTTCTAACACTTTTGTAGGCTTCCTCCGAGTACACCCGCCAGTCCTTGGAGTTGACCGCCTCCGTGATGGGGATGCTACAGCGGAGCCTCGACCTACTGGCCATTTACAGCATCCCGGTAAGCTCTTCTGACCACAGTCTCAAACTCTGCATAAACTATTTCACATAATCTGATGCATCGCACTATCAACACAGCACTTGATACACGGCCCTCACGGCATTCAATACACTGTAGCCCACAGACTGTTCACAGCATTACTCACGGCATTCATACACTGCACTCAGTCACTACATTCTGTACCGACATACTGCTCATAGCATCCATACACTGTACTCATACACTGTATTCTGTACTGATACACTGCTCACCGCATTCATACACTGTACTCATACACTGCATTCTGTACTCATACTCTGCTTTGCATAGCACACTAATGCGTTTGCCATTTTGTCCTTTTCAGCCTCCATTCCAGATTCCTACTGTAGGAGGTGCTCCAGCAGGGCCATCTATTCCTGCTCGAGGAGGAGGGCGAGGAGGCACTGTATATCCCCGCACCAAAGCGGGGCGCACTCATGTTGGGAGTAGCTCACGGGCACCAGTTCCCGATGATGATGAGTCTGAGGCGGAGGCGGAGTCGTCCGAGGAGGAGACCGGAGATGACTCGGGCTCGGGCTCAGATGGTGGAGCTGGCGACGATGCTCCTGGACCTTCGTCCAGGAAGAGGACGAGGACAGACTCTCATGCTTGAGATCAGTTGACTTTGATCTAGACTTTTACTACTTTTCTTCTTTTTGTTTTACTTTTTCTTTTTGCTGGTAGCTTGAGCACACTGTACTATCGTAGGCAGGTTTTTATTTTCTTCAAAGCCATGTACTTGAAAAGATGATGAAACGAAACAAACTCTCTTTCTTTTTTTTGTTGAAAAAGTGTCGCATTTGTACATTTCATGCATTGCATCACATCATATTACACGACAATGTAAATGAGATTGATCTTTTTTCTGAAAATCAAACACTTGCATCGTAATAATCAGATAATGAACCGGCCAACGGCAAAACAACTCATACAACAATACTGCTCATTCTGAACACTCGGATCATAACACAGTGCTTGATTCATTCTGTACACGGCGAATCTTGAACAAACAGTCCAATTTGAAAAGATGGAATACAAAGGTGGAATCGGTAGAAGTTGAAACACACTCAGATGCAATCTGGAACCCATATGTTCACTGTTTTCACGCAACCTGGGTTGAACCCCTGCGATTTTATGAAAGAAAGAGACATATTTTGCACAAATGTGGGGAATGGCACAGCACTCTGAGCACAAAATGATTTGAGAAAAGGGTTTTCAACCAGGTATTGAGCCTACGACTGAACACAGTGAAAAAGACTCAACAACGAAAAACAAAAGGTAAACAACCTAAACACATCGAGACACGCTCGGAACAGACTCAAAACAAGAGTTGAGGTAAACAAAACAAAAGACACGACACACAGACGTGTTACAAAGATAAAAGGCCTCTTAGTTCGCGAGGGGCCAGTTTCTCTGGGTATTGTTTCCCACCCTTTCTGATTTGCGATTCTCACATCACTCGGCCCTCAAGCTCAATTTTCTGGAAAAGCCCTTTTCTCACTTTTTCTCTCAATGCGCATCTCTCTATTCTTCAATCTCTCATTTTTCATCCCTCCCCAGGGTGATTGATGGATGAATAGGAAGTTGTGGGTTCATGCCCAACACTATTGGCTCGCGGCTATTTCTTCCGGTGACATTTAGTCGACGCTCTGGATGAGGGAGTGAAGTATCCTGATCCATTCCAATTCGTGCTTCGCACATTACTTGATACCTCGTTGCTAGGAGGATGAGAGAGCTTTCAGCCCTTTAATGACAGCTTCAGCTGTGCCCTTTTGCTGGCAGGTGCAGTGCCCTTTTCGGCAAGTATGTTGACAATGGGGAAAAGATAGAACACCTGACTCAACTGTGCCCCTAGTTTATCATTTTGACCATTTTTTGTTTTTGGCTTTCTACTAAAACAGTTTTGACCAAAATGAGAGTTAGATTAACATGCTTGTTCAATTTTCTGATTTAAAATCATGCAAGTCAAGCTATGAGCACTGAAAATTTTCCTTTTTTGGGTCCAAGAAAATGGTCCAGTTTTGGAAAATGAAATACTTTTCGAGAAAATCAGTCAACCTTAGTAAAAATTCTCAAAAACTATTTTTGCAAACGGTCAATGCTCGACGAGCACGGAACTTACTCTTGAGATGCACAACCTCAGATCCATGACAATGGAAAATTGCCCCTTGGCTAAATGACACTGCATGGCAATGGAAAGTTGCCCCTTGTTTGGATAACGCCGCAGCATACTGTAGATAGTCCTCGTGATGATCACGACCAAACTCTTGGATACAGAGAAAACGAAGATGGTCAAAACCAATATATGGACACAGTCGCTTTGAAAGCGTTTGTGGCTGGACTTCAGGATGAAGTTGCCTACGTATCCCAAACATGGGAATCAAGCCTTACATAGTTCCGGTTAAGGTACACTCGGGTATTAACCTCTCCTTTTGCGCTCTAACTTTTGCCAAGGCCGCCCTTCTGGGTTTTCAACCTTGCGAGCTTTGTTTTTCTTTTCTTTTCAATTTTTTTCATTTCTTTTTTTCTCCTTTTTTTTCTTTTCCTTTTTCAGAAATTCTTTTCTTCTTTTCTCTTTTTTTTTTTTGCATTTTTCTTTTTTTTTTGGTTCTTTTTCTTCTTTTTCTTGCTCTAACTTTTGCCTGGGTAGCCCTTCCGGGTTTTCGGCCCAACGAGCCTCTCAAGGGTAAAAGTGTAGCTTTTTCCATGTCAAATGGTTTTAGGATCTCGAGGCCATCTGAATCCAGGAGAGTGGTTGTTGTTCGCTGATGATGTAGAAGTCCATCCAATGGGGGTTGAATTTGCCCCTAGCATTGTGGATAGGAACTCAGTTGTTTTTCAGCAATACTTTCTTCTTTCCTCCCTTCTGGGGTTTGTCATTCTTGCCGATCTTCATTGACTTGCGGAATGATCCATCTTCGATTCTTCAAGCGCAACAGACATTTTTGCCCCTAGTTCGAGGGGTGCTTCTGATCTAGCTTTGCAAGCTTCTTTTGATCACAACTGATCTTCTTGATCTGACTTTCTTGCCTCTTGTTCGAGGGCTGCTTCGAATCTGGCCACATAGGCCTCACATTGATGGTTGACCATTGAACATTTTGAACCCAAGTTCAAGGTTTGAAAGCAAAAAGGGTCGAGTCTCGAGGCTGAGAGCGATCCTAGGCTGGATAATCTCAAGAGCGATTCCACACAGGTCTTCGCAGGACCGCGCAAAACATTTTTTGAAATTTTTTAAGAAAGCGACAAATTGCTTGCGCTAAAGACAATGTAGAACCAATCTGGATCAAGCCAGGATCCTTCTCAGTACTCATACTAACAAGCATGATTTCAATCATTAAGGGCTTAGCATGCCTCTCTTTCTCTCAAGTGATCAAAGTTTTGCAAATCCCGAGGAATTCCTTCCTTTTCGTTCTCACCGCAATGTTCAAAAAGTTTTTAAAAACTTAGGTCAATGCAATGATTTAAAGGTGTAGAAGAGCAGGTAGAATGCACGGCCGTTTCATTCAAATCCTCTAGCACAACTAGCTCAAAGTAGCAATAAGCACGGAAACATGATAGCCGCGGCTGTTTCATTCAGATTTCTTGGTTGCAACTGGCTCCATAACAGAGACAGACTCAAAAGAAAGCAAAAGGGTAATTACAAAACAAAAACGGTGTTTGAGGCAATAACCCCGGAATCACCTGACATTCTATACAATGGGACTGACTCGATACAACAAGACAGACCCTTAAGCAAAAAAAGACTGATCCAAGACAATGAAACTGACTCAAAACAAGACCACAGAACCGACTCAGTACCCAAGTCAGAAACTACAAAAATTAGCATTTGTAGATGCTCAAAATAGTGCGTGCCAGACGCCACATCCAAAATAAACCGAGCGCCGCCCGCAGGTGGTCCAACCCCTGATCACATACTTGTAGTATCCTCAAAATCCAACAACTCAACGGTGACAGACTTTGCTGAGGTAGGTGGGAGGATGACCTCATTGTCGATCAAATCTTGCACTTTGTGGCGAAGGCGGAAACAACCGTCGATGCTGTGACCGGTTTGCTAGTGGTACGTGCAGTACAAGGTCGCATCATGTGTGAGAGAGAGATTCTTTGGGAGAGGCCGAGGCTCGAGGGGTTTAAGATGCCCTTTTTCAGCCAGGATTTGAAGCGCCTTAGACAAAGGCATGCAGAGAGCATGAAAGATTTTGTGCCCTCGGGGCAGGTACTTTGAAGTCTGAGGATTCCTGCTAGACGCACTAGCGAAAGGGTCGGCAGGCACTGCCTTGGCTTTCTGATCTTTCCCAGGTGCAGAGTTGGGATTGGAAGGAACTGTTTTGGCATGACGGGGCCTATCCCAATTTTTTGCCTGGCTTGAACTCCCCTCGGTCGGAGTGGGGAAAGCATCATCCACAGTCTTAGTCACAACTGCGAATACTTGCTGGTTATTCAACCCTCCAGCTTTCAAAGCCTCGACTGCCCACAGCAGTTGTTCAACGGGATCAGCATCTGTTCCCACTTTGTTCTTACCTCTAGCCTCAGCCTGATCGAGGGTTTGGGTTGATTTGAGACAGCTTCAGGTTGGCTGAGCTCGATCACAATTCGTCTCAGTAGCGGGGGCTCCTGCGGTATGAAATTCCCGGCATACGATGCGGTTGGTGGCGAAGCCGACATTTCGTAAGCGAGATCAGCCACAGACCTCTGAAGGTCACCAATCATTCCTATCAACTCAAACGTGGTGGGCTCACGAGCTTGATACAACTGGGGTGTCCAGATCGAGTGCGCAACAGGCGACCTGGGTGGATGTGGTACATCAACATTGGTCTCATCCTGCAAGATGATTCCTTGGTCTAATGTGGCTGCCATAACCACAATTTCCTCTGAACTTTGGGTCATCATAGGTTCGCTGAACTTGAACGGAGATGATGCAACCGACAACTGACGGATCAGATGTCTGCCTTGCCTCAGCAAAGGAGAATACCGGCTATTTTGTACTAAATCTCTGAACTGAAAGAGAAGACACGCATCATTTTAGCCTAATCAGAACAGATATAAGCACAACTGAACAACTGTACTTTACTACTGATCACTGTTCCGCAAAATCATTGCCCCAAAAACTGAATCTGATACCCGCAGATATAACTGATTCCCCAAAACATTGATACTGATGCCCGCAGGCCTGGTACTCAGACTTGCAAACTGATATGTGCATTCCCTGTAGAGATACACTCTAAAAGCACATAGCAAGTAAAAGAGAGCCAAAACATCCCCATGTTGGGGTAGGGTTTCCCTGTCCTATTTTGTCAGGAGCTAGGGTTTCACTACGCACGCAGCGGTTTCAAACAACCTATAATCGGGTAGCAACCTGTCCTAGTTTGGAATAGTCACTATGCATTCCGAATATGCATTAGGTCGAATGGTCAAAAGGGTGCCTCGGTAACAACCAGGGTTTGTGTTCCCATCGTGGCAGAGCCCGTAACCGGTCAGCCTTATGGCACGCTTCTCGAAGCGAGCCTCCGACAAACCATTCAGGAATAGCAAACGGCAAACACTGTGTCTTAGGCGCACCAATGCACATGCAATGCAAAGAAACACATAAGTGAAATCAAAACAAGATATCATGAATTTGAGTCAAGTTCTCAAACTCCCCAGCAGAGTTGCCAGAAATTGTGGACGTTCCCGAACGTCCTGGGAGAAATCCCTCCGTCTTGTTCATTTGGGCTTACTACAGTTCGGACTCAATGTCATAGTCCTGTATCTAATCTCGCAGAGTGCAATGCAAGACCGATGAATCATCAAAGAGTCCAAATCCGGCAAATCGTTTTTGAAAACAGATTTTTAGAAAGAAGTGCTAAACATGGACTGCTTTGCCAGATACAGAGTCACCACCTAAATATTTTATTTTGGGGAAATTTAGGAAACCCTGACTCGTTTGCCTAAGGCCACGTGTCCGTCATCACCAAAGTTACCTCTGTTCGGGAACTTGGGTACGATTGGGGAAGGTCAGCTATGAGCACTCCCGCTCGCCCGATCCGAAGATCGGCCTCTACAAACCATGATATCTAGTTTTGAAAACGTTATGTGTTCTTATTCCGGTTAATTAGCCGAGAATTACTATGTGATGTGCGCAGCAAAACAAGTATAGACTGAATTGCCTAAGTTGGAACAAGGCATCGCATATTCGTTTGTTTGGAAAATGGTTTGAATTTTGCTATTCGTAAGTAGGCTAAAATACGGATTTCGACGAATTGTACCAATTCAAACAATCCAACCTTCACCCACAGGCATTCAGGCAGTATATCAACTAAGCAGTTAGCCTCATGGCAAGCATGTTTTCATGTTAACATTCACACTCATGCGAGATGCTAAGGCATAAACACTCACCTAGTATTCCAAGCCAAAACAAGGAACATGTTAGTAATCAAATGCATGATCCAAGTCCATGTTAAATGGATAATGCATCGCATACAAAATGCAGCTAGAATAGGCTCGGCTAACCTATGGATGGCATGTGAAATGCAACAGATAACATGTATTCAAGTTAGATTTGAAATACTATGCAATTAGTATGATGCGCCGAGCCCGGTGCATGGAATACAGATGAATGAATGCACGCATGCATAGCATAAGGATGCTAATCAAAACATGTCCTAATACTAACCATCAAAAATAGGTAAGTAAAAGGGAGAAAGAAGTGGGGGGTTGGAAGACATGCATCACACACACGCACGCTTATTACATATTTCGCCCTCTCTCGGAGGGACCAAAAGAATAATACAAATTTAACTAACTAATAAGCTAATTAAATAGTTATAGACCACTTAACTAGTTAAGCAAATTAACTAGGCTAACAAAGCAGTAAAACAGCCTCGGGAAGAGGGTCCAATGCATGCGTGCCCGGTTCCGCTCGGAAATCCACCACCATGCACAAGCTGCCTCTGTTTTCACTGTTTTATGCCTCTAAAAATTGCACAAGTCCCAAGGATGCTTCAGCATCACTCCCTGATCATTGTGGAAGGTCACCGACCAAGAGGAATGGCCACCGGCCATGGTAAAGTAGTCATCGACCATCTATTAAGCTCTCGGCCACCAATACATGGCCGGCTGGCACTGAATGTGGTCGGTCGGCCATCTCTTCCTGCAGAATCCTGTTTGACAGCAGCAGAGGACAGACAAGACATGGCAATGCATTTCAAAGCAAATGTTTGCACCACCACCCTCCCTATCATGTTTAAGAACTCAAGGGAGTGTGACCCTCGACCCTCGGACCACCAATCACGCATTTCAATGCATGATGATCCGAGGTGTCAAGTTGTGCATTTCAATGTCAAATGTAATGCAAACCAAACAAACAATGGGCCCAACCTCAATCATAATCAATTCAAGAGGCAAGGCATGCATGCCAAATGCAACCTAAGCATGCAAGCTAAGTATGCATCATGAACATGTAAACAAGCATGCAAACATGCAAGCATGTGACAATCTTCAAACATGTAACAACATTTGAAGTGACTAAAAGGGAGAACACATGCCAAATGCATTACAACCTAAGCATGCAACAACATATCATATAGCTCAAGCAATGCAATCATGCAATATGGCTAAGCATGTGTCAACAATGCAAACAATGAGCATGCCAAACACTATGCAACCAAAACATGCAAGCATGAAGCAATGTAACAACATTTGAACAACATGCAAACGGTGGACTTAAACTAATATGGACAAGCCTCAGTCATGTCTAAATCAGTAGCCAAAGCTCTCAAGAATGAGGGACAAATGCACATACAAACATGCATGTTAATGGACCCAAAACTTAAGCATGAAAGGGAGGACTTTTAAGCACACTTAAAAGGGATGAACATGGACATTAAATCAACATGTTAGGCTCTGAAAACATGTAAACGATGATGCCAAATCAAGCAAGCAAGGCATGCAAGCAAGCCTAAGGCCTAAGGCTAACCTAAGGGATCAAACCATGGCTATGCAAGACGAGTCCCAATGGGTCGAGGGGACTCAAAACAGTCCCAATGTAGGTCGAGACAAGGCCCAAAACACACTTAGATGGCATCTAAATGGCCTACACATGGAAGCATACACAATGGTCCAAACATGGAGCATGAGACATCAACCTTTTAAAGCATTAAAGTAACATCAAATGCAAGAATACAAGCATGCCACAAGGACTGAAATGACATAACTAATGGTGCCAAACCACTGAAATGATGCAAGTAGAGCATGCTAGAGGGGCCAACACTCAAGGCCTACAAGGGAGATTGCATGGTAGCTATACAAAGCAAGCAATGGACGACCCAAACAACCAAAATCAGACCTCAAACACACCAAGACATGCATAAAAGCTTCACAAAGCTAAGCCAAAATCATCCTAAAACAAGGCTCAAAGCACAAAGCATGTTAAGGCAATTTCATAGCATTACAAGACAAGTATGCAAAGCATGCATGGTGTGTCTAAACCAACTTAAAATAGTGCTATATCATGGAAAAATAAGCACAAATACTAGCTAAGACATGGCCAACATGAACTTAATCAAGGTGCTCACACATGAGGCTAAAATGACAAGTATTGAAGACAACAAGGAGAGGGGATGGCCCTCTCCTTCTTAGGACCTCAAAACACCTTCCCCACCACTGAAATCCCTTTGGATTTCAGTGGTGGGAAGGCCAATACAAGGTGGTCCCGGAGGTCACAAAAAGTGCACAAAAATGAGGCCAAACAAGGCCTAAGAGGGGTCAAACAACCCCAAACACCAAAGTGATCTTGAACAACTATTTTAAGCACTTAAAAACAAAACTTTTATTAGTTATAAGTCAAGATTAAAAACATATGCAAGATAGGTTAAAATCTTATGCAAAAATGAGGAATAAAGGGGTAAGGTTCTTACCCTTGAAGACCTTCTTCAAGGATGGAGCCCCAGCACCTTCCTTAGGTCAAAACCAACTCAAAAACTCCAAGAACAACCCTTTGGCACCTCAGAAACCAAGGTAAGGTGTAACACTAGGTGTTTGTGCACAAAAGTAAGAACAAGCACACTTATACACACACAAAGGCAAAAGGAGAGGGAGATATGGAGATATATAGATACAATATGCTAACCCTAATCTCAGACCCTCTCTGGAACTTCTTGGAACCCTTGAGGAGGGAGGAGAAGCCCTCCCTTTATAGAAGATCAAGTCTTGCAAAACTTACAAAACAAGCTAAGCAAGAGAGAAATCCCTCTATACACGTGTATGGAGGGGGTGCATTGTGCGTGCCAGCTATTCCAGCTGGCACAAAATATCTGCCAAAAGCAGATGAACAGTGGTCGGCCAACCAAAATGGCCATTTGACCAACAAAGGTGGCCGACCGGCCACCAAAGGTGCCGACCGGCCATCACCAATGGCCGGTGGCAACAAAACAGGGCCGGTGGCCTCAAGCCATGGCCGGTGAGGTGTGGGGATGGCCAACAAGCCATTCCTTGCCCTCAGGTGCAAAGACCACAAGTGTTTGGTGCAAAACCAAACACAAAACAGGCAAGTCGAGAGGTCTTGAGGCAAGGCGCGTGGCCAAGGCCTCCGGGAACTCAAGACGAACACAAACATGGATGACCACCGAGTGTTCAAACGGTGATGTCCAAGTCTTGAGGATGGTCAAAAATGGGGTGTCTACACGTACGTGCGGCCCCCAGCTTTCCAACCCGGATTTTCACAACTTGGCTCCCGGACCCTCTGAACTCGCTCTAACACGCTCCGGAACGAGCGAGATTCAACACTCATGAACAAAACATGAATAAGGGCATAAATTTGA
>CM069916.1:105399859-105414859 GCA_036172215.1 Camellia granthamiana | reverse complement strand
ATTTTGAACGGGAAGATGATATTTTGAATGTCCTATCATGGACTCCTACAGTCTTGTTTGGTTCGACGCATGTTTTATGACATAGATATCTGCTTAGAATGGATTATCGAAATGAATAATCGGATAGAACCATGGGTTGCCTTATACGTAAAGAATTGAATATCAATAACATTGTTATATGACTCACGTTATGGTGTGAATTGTTCTGTCCCCATGAATAGTACTGTAATGGTATATGTGCCCCCTGTTAATAATTATTGTTATGATTCTGTTATACGCAAGACAACGGTGTCTGTTATACACAAGACAACAGGGTCAACCTGTAATTAAACAATGAGAAATTTATGTACATTTTTGTGTAGTTGTATTCTTCGAAAACTGAGATTATTCTGTTTTTGTTTATCTGTTCCGTTTATGCTATGACATGATATGGATGGTTCGGTCTTTAAGATCTAATGATTTCTGGTATGGAACAAAGTGCTGTACGGAACAAAGTGCTGTAATGCGAGTCACCTCTAGAATCCATGCGAGACACCTCTTGAGTCCATACATATATATGAACTGGGCTTAAAGCCAATCTGGGCCTATGGCCATTCTGTATGATTTGTTAGGCCAGAGGCCATTCTGTATTTCTGGTATGGAACAAAGTGTTGTACGGAACTAAGTGCTACAGTGTGAGTCACCTCTAGAATCCGTACGAGACACCTCTTGAGTTCATACATGCATGAACTGGGCCTGAGGCCGTTCTGCATTCTGGGCTTAATGCCACTCTGTTTAAGAGCTTAATGCCACTCTGTTTAAGGACTTAATGCCACTCTGTTCAAGGGCTTAATGCCACTCTGCTCAAGGGCTTAAAGCCATTATGTTTAAAGAGTAGGTCTAAGGCCGTTCTGAAATTAGTGCAGAATCAGATTAACCATATGATCTCTGCATTTACATACGCATTGATATGTATTATAATTTAAGTTGAGCATCGAATTGTTTAAGTACTATTATTCACTGAGCTTGGCTCACTTTATGTTATGTCTGTTTCTGTAGGAGCTTAACCTGGAGGTCAGTCTTAACTCGTGGCATCCGTTACCCTTTTGTCAACCTCAGAGTGTCCAGACCCTTAAATGAAGGCCGCTCATTTTGCGGAGTTTTGTTAAGCTTTTGGGTTTGTACCCTGAATATCTGTCTAAGGTTGAAGTCTATATAATCCTTTTATCTTCTAATGTTTTTGTTATACGCCCAATCTTGGGGGCTGGCTCTGTATGTGTAAATGTGTATATAGCTAAATTCTCAAGTGCACGTCACTGTATGTTCATCTACTTTATGCAATGTTTGTGATCCTGGCATAGTAGTGGTAGCTCAATGGATATTGTTTTATGTTCATTCATGACATTAATGATTCCATTCAGGCCCCATATCTTATGTACATCGAGTTAAGTGTCGGTTCTGTAGTGGTCATGCCCAAACTTTTAGGGGCAGGTTTGGGGCGTGACAATAACTGCCCCCGGGCCATGCCACCGACACGGCAACGTGAGGGGACAGCATGGAACACGGGAGATACTTTGGGGTTCACCCAGCACCACGAGGTGGCGAGACGAATATAGGCACACGATACAGACATAATTCCTTTTCTTTAGGTAGGCAACACAGGAACCCATGCGAGGCAGAAGGCAAAATTTTGCCCCCAAGCACAAATGAAGAGGAATGCACCAGAGGAGTTCGCTGCACAAGCAGGGATCCATCCAACTCGGACAAACCAAACACAACTCATGCGCCACGATGTACACTACGCACCATCCGCCCGAAACGAATCACACCCCGAAGGACTAAGAAGCCAGACGAATGTGTGAGAACATTTAGAGAAGCCAAGCAAGCACCGGTTAGCGCGACTGCAAGTAACAAAGGCAACAGGCAACTTCCGAGGGACATACTTTTCGCAACAAGCTTCCACTTGGAAAGCATAGGCAGGCTCGTTCGCAAGTCAAAGCCAACAAAATGGCAATTACTCGAGGGACATGCTTTCCACAGGGCAGCTTCCACTGGGGAAGCGCAGGCAACTAACTTGTAGGCAAGTCAAAGCCAACCGGATGGCTACCGACCGAGGGACATAAATTTTCGCAAGGAGCTTCCACTAGGAAAGCGCAGGCAACTTATAGGCAAGTCAGAGCCAACCTAATGGCAGCAATTAACCGAGGGACATAACTTTTTGCAAGGAGCTTCCACAGCCTGTAAGAATCCCGCGGACGATGAAGAGAAATGCACCAGTGGAGTTCGCTGCACAGGCAGGGATCCATCTAACTCGCACAAACCAAACACAACTCAAGCGCCATGACGTACACTACGCACCAGCCCCCCAAAACGAATCGCACCCCGAAGGACTAAGAAGCCCGACGAACGTGCGAAAACATTTAGAGAAGCCGAGCAAGCACCGGTTAGCACGACTGCAAATAACGAAGGCAACAGGCAACTTTCGAGGGACATAACTTTCGCGATAACCTTCCACTGGGAAAGCGCAGGCAGCTCGTTCGTAAGTCAAAGCCAACCAAATGGCAATTACCCGAGGGACACACTTTTCGCAAGGCACCTTCCACTAGGGAAGCACAGGCAACTCGAAGGCGAGTCGAAAGGCATTTACCCGAGGGACATGGAGGAATGCACCAGTGGAGTTCGCTGCATAGGCAAGGATCCGTCCAACTCGCACAAACCAAACACAACTCATGCACCACAACATACACTATGCACCAGCCCCCCAAAACGAATCGCCCCCCGAAGGACTAAGAAGCCCGACGAACGTGCAAAAACATTTAGAGAAGCCGAGCAAGCACCGGTTAGTGCGAATGCAAATAACAAACGCAACAGGTAACTTTCGAGGGACATACTTTTCGCAACAAGCTTCCACTAGGAAAGCATAGGCAACTCGTTCGCACGTCAAAGCCAACCAAATGGCAATTTAACCGAGGGACATGCATTCCGCAAGGCAACTTGTACGTAAGTCAAAGCCAAACCTAAGGGTAATTATCCGAGATACATGGCATGCTTGCCAAGGCCATGGCATGATATGCTGTTGGCCAAGGCCAGGGCATGCCATGCTGCTGGACAAGGCCGTGGCAGGGCATGCTCATGGCCAAGGCCGTGGCATGGCATGCCATGCAGCTGGCCAAGGTCGTGGCAAGGCATGCCATGCTGTTGGCCAAGGCTGTGGCTTGGCATGCCATGTTGCTGGACAAGGCCATGGCAAGGCAGGCTGCTGGCCAAGACTGAGGTGTTGGCATGGCATGCTGCTGGCCAAGGTCGTGGCAAGGCATGCCATGCTGTTGGCCAAGGCCATGGCATGACATGCCATGCTGTTGGACAAGGCCGTGGGAAGGCAGGCTGCTGGCCAAGGTGTTGGCATGGCACGCTACTGGCCAAGTCCGAGGCGTTGGCATGGCATGCTGCTGGCCACGGCATTAGCATGGCATGCTGCTGGCCAAGGCCGTGGCATGGCATGCTGTTGGCCAAGGCGTTGGCACGGCATGGCATGCTACTGGACAAGGCCGTGGCAAGGCATGTAGTTGGCCAAGGTGTTGGCATGGCATGCTGCTGGCCAAGGTCGTGGCATGGCATGCCATGATGCTGGACAAGGCCATGACAAGACATGTTGCTGGCCAAGGCGTTGGCATGGCATGCTGCTGGCCAAGGCTGTGGCATGGCATGCTGCTGGCCAAGGACTAGGCATGGCATGCTGCTGGCCAAGGGGTTGGCATGGCATGTTGCTGGCCAAGGCCGTGGCATGCCATGCCATGCGGCTGGACAAGCTCTTGGCAAGGCATGCTGCTGGCCAAGGCGTTGGCATGGCATGCTGCTGGCCAAGGCCGTGGCATGGCATGCTGCTGGCCAAGGACTAGGCGTGGCATGCTGTTGGCCAAGGCCGTGGCATGACATGCTTGCCAAGGTGGGGCATGGCATGCCATGTTGCTAGCCAAGGCTGTGGCATGGCATGCTGTTGGCCAAGGCTGTGGCATGACATGCTTGCCAAGGCCGGGGCATGGCTTGTTGCTGGCCAAGGCTGTGGCATGCCATGCGAGCCAAGGCTTTGGCATGGCATGCCACTGGCCATGGCCCTGGCATGACATGCTTGCCAAGGCTGGCGTGGCATACTGGCCAAGGCCGACGTGCCACTGCCACCACCGCGGGCCGCCACTCGACACATCCCATGCTTGGTGTAGACGTCCCCAAACGTCCCGGGGGGAAATCCCTCCCCTCCCCCCCCCCCGTTTTGTTCATTTGGGCTCACTACAGTTCAGGACTCAATGTCACGGTCCTGTATCTAATCTCACGGAGTGCAATGCAAGACCGATGAATCATCAAAGAGTCCAAATTTGTAAAATCATTTTTGAAAATAGATTTTTTGAAAGAAGTGCCAAACATGGACTGCTTTGCCAGATACAGAGTCGCCACCTAAATATTTTATTTTTGGAGAATTTAGGAAACCCTGACTCGTGCCTAAGGCCACGTGTCCGTCATTACCAAAGTTGCCTCGGCTCGGGAACTTGGGTACGATTAGGGAAGGTCATTTCATGAGAACCCCTACTCGCCCGATCAAAGATCGGCCTCTACTAACCATGATATCGAGTTTTGAAAACATATGTGTTCTTATTCTGGTTATTAGCCTAGATTTACTACGTGATGCGCACAGCATACAAGTATAGACTGGGTCGCCTGAATTGGAACAAAACATCTCATGTTTGTTTTGAAAATGGTTTGCTACTCGCAAGTAGGCTAAAATGTGGATTTGCCACCCTCGGGTGGGCTTAGAAAAACATGATGATTTGCCACTCTCAAGTGGGCTTAAAACTCACAGTCAATGCATTATTCCAATTCAGATAATCCAACCTTCACCCACAGGCATTCAAGTAGGTATATCACATAAGCACATAGCCTCATGGTAAGCATGCCATCATGGCAGTCACTCACACGCATGCAAGGATGCTAAAGTATAAGCACTTACCGAGTACTCCAAGCCAAAGAGAGAAGCTAATTAGAAAACATGCATGAATCCTAACTATGCTGAGATGCCTAATGCAACACATGCAAGAATGCAACTAAGATAGGCTCAGCTATTCTACTATGGCATGTGAAATGCAACACTTAACATGTATTCAACTCGGAATTGAAATACAATGCAGTTAGCATGATGGGCCGAGCCCGGTGCATGCAAGACAAATGAATGGGTGCAAACATGCGAGCATAAGTATGCTAATTGAAACGTGCCCTAATCTAACTATCATAAGCTGGTAAATAAAAGGGAGAAAGACGTGGGGTTGGAAGACATACATCACACGCACATACACTTATTACAACATTGCCCTCCTCGGAGGGTCCGAATAAATAATACAGTCCGAATAAATAATTAACTACTCTAGCTAATTAAATATTACAAAACCCTAATTAATTTACAAATTAACTAGGAAAGCGAATAAATTAGCATGCAAGCTATAGAATGGACTGCCTCAGCTCTTGTTCCGAATGATGAAAGATGCATGCATGCTCGAGTCACCTCGTTGGGAAATTCCTTGCGATGCCCCGATTTGCCTCTGTTTGCAATTGATCCCGAAACACTGTACAAAGCTCTAGAAGGCAGCTGGTTTATGGTTTGCTGCAACAGAGAGCAAGAAAGGGGCATGGCAGAGTATTTTCAACTTATGTGTGCACGTGTGCCCGACCACTCTCCTTATCATTGCATAAGCTCTAAGGAGTGTAGTCCTCGATCCTCGTGCCACCAATCACGCATCCCAATGCATGATGGCCGAGGAGTCGAATTGCACGACTCGATGTGCAATGAATGCACATGAAAACACAACAAGACCTAAACTCCATCATGGGTAATTTAGAGTGTCGGCGACTGAGAAACGAGGCACGTCTCGTCACTTGAAGTACGAAACGTCCTTCATTTCCCGTGTTTGGACTAACCCTACTCCAAACACAATGCAATGAGATGGCATACACAATGCGACTAACATGCAACCCTAAATGCAATGCAACCTAATCATGCTGGCATACGAGGGATGATATGCAAACGTGCAACTAGCATACGCAATGCTATGAACCTAAAATGGCACACTCAATGCACATGAACTATATGGCATACGCAATGCACTTACGAAGACTATCATGCACACATGAGGACTATCAATGAGCTGATCAAGGCATACACAATGCAAGATGGACTTAAACCAATATGAGTGGACCTCAACCACACTCAAATCAGTGGCCATATGATGAAAATGAGACAACCGAAATACATGCAAACATGCACGAATGCAAAGGATCGATCCTAAGGAACAACATGCAACTCTAACAAAGCATGGCAAAAGATGAAGTATGGCATACAATGACACAAATTTCAGCTTTGAAATATCATACAAAATGGTCCCGAAACATGCAAACACCTCACCCGATGCATGCTAGATGGCCCGAATACCGAAACTAGTGAAGTGCGTTACACTAGAGGTACACAAAGCAATGCACGAATGGCAAACCAACCCAAAACATACCCTAGGTAGGTCCAAAACAGTGAGAAACTGGTCTAACATGATGACTTAAAATGCATGGAAATGAAGCTCGTTCAATGGTCCAAAAACAAGGCATTCATGCACAACTCTCAAACACATTTAAAGAGTGGAAATCATGGGTATGGCATACATGTAAGCTCTGAAATATGATGTACAATGGTCCCAAAACATGAAAACACCTCAGTATATGCATGCAAGAGACCTCAAAACTCAAAGCCAGGTATGGACATTGAACTACAAGCATGCAAAACAAGCATCATTCTACCATGAGACCCAAAAATAGAGCTAAGGCAGCCCAAAATATGCACAAGATCAGTTTAAGGCATAGCCAAAAGGTGCTAGAATCAAGGAGCAAAATAGCATGCAACACAAGCTAGTGAACCATGATTTACACTACAACCATATGAAGCACATGAGAGGCCACCAAACCAGCAAAAGTTAGAAGTATGCCATGCCAAATAATGCCCAAAAACCCACTGAAACTCAGTCAACACATGTTAGAATGAGGTGCTCCTTTGAGAGGCCATGCAATGGGTTGTTCTATACATGCAAGATAGACATACAAAATGGCAAAATCACCTTTGGACAGAGGTTATGATGGCCCTAAAACTCACTGAAAAGGGGCTAAAATGAGTCTAGGAAGCATGCAAGTAAAGGCCCCTTTGGAAGGCCTTGAAGAGGGTTACTCTACACATGCATAATAGACATTCAACAAGGCAAAAAGGGCTTTGGACAGAGCCTATGCAGGTCACAAAAGTCACAAAAAGTGGCCTAAAACATGGCTTTGAAACATGAAAATAGGGGCTCCTTTGTAAAGCCAACAAAGCTAGTAAACAAAACAAGGGGTGAGAGGGTCACCCCTCTCTGATTTTGATGCTCAAAAACACATGTTAGCCACTGAAAATCCATTGGATTTCAGTGGCTAAAAGGCCAAACCAAGGCCAACACAAATGCTCTAATGCATAGCTCAAAATAAGAGGAAATGAAGCATTCAAGGGGGTAGATGACCCCCAACAGAGAAATGACCTTAAACAAACTTGAAGAGGAGCTCAAAATAAGACTTTTTTTTAAGTTTATGACGAAACCCAAAAATGCTTGCAAATAGAGCTAAGATATGAAGCAAAATAATATCAAAAAGAGGGAAATGGAGTGTTACCCTTGTTGCCAAAGGAGCCAGCAGCTTCTGGACCAAAATAGTAAGCCTTCAACCTCTGAAAATGAGCCCCAAGGTGCTTAGGTTGATAGTGGAGGTGTTATGCTTGGAGGTGTAGGGCAATGGGGCCAAGAACTTCAACCTTTGAAGCTAAATGGGAGAGATACAAAGAGATGTGTATGCATGAGCCTTAACAATTTTTTTGAACCCTAGCAATGGAAGAGGAGCCCTTCCTTTATAGAGGAGAAGGGTTAAAGCTTCTTCAAGAAGCTTAAAACCAAGCTTAAACATCCTCCATAGTATGGAGGATGCAATCTGAGGCTTCCAGCTGGCACAGCTGGCACACACTCAGTGAGACAAAAAAGGGGGGAACTTGCCGACCAGTTTAGGTGGTCGGCCGACCACTTGCCCTGGTCGGCCGACCAGGTCAAAAGGTTCAGGTGGTTGGCCAGCCACTTTTTGTGGTCGGCCAGCTAGGTCAAAAAAGTCACCTCCATGAAAGGTGTTCGGTAGCCCATATTGGTGGTCTCCTAAGTGAATGTAACTCAGTGGTGATATGGGAGACCAGTAAATGTGTCTCAAAAGTGAGGGAGACTAGCTCTCTAACAAGAAAATTGGGCGGCGAAGAGAAAGGTGGTCTCCAAGAAGAAAAGGTGGTCTCCCACCCTTGTACCACCTTCCTAACAATGAAAATAGGGTCCATGCCAAAAATGAACCCACACCGATGCAAAACGAGGGTTCGGGGGTCAAAACGCGTAGCTGAGTGCCCCAAAAACTGACTATCAAGCACCAGAAGTGGCGTGCGACCACGAAGGTGGTCTCCTGGGCCACAGTGTCCCTCTAGGGAGAGGAAACAAGGTGTGTGCCAAAAACCAGAGCAAACGGAGAAAGTTAAGCGGTCCCGAACTGAAGCGCACGGCCGACGACTCCGAAAATCGAAAACTGGTCTCCAAACGAGAACAATGGCCTACGACCACGAAACGTAGCCTACGGCATTGAGAGATGGTCTATGAGACATCTTTCTCCCTTCGGGAAGAGAAAACTGAACTTGGTTCGCAAATCAAGGCGAAACACAAAAGAGTCCCGAGGTTCGGGGGTAAGGCTCTCAGCCGAAACTCTGAAACCTCGAAAAGAGCATAGCATGCGCAATCACCGAGCGCTCAATCGATGACGTCCGAGTCTTAAGGTTTGTCAAAAATGGGGTGTTTACACTTGGCTATGGAGTTTCAATGCCACATGACAATTGATGGCATGTGCCAAGCGCCCGCCTAGGCATAGGCGTGGCCTGTGGCCTGGCCATGCTGGCCAGCCTTAAGGGAGGTGCCCCCCCCCCCCCCTTATAGTAGCTTGTTAAGCCTCTTTTCATCTGACAGAAGGAAACATCACATATGCTCGAGGAGTCATTATGGGGTTTTTTTAAAAAAAGTAATGGTTTTTTGCAAAAACTTTCAACATGAAAGTTGTAGGAAATAATTAAAGACACCATAAAAAAAATTGAAAAAAAATATTTGGCCATCGGAATATTTTATTTTAATTTATTTCTATTTTAATACTTAAAAAATAATAAAAATTACTAAAAATAGTCAAAAAATTCTAGAAAAATTTCAATAATTATAGGATGAGGCACTAGTAATTATAGTAATTATTTTAATTTTATTTTAATTTTTATGAGTAAATAAATAATTAAAAAATGCGAATCACACCCCAAAGGACTAAGAAGCCCGACGAACGTGCAAAAACACTTAGAGAAGCCGAGCAAGCATCGGTTAGCGTGAATGCAAATAACAAACGCAACGGGCAAATTCCGAGGGACATACTTTTCGCAACAAGCTTCCACTAGGAAAGCACTGGCAACTCGTTCGCATGTCAAAACCAACCAAATGGCTATTACCCAAGGGACATGCATTTTGCAAGGCAACTTGTACGTAAGTCAAAGCCAAACCTAATGGCAATTACCCGAGGGACAAGGAATGCTTGCCAAGGCCGTGGCATGCGATGTTCTTGGCCAAGGCCATGGCATGCCATGCTGCTGGACAAGGCTGTGGCAGGGCATGCTGCTGGCCAAGGCGTTGGCATCGCAAGCTACTGGCAGTGGCATGGCATGGCATGGCATGCTGGTGGCCAAGGCCTTGGCAATGCCATGCTGCTGGCCAAGGCTGTGGCATGGCATGGCATGCTGCTGGCTTGGCCAAGGCTATGGCATGGCCAAGGCTGTGGCCTTGGCCTTGGGGGCTTGGCTGCGGTCTTGGCCTTGGCTTCTATTCTTAGTGCGACTACAAATGACAAAGGCAATCGGCAACTTTCGAGGGACATAATTTTCGCAACAAGCTTCCATGTTGCTGGCCAAGGTCGTGGCATGGCACGATGTCGGCCAAGGTCGTGGCATGCCATGCTACTGGCCAAGGCGTTGGCATGGCATGCTGCTGGCCAAGACCGCGGCATGGCATGCCATGCTCCTGGACAAGGCTGTGGCATGGCATACTGCTGGCCAAGGCGTTGGCATGGCATGTTGCGGGAAAGGCACTGGCATGGCATGCTGCTGGACAAGGCCGTGGCATGGCATGGCATGCTGCTGGCCAAGGCATTGGCATGGCATGCTGTTGGCCAGGGCCGTGGCATGGCATGCTGCTGGCCAAGGCTGTGGCATGGAATGTTGCTGGCCAGGGCCGTGGCATGACATGCTTGCCAAGGCAAGGGCATGGCATGCTGTGGGCCAAGGCTTTGGCATGCCATGTTGCTGGCCAAGGCTATGGCATGGCTACCTTGGCTACCTTGGCTGCAGCCCTGGCCTTGGCTGCATTTCTTAGCGCGACTGCAAATGACAAAGGCAACAGGCAACTTTCGAGGGACATAATTTTCGCAACAAGTTTCCACTTTGAAAGCACAGGCAACTCGTTCGTCAGTCAAAGCCAACCGAATGGCTATTACCTGAGGGACATGCTTTTCGCAAGGCTCCTTCCACTAGGGAAGCGAAGGCAAATTGTAGGCAAGTCAAAGCCAACCTAGAGGCAATTACCCGAGGGACATACGGGAATGCGCTAGGGGCGTTCGCTGCATAAGCAGGGATCCGTCCAGCTCACACAAACCAAACATAACTCATGCACCACGACGTACAGTATACACTAGCCACCCAAAACGAATCACACCCCGAAGGACTGAGAAGCCCCACGAACATGCGAAAACATTTGGAGAAGCCGAGCAAGCACCGGTTAGCACGAATGCAAATGACAAACAAAACAGGTAACTTCCGAGGGACAAACTTTTCGCAACAAGCTTCCACTAGGAAACCACAGGCAACTCATTTGCACATCAAAGCCAACCAAATGGCGATTACCCTAAGGATATGAATTTCGCAAGGCAACTTGTACGTAAGTCAAAGCCAAACTTGAAGGCAATTACGCGAGGGACAAACCATGCTTGCCAAGGCTATGGCATGCTATGTTGTTGGCCTAGGCCATGGCATGCCGTGCTACTGGACATGGCCATGGCAAGGCATGCTACTGGCCAAGGCGTTCGCATGCCAAGCTGCTGGCCAAGGCGTTCGCATGGGAAGCTGTTGGCGATAGCATGGCATGGCATGCTGCTGGCCAAGGCCTTGGCATGAGATCTTGCTGGCCAAGGCTGTGGCATGGCATGCTGCTGGCCTTGGCCTTGGCTGGGCTGCCTTGGCATTGGCTGTTGGCCTTGGCCTTGGCATTGGCATGGCAAGCTACTGGCCTTGGCCTTGGCATGGCATGCTGCTGGCCTTGGCCTTGGCATGGCATGCTACTGGCCTTGGCCTTGGCCTTGGCATGGCATGCTGCTGGCCTTGGCCTTGGCTGGGCTAACTTGGCCTTGGCTGCAGCCTTGGCCTTGGCCTTGGCATGGCATGCTGATGGCCTTGGCCTTGGCATGGCATGCTACTGGCCTTGGCCTTAGCCTTGGCATGGCATTCTGTTGGCCTTGGCCTTGGCCTTGGCATGCTGATGGCCCTACCCATGCCGCGTGCATTCCAGGCCAGGCTGCCCATGTCGTGCGCATGCCAGGCCACCCACGCCATGGGCATTCGATGCCACGCTGCCCAGGCTGCGCGGATGCCATGCCATGCTGCCCAAGCCGCGCGCATGCCAGGCCGCCCACGCTGCGCGCATGCGATGCCATGCTGCCTAGGCAGTGCGCATGCCAGGATGCCCAGCCCGTGCGCATGCCACGCCGCCCATGCTACGCACACACCATGCCATGTTGCCCACGCCGCGCGTATGCCATACTACCCACGCCGCGGCTCAAGCCGCCCAAGGCCGGGGTCCAGGCTGCCGAAAGGCGCACCCAAGGCCATGACCAGGCCGCACCCAAGGCCGCGTCCCTGGGGTATACCTGGTGCGGCCTTGCCTGGCAAGGGAGGTGCCCCCCCTTATAATAGCCTGTTAAGCCCTTTTCAATCTGGCAGAAGGAAACATCACCCATGCTCGAGGAGTCATGAATGGATTTTTTTTTTTAAAGTAATGGTTTTTTGCCAAAACTTTCAACATGAAAGTTGTAGGAAATAATTTAATACACCATAAAAAAAATTGAAAAAAAATATTTGGCCACCGGAATATTTTATTTTAATTTATTTCGATTTTAATAATTAAAAAATAGTAAAAATTACTAAAAATAGTCAAAAAATTAAGGAAAAATTCCAATGATTAATGGATGAGGCACTAGTAATTATAGAAATTATTACATTATTTTTTCAATTTTTATTTATTTTATTTTGATATTTATGACCAAATAAAGGCTTAAAAATTTTGAAAAACTCAAGAAAAATTGCAATGCGGATTTTTATTTATTTTATTTTGATTTTTTTGATTATGATTTTGATTTTTACTACGTCCCTGCCCTTTGTACACACCACCCGTCGCTCTTACCGATTGAATGGTCTCGCGGCGACGTGGGCGGTTCGCTGCCGGCGACGTCGTGAGAAGTCCACTGAACCTCTTCATTTAGAGGAAGGAGAAGTCGTAACAAGGTTTCCATACGTGAACTTGCGGAAGGATCATTGTCGATGCCCCTGAATGAACAAACGACCCGCGAACTTGTCATGTTATTTTACCCCGCTGGGGAAGCAGAGGAGGCGGGCCGTCGACTCCCATCCCTCCTGTGGCCCCTGCCCGTCAGGAGTGCGCCCGGGGCCCCTCTCCGAGGGCGGCGGGTGCCATTCCCTGGTGAAACAACAAACCCTGGCGCGAATCGCGCCAAAGAACCGAATGAAGAGAGCATGCTCGCGCGCGGCATCTCACGAAAAAACTAAATGACTCTCGGCAATGGATATCTCGGCTCTCGCATCGATGAAGAACGTAGCGAAATGCGATACTTGGTGTGAATTGCAGAATCCCGCTGTAGACGTCCCCGAACGCCCCGGGAGGGTGAGTCCCGTTCTGTTCATATTGGGGTCACTACAGTTCAAGGACTCAAATGTCACGGTTCTTAATCCGAACCAAAGAGTCCACCTCTGGCAAATCGTTTTGAAGAAAAACAGTTTTGAAAAGTAGTGCCAAACATGGACTGCTTTGCCAGATACAGAGTCGCCACCTAAATATTTTTAAAGGGGGAATTTAGGAAACCCTGACTCGGTGCCGAAGGCCACATGTCCGTCATCACCAAAGTGATCTTGGCTCGGGAGCTTGGGTACGATCGGGGAAGGTCAGCTATGAGCACCCCCTTTCGCCCGGTCCGAAGATCGGCCTCTACTAACCATGATATCCGATTTTGAAAACGTTACATGTTCTTATTCCAATTATTAGCCTAGAATTACTATGTTATGCGCACAGCAAACAAGTATAGACTAGATTGCCTACTTTGGAAATAAGCATTGCATACCCGTTTGTTTTAAAAACAGTTTGAGTTTGCTACTCGCAAGTAGGCTAAAACACGGATGTCAATGAGTGTTCCCAACTCAAGCAATCCAACCTCCACCCACAGGCATTCAAACAGTTTATCTCATGTAAGCATCTAGCCGCATGGCAAGCATACTGTCATGTTAGCATTCACACGCATGCGGTATGCTAAAGCATAAATACTTACATTGTATTCCGCGCCAAAACAAGAAACTAGTTAGCAAACATGCATGACCTAGTTCATGTTAAATGGCTAATGCATCACAAGCAAGGGTGTGATTTAGAGTAGGCTCGGCTAACCCTAAACATGGCATGTGAGATGCAATCAAATAACACGTATTCAATTTGGAAATCGAAAATACAATGCAGTTTGTATGATGTACCGAGCCCGGTGCATGTAAACAAATGCATGGATGCACGCATGCATAGCATAAGGTATGCTAAAAATAAAAGTGCCCTAATCTACCATCAAAGCAGGTAAATAAAAGGGAAAAAAGAAGTGGGGTTGGAAGACATACACACACTCACCCACCCTTATTACAGATTCGCCCTCACCCGGAGGGACCAAAAGAATAATACAAATTAATTAACTACGCAAGCTAACTAAATATTACAAATTCACTAAATTAATTAAATAAATCGACTAGACTAATTAAAACAGTAAATGGCTCGGGAAGAGGGTCGGATGCATTACGCGCCCGGGACTCGCTCGGAATCGTACTGCCATGCATGATTGCCTCTGTTTTCCTTGCTTTCCTCCTCTGAAGACTGCCAAAGTCTCAGGAATACTTCCTTGGGTACTGGAGATCACCACCGGCTGGGGTAGAATACCACCGGCTGAAGGATGTGGCCACCGGCACTAAATTCATCCATCGGCCGAAGATTGACTGCCGGTCGGCACTAAAAAGTGCCGGTCGGCACAAAATGCCTGCAGAACCTGCAACTCACAGCAGCAGAGGACACAACTTGCATGGCAATGTAATTCAAAGCATGTATGCACCAAACACACTCCTTATCATGTTTTGACTCAAAGGAAGATGTGCCTCGGTTCTCGGACCACCAATCACGCATTTCCATGCAGGATGGCCCAAAGAACCAAGAATGCAACTTTGATTTCAAATGCATGCAATGCAAATAAACAAACAAGGGTGCCAAACCTCCATCATACTTCACTTCAAGAGGCTTAGCATGCATGCTAATATGATGCAATCCTAGACATGTCAACTAGTATGCAAAATGGGCAATGCAAGCAAGCAAAACATGCTAGGTGCACAACCTAAGCAAGGAAGCATATGAACTAAGCAAGGGGGTGGACTCAAGCATGGATTAGGCAGCTCCAAATAGGCCTAAAACCATTGGCCAAAATGCTAAATCATGAGGGCCAAACACACATGCACACATGCACAAGTTAAGGCACCAACACTTAAGCATAATAAACAACATTCAA
>CM069916.1:105387359-105389859 GCA_036172215.1 Camellia granthamiana | reverse complement strand
ATGGCGTTGCCTAGCGTGCCATGCCACAGCATTGCCCAACGTGCCATGCCTTAGCCTTGGCCAACATACCATGCCACTGCCTTGGCCAGCATGTCATGCCACCGCCACGGCTAGCATGCCATGCCACTGCCTTGGCCAGCTTGCCATGCCTTAGCCCTAGCCAACATGAATGCCAATGCCTTAGCCTTGGCCAGCATGCGATGCCACGACCATGCCAAGCATGCCATGGCACCGCCTTGGCAAGCATGCCATGCCATGCCACTGCCCTGACCAGCTTGCCATGCCACAGCGTTGCCCAGCATGCCTCGGCCGGCATGCCATGTCGCGGCCTCAACTCGCATGTCATGCCACCACCTCGGCCGGCATGCCGTGCCAAAGCGTTGCCCAGTGTGCCCAGGCCGTCATGCCAAGCCACAGCGTTGCCCAGCATGCCAAGGGGGGCATGCCATGCCACGGCCTCGGCTAGTATGCCATGCCAAGGCCTCGGCCCGCATGCCTTGCGGCTGCCTTGGCCCGCATGCCTTGCCACGACGTTGCCCAGCATGCCATGCCACAGCGTTGCCCAGCGTGCCATGCCTTTGCCTTGGCCAGCATGCCATGCCACTGCCTTGGCCAGCCTGCCATGCCTTAGCCCTGGCCAACATGCCATGTCAACGTCTTAGCCTTGGCCAGCATGACACGCCACGCCACGCCACGGCCATGCCAAGCATGCCATGCCACTACCCTGGCCAGCATGCCATGCCACAGCATTGCCCAGCAAGCCAAGGCCGGCATGCCATGCCACGACCGTGGCCGGCATGCCATGCCACCGCCTCGGCCCGCATGCCATGCTGTGGCCTCGACCGGCATGCCTTGTGGCCTCGACCGGCCGCCTTGGCCCGTATGCCTTGCCACAGTGTTGCCCAGCATGCCACGCCACAGCGTTGCCCAATGTGCCGTGCCTTAGCCTTGGCCAACATGCCATGCCACTGCCTTGGCCAGCATGTCATGCCACCACCACGGCCAGCATGCCATGCCACTGCCTTGGCCAGCCTACCATGCCTTAGCCCTGGCTAACATGCCATGCCAACGCCTTAGCCTTGGCCAGCATGCCACGCCACGGCCAAGCCAAGCATGCCATGGCACCCGCCTCGGCAAGCATGCCATGCCACTACCCTGGCCAGCATGCCATGCCACAGCGTTGCCCAGCATGCCAAGGCCGGCATGCCATGCCACAGCCGTGGCCGGCATGCCAAGCCACGGCATTGCCTAGCATGCCACGCCACGGCCTCTGCCCGTATGCCATATCGCGGCCTTCGCCCGCATGCCTTGCGGCGGCATTGCCCAGTATGCCATGCCACGGCGTCGCCCAGTGTGCCATGCCTTAGCCTTGGCCAACATCCCATGCCACTGCCTTGGCCAGCATGTCATGCCACCGCCACGGCCAGCATGCCATGCCACTGCCTTGGCCAGCCTGCCATGCCTTGGCCCTAGCCAACATGCCATGCCAACGCCTTAGCCTTGGCCAGTATGCCACGCCACGGCCAAGCCAAGCATGCCATGGCACCGCCTCAGCAAGCATGCCATGCCACTGCCCCTGGCCAGCATGCCACGCCACAGCGTTGCCCAGCATGCCAAGGCCGGCATGCCATGCCACAGCCGTGGCCAGCATGCCAAGCCACGGCGTTGCCCAGTATGCCATGCCGCGGACTCGGCCCGCATGCCATGCCGCGGCCTCGGCCCGCATGCCTTGCGGCCACCATGGCCCACATGCCTTGCCACGGCGTTGCCCAGCGTGCCATGCCACCGCCTTGGCCAACATGCCATGCCACTTGCCTTGGCCAGCATGTCATGCCACCGCCACGGCCAGCATGCCATGCCACTACCTTGGCCAGCCTGCCATGCCTTAGCCCTGGCCAACATGCCATGCCAACGTCTTAGCCTTGGCCAGCACACCACGCCACGGCCATGCCAAGCATGCCATGCGACGGCCATGCCAAGCATGCCTTGCCACTGCCTTGGCCAGCATGCCATGCCACAGTGTTGCCCAGCATGCCAAGGCCGGTATGCCATGCCACGCTCGTGGCTGGTATGCCAAGCCACGGCGTTGCCCAGCATGCCATGCCACGGCCTCAATCCGCATGCCTTGGGGCTGCCTTGGCCCGCCCGCCTTGCCACGGCGTTGCCCAGCATGCCATGCCACAGCGTTGCCCAGCGTGCAATGCCTTAGCCTTGGCCAACATGCCATGCCACTGCCTTGGCCAGCATGTCATGCCACCGCCACGGCCAGCATGCCATGCCACTGCCTTGGCTAGCCTACCATGCCTTAGCCTTGGCCAACATGCCATGCCACTGCCTTGGCCAGCATGCCATGCCACCGCCTGGGCCGGCGTGCCGTGCCAAAGCGTTGGCCATGCCAAAGCGTTGCCCAGCATGCCATGCCTTAGCCTTGGCCAGCAGGCCATGCCACGCCATGGCATCGCCTTGGCCGGCATGCCATGCCACGGCCTTGGCCGGGCAT
>CM069916.1:105384658-105387159 GCA_036172215.1 Camellia granthamiana | reverse complement strand
AGTGGCATGGCATGTTGGCCAAGGCTAAGGCATGGCACGCTGGGCAACGCTGTGGCATGGCATGCTGGGCAACGCCGTGGCAAGGCATGCGGGCCAAGGTGGCCGCAGGGCATGCGGGCCGAGGCCGTGGCATGGCATGCTGGGCGAGGCCGTAGCATGGCTTGTTGGCCGAGGCCGTGGCATGGCATGGCATGCCCGCCTTGGCATGCTGGGCAACGCCGTGGCATGGCATGCCGGCCACGGCTGTGGCATGGCATTCTGGGCAACGCTTTGGCACGGCATGCCAGCCGAGGCAGTGGCATGGCTTGTTGGCCAAGGCAGTGGCATGGAATGTTGGCCAAGGCTAAGGCGTGGCAGACTGGCCAAGGCTGTGGGCGTGGCATTCTGGCCAAGGCTATGGCGTGACATGCTGGCCAAGGCTAAGGCATGGCACGCTGGGCAACGCTGTGGCGTGGCATGCTGGGAAACGTCGTGGCAAGGCATGCGGGCCAAGGCGGCCGCAAGGCATGCGGGTTGAGGCCGTGGCATGGCATGCTGGCCGAGGCCGTAGCATGGTATGCCCACCTTGGCATGCTGGGCAACGTCATGGCTTGCCATGCCGGCCACGGCCGTGGTATGGCATGCCGGCCTTGGCATGCTAGGCAACACTGTGGTATGGCATGCTGGCGAGGGCAGTGGCATGGCATGCTTGCTAAGGCAGTGCCATGGCATGCTTGGCATGGCCGGGGCGTGGCATGCTGGCCAAGGCTAAGGCGTTGGCATGGCATGTTGGCCAGGGCTAAGGCATGGCACGCTGGCCGTGGCGGTGGCATGACATGTTGGCCAAGGTAGTGGCATGGCATGTTGGCCAAGGCTAAGGCCAAGGCCGTGGCTAGGCATGCGGGGCTGGTCAAGGCGGCTGCAAGGCATGCGGGGCCGAGGCAGTGGCATGGCATGCCAGCCACAGCCGTGGCATGGCATGCCGGCCTTGGCATGCTGGGCGACGCTTTGGCACGATATGCTGGCCGAGACGGTGGCATGGCATGCTGGCCAAGGCAGTGGCATGGCACGCTGGCCATGGCGGTGGCATGGCATGCTGGCCAAGGCTAAGGCATGGCATGCTGGGCAACGCTGTGTGGCATGGCATGCTGGCTGGTGCCGTGGCAAGACATGCGGGCCAAGGCAGCCGCAAGGCATGCGGGCCGAGGCCGTGGCATGGCATGCCGGCCTTGGCAAGCTGGGCAACACTTTGGCATGGCCTGCTGGCCAGCGCTTTGGCACAGCATGCCGGGTCGAGGCGCTAGCATGGCATGCTGGCCGAGGCGCTAGCATGGCATGCTGGCCAAGGCTAAGGCGTGGCAGGATGGCCAAGGTAGTGGCATGGCATGCTGGCTGTGGCGGTGGCATGACATGCTGGCCAAGGTAGTGCCATGGCATGTTGGCCAAGGCTAAGGCGTGGCAGGCTGGCCAAGGTAGTGGCATGGCACGCTGGCCATGGCGGTGGCATGACATGCTGGGCAAGGCTAAGGCATGGCACGCTGGGCAACGCCGTGGCAAGGCATGCGGGCAAAGGCGGCTGCAAGGCATGCGGGCCGAGGCCGTGGCATGGCATGCTGGCCGAGGCCGTGGCATGGCATGCCCGCCTTAGCATGCTGGGTAACGCCATGGCATGGCATGCCGGCCACGGCCGTGGCACGACATGCCGGCCTTGGCATGCTGGGCGACGCTTTGGCACGACATGTAGACCAATGCTTTGGCATGGCATGCCGGCCAAGACGGTGGCATGGCATGCTGGCCAAGGCAGTGGCATGGCATGTTGGCCAAGGCTAAGGCGTGGCAGGCTGGCCAAGGCAGTGGCATGGCACGCTGGCCATGGCGGTGGCATGACATGCTGGCCAAGGCTAAGGCATGGCACGCTGGGCAACGCTGTGGCAAGGCATGCGGGCCGAGGCCGGGGCATGGCATGCTGGCCGAGGCCGTGGCATGGCATGCCCGCCTTGGCATGCTGGGTAACGCTGTGGCTTGGCATGCCGGCCATGGCCGTGCCACGACATGCCGGCCTTGGCATGTTGGGCGACGCTTTGGCACGGCATGCCGACCAACGCTTTGGCCCGGCATGCCGGCCGAGACGGTGGCGTGGCATGCTGGCCAAGGCAGTGGCATGGCATGTTGGCCAAGGCTAAGGCGTGGCAGGCTGGCCAAGGTAGTGGCATGGCACGCTGGCCATGGCGGTGGCATGACATGCTGGCCAAGGCTAAGGCATGGCACGCTGGGCAACGCTGTGGCATGGCATGCTGGGCAACGCTGTGGCAAGGCATGCGGGCCGAGGCCGGGGCATGGCATGCTGGCCGAGGCCATGGCATGGCATGCCCGCCTTGGCATGCTGGGTAACGCTGTGGCTTGGCATGCCGGCCATGGCCGTGGCACGACATGCCGGCCTTGCAATGTTGGGCGACGCTTTGGCACGGCATGCCAACCAACGCTTTGGCACGGCATGCCGACCAACGCTTCGGCCCGGCAAG
>CM069916.1:105377158-105379658 GCA_036172215.1 Camellia granthamiana | reverse complement strand
CTCGGCTCAGGAACTTGGGTACGATTGGGGAAGGTCAGCGATGAGCACCCCCTCTCGCCCGATCCGAAGATCGGCCTCTACTAACCATGATATCTTATTTTGAAAACGTTATGTGTTCTTATTCTGATTATTAGCCTAGAATTACTACGTTATGCGCACAGCAAACAAGTATAGACTAGATTGCCTAATTTGGATTGAAACATTGCATATCCGTTTGTTTGGAAAACGCTTTTGGGATTTGCTACTCGCAAGTAGACTAAAACACGGATTTCAATGAGTTGTTCCAACTCAAACAATCCAACCTTCACCCACAGGCATTCAGGCAGTTTATATCACATAAGCACATGGTAAGCATGTTGTCATGTTAACATTTACACTCATGCGGGATGCTAAAGTATAAATGCTCACCTAGTACTCCAAGCCAAAACAGAAACTAGTTAGTAATCATATGCATGATCCTAGTTCATGTTAAGATGGCTAATGCAACACATGCAAAATGCAACTAAGATAGGCTCGGCTAATCTAAGATGGCATATGATGATGCTACAGCTATCACGTATTCAATCTTAGAATTGAAATACAATGCAGTTAGTATGATGCGTCGAGCCCGGTGCATGCGAAACAAATGAATGTATGCAAACATGCCATCGTGCTAATTGAAACATGCCCTAAACTAACCATCGAAAGCTAGTAAATAAAAAGGAAGAAAGACGTGGGGTTGGAAGACATACACACACTCACATACACTTATTACACAATTGCCCTCGCTCGAAGGGTCCGAATAAATATTACAGTCCAAATGAATAAGATTAAACTAATTATTACAGAACTTCTAATTAATTAACAAATTAAATGTAAATAGAAAGTGGCCACAGCCTCACCTCAGAATGTGTGAATGATGCATGCTTGACTCGTACTGCCCGGAAGCTCGCTGCCATAGCATTGCTGCCTCTGTTTTCACTGCCTAGCTCCTCTGAAAACTACACAAGTCTCAGGACAGATTCTATGCACACTATGGAACACCACCGGCTAGGAGGAATGGTCACCGGCCATGGGAAATGGCCACCAGCCACTGATGAAGCTATCGGCCATTCATTGATGGCCGGTCGGCATTGGAGATGGCCGGCCGACCAAAACTTCCTGTAGAAATCAGTTTTGACAGCAACAGAGGGCAAGCAGTGTATGGCATGGAATTTTCAAGAAAATGTAAGCATGGTCACACTCCCTATCATGCAATAAACTCAAGGGAGCATGACCCTCGACTCTCGGGCCATCAATTTTGCATGATGGACTAATAAGGCAAGTTTTCAATTTAATGTAAAAATGCATGCAACAAAAAAGATGAATGCCAACACCCTATCATGTTGGGGTCAAGGGGATTGGCGACCGAGGGTTGAGATGTGTTTTGTCACTTGAAGTACAAACACTCCTCACCCCTCAAGTTTGGCTTGACACCCCAAACCAAACAATGCAATGCATGTATACAAACTTGGCTCAAAGATGCAACATAAGTAATGCAATGTGCCAAACATACAAGATGTAATGCTATGTAACTCATCATGCAAATTATGACATGAAATGCAACTAGCTAACAATACGCAAGCATGCAACTATGCTACCAGGCAAACATGAAATCAAAGCAATGCAACATGATCATGCAATGCAAAGGGGCAAACCTCAGCCCACACCCCAAAACAGTGACAAAAGATGCCTAAAATGATGAACCAACACTCATGTAAGCATACACTCCAATAGGCCCAAGATTAAGGCATAACAAAGGAGTGTTCTACTACCACTACCCCAAGCAAACATGGCATGAGCTATGCAACTAAAAACAGAGTTTGAGTGCACTGAAATAAGTCCTAAAACCCATTGATATGGCAGCCCCGAAGGCTTAAACGCTTAGGCATGCACAATGCTCATTTCAAGGCATAAAAGGACGCATCTTCAAAACATGAAAGAGGTGATGAATGCGAACATTTAAGCACAAAACATGGACTGAAATGGCATGGTAAGTGATTCCAAATCACTGAAATAGCCTAGCCAATGCATGCTAATGACTCGCACACCCGATGCTAACATGCTAGAATGCTAAGGAGCCATACAAAACATATCAAATATGACCAAACCAGCACCTAACAGACCTCAAGCATGGCAAAATATGACCAAGAACTTCACAAAGCAAGGTCAAAACATGAGAGCATGGTGGTCAAATGGCATGATACACTTCTAGGCAAAATAAGGGAATACGAAGCAAGTGCAATATGCATGTAAAGGGGCACAAATCTAACCAAAGACAAAGGCAATATATGACTCAACAACAACTAAAAAACCTCTGAAATGGGGCCTAGAACAACCAAGCATACATGCTACCCTTGTGAGCCAAAAACATGGACAAATGGGACACAAAGGGGAGAGGGGTGTCCCTCCACTATACCAGACCTCAAACCCTCTTCTTCACCATTGAAAATCCACTGGATTTCAGTGGTGAGAAGGCCAA
>CM069916.1:104999658-105372158 GCA_036172215.1 Camellia granthamiana | reverse complement strand
GTTGCTGGCCAAGGCTGTGGCATGGCATGCTACTGGCCAAGGCCGTGGCATGATATGCTTGCCAAGGCCGGGGCACGACTTGCTGCTGGCCAAGGCTTTGGCATGCCATGTTGCTGGCCAAGGCTATGGCATGGCATGTGAGCCAAGGCTTTGGCATGGCGTGCCACTGGCCAAGGCCCAGGCATGACATGCTGGCCAAGGCTGTGGCATGGCATGCTAGCCAAGGCCGACGTGCCACCGCGACCACCGCAGGCCGCCACTCGACATATCTCGTGCTTGGCTATGGAGTTTCAATGCCACAAGCCAAGCGATGGCATGTGCCAAGCGCCCGCCTAGGCATAGGCGTGGCCTGTGGCCTGGCCATGCTGGCCAACCTTAAGGGAGGTGCCCCCCCCCCCTCCCTTATAGTAGCTTGTAAAGCCCTTTTTCATCTGGTAGGAGGAAACATCACATATGCTCGAGGAGTCATAATGGGGTTTTTTTAAAAAGTAATAATTTTTTGCAAAAACTTTCAACATGAAAGTCGTAGGAAATAATTAAAGACACCATAAAAAAATTGAAAAAAAACATTTGGCCGCCAGAATATTTTATTTTAATTTATTTCTATTTTAATACTTAAAAAATAATAAAAATTACTAAAAATAGTCAAAAAATTCTAGAAAAATTCCAATAATTATAGGATGAGGCACTAGTAATTATAGTAATTTTTTTAATTTTTTTAATTTTATTTTGATTTTTATGAGTAAATAAATAATTAAAAAATGCGAATCACACCCCAAAGGACTAAGAAGCCCGATGAACGTGCAAAAACACTTAGAGAAGCCGAGCAAGCATTAGTTAGCGCGAATGCAACTAACAAACGCAACGGGCAACTTCCGAGGGACACACTTTTCGTAACAAGCTTCCACTAGGAAAGCACTAGCAACTCGTTCGTAGGTCAAAGCCAACCAAATGGCTATTACCCAAGGGACATGCATTTCGCAAGGCAACTTGTATGTAAGTCAAAGCCAAACCTAATGGCAATTACCCGAGGGACAAGGAATGCTTGCCAAGGCCGTGGCATGCGATGTTCTTGGCCAAGGTCGTGGCATGCCATGCTGCTAGACAAGGCCGTGGCAGGGCATGCTGCTGGCCAAGGCGTTGGCATCGCAAACTGCTTGTAGTGGCATGGCATGGCATGCTGCTGGCCAAGGCCTTGGCAATGCCGTGCTACTAGCCAAGGTTGTGGCATGGCATGCTACTGGCTTGGCCAAGGCGTTGGCATGGCATGCTGCTGGCCAAGGCCTTTGCATGCCATGTTGCTGGCCAAGGCTGTGGCATGGCATGTTGCTGGCCAAGGCCGTGGCATGACATGCTTGCCAAGGCAAGGGCATGGCATGCTGTGGGCCAAGGCTTTGGCATGCCATGTTGCCAGCCAAGGTTGTGGCATGGCTACCTTTGCTACCTTGGTTGCGGCCCTGGCCTTGGCTACATTTCTTAGCGCGACTGCAAATGACAAAGGCAACAGGCAACTTTCAAGGGACATAATTTTCGCAACAAGTTTCCACTTTGAAAGCACAAGCAACTCGTTCATCAATCAAAGCCAACCGAATGGCTATTACCCGAGGGACATGCTTTTCGCAAGGCTCTTTCCACTAGAGAAGTGAAGGCAAATTGTAGGCAAGTCAAAGCCAACCTAGAGGCAATTACCTGAGGGACATACGGGAATGCGCCAGTGGCATTCGCTACATAGGCAGGGATCCGTCCAGCTCGCACAAACCAAACACAACTCATGCACCACGACGTACACTATGCACCAGCCACCCAAAACGAATCACACCCCGAAGGACTGAGAAGCCCCACGAACGTGCAAAAACATTTGGAGAAGCCGAGCAAGCACCGGTTAGCGCGAATGCAAATGACAAACGAAACAGGCAACTTCTGAGGGACAAACTTTTCGCAACAAGCTTCCACTAGGAAACCACAGGCAACTCATTCGCACGTCAAAGCCAACCAAATGGCGATTACCCGAAGGACATGAATTTTGCAAGGCAACTTGTACGTAAGTCAAAGCCAAACCTGATGGCAATTACGCGAGGGACAAGCCATGCTTGCCAAGGTTGTGGCATGCTATGTTGTTGGCCAAGGCCATGGCATGCTGTGCTGCTGGACAAGGCCATGGCATGGCAAGCTACTGGCCAACGTGTTGGCATGGGAAACTGCTGGCGATAGCATGGCATGCTGCTGGCCCAGGCCTTGGCATGAGATCTTGCTAGCCAAGGCTGTGGCATGGCATGCTGCTGGCCTTGGCCTTGGCCTTGGGCTGGGCTGCCTTGGCCTTGGCTCCTGGCCTTGGCCTTGTGTCACACAACGGCAATGCGGAAGCCTTGTCAAGATATGCAAGTGTGTGTGGCGCTAGTTAACTCTCTTCACTAGCCAGCCAATGATGCTCGAAAGGTTTGCAAAGACAAGCAAACACAATATTAGTTGAGTTAATGAGCCACAAGATTGGAGACAAGCCACAAAATAACAATCAACAAGCTAAAATTGAAGTAACAACAATTGAAAGGCTATGCACAATGTAAAGACGAAACGAACTTTTCATTACTCAAAAGAAGGCATTACAATAGTTGAACAATACACTAAAGTGCTACAAAAGTTGTCTTACCATAAACAAGGTTGGGGTACATTAAAGGTACAAGTGGTCTGGTTCAACACTTTGGTATATAGGTTGATAAGCCATTTTCTGTCTGGTAGGAGGAAACATCCACTATATTTGAGGAGTCATAATGGATTTTTAATAATTCTACAAAAATAGAAAAATTACAACTCTTGGACTCAAAACACCTTTAATACTAAGGTATTTACATAAAAATTTACAAGGGAAAAAGATTACATTTGACCCTCTAAAAGTTGGCCTAAAGTTGTTACTTGGTGGCTAGCTTGCTTCATTGCTTCATGTCTTAGACTTGCACCAACAACTTCTTAGGCATGTCTTTGGCTCTCCAAAGGGCACAAATGTGTGTGGCATCAAGGTGTTGACCCTTGGATGGGTGCACCTTGACAGTCTCCCCCACTTGAACGATCGACGCCCTCGACGACTTGGCCCAATAAGCATCAATCTCGTCTTGAAAAGCCGACAAGTCTGCCTCCCGTTCCCCGCTAATTTTTTCATCTCCAAGGCCTTTCCATTTCACCAAGTATTGCCTTTGTTTCTTCTTGGAAACCATTTTCACCCGATCGGCCAAGATAGATTCAATAGACCTTTTCCCTACTTTGGCTATGATGGTTTGGCCTTTTTGCTCATTTCGGGTTGGATCTTCCTTGTCTGGATAGTAAGGCTTCAAATAACTCACATGGAAAATCGGATGCACTTTCAACCAAGATGGAGCATCTATCTTGTAAGCACACTTGCCAATTCTCTTCAGAATGGTTACCGGTCTCTCATACTTGCGCACTAGCCTTCTATCTCTTCCCCTCATGAACTTGCATTGCTCAGGGTTGAGTTTGACAAGAACTTGATCCCCAGCTTTAAACTCAAGTGGCCTCCTCTTTTCATCAGCCCATTTCTTCATTTTAGTTGTTGCTTTCTCAAGATAGGCACGAGTAATGTCATGGTTTCTCTTCCATTCCTTAGCAAATCGGTAAGCCCTGGGAGACTTTCCTTCATAAGGTCCATCCACTGTGTGGGGAAACAGTGGCTGCTGTCCATTCACTATCTCAAAAGCACTCTTGCCCGTAGAGCTACTCTTTTGAGAGTTGAAGCATTACTGTGCTACATCAAGAAGTTGCACCCAATTTTGTTCATTAGCATTGATAAAGTGGCGCAAATACTCCTCGAGCATACAGTTGAAGCATTCAGTTTGCCCATCCGTCTCCGGATGGTAGCTTGATGAAGTATTAAGTTGTGACCCAAGAAGCTTGAATAACTCCGTCTAGAAGTTGCCAACAAAACGCGTGTCTCGGTCACTAACAATACTTTTAGGCACACCCCAATATTTGACAATTGCTTGAAGAAGAGTTGGGCAGTCTCCTCCGCTGAAACATACTTTGGGGTAGCAATAAAGGTAGCATATTTGGAGAATCGGTCCACAATAGTCAAGATAGTCCCGATATCTCCCACTTTAGGCAATCCAGTGATGAAGTCAAGTGATACACTTTCCCACGGACGTTTAGGCATGGGCAAAGGTTCAAGCAAGCCTGCTTTCTTCTTATGCTCAACCTTGTCTTGCTGGCAAGTGAGACAAGTGTGGACATATTCTTCCACATCATCACGCATTTAGGGCCAATAATATCCTTGTTTCACCAAGGCCAAAGTTCGCTGCCACCCCGGATGTCCTGCCCAAAGTGTATCATGGCACCCCCTAAGAAGTGTCTCCCTCAAGTCACCAGCCCTGGGTACAAATATGCGGTTGCCTGTTGTCATGAGAAGTCCATCTTGCACCCAAAATTGGCGAGTCTTGCCCATTTTGACAAGGTTCATAAGATTCTCTGCCATAGCATCCTTGTCTAGATGAGCCTTGGTTTTCTCCTTGAGGCTGGTTGAAATAGAAGTAAGTGAACATACATAATGGCACACGGCAAGCTCCGCCTTCCTGCTTAGTGCATCAGCAACATGGTTGGTGGCACCGGCCTTGTATTCTAAGGCAAAATCAAACTCTGCCAACTTCTCTTGCCACCGTGCTTGTCGTGCGCTTAGCTTGGGCTATGTTAAGAAATGGCTAACCGCCGTATTGTCAGTCTTCATAACAAACCGTGAGCCCAAGATGTAGTGCCTCCAAGTCCTCAGACAATGCACTACTGCAAGCAACTCTTTCTCATGAGCTGGATATCTCCGCTCAGCATCATTGAGCTTCCTACTCTCATAAGCAATTGGGTGACCATCCTGCAAAAGAACACCACCCAAAGTAAAATCAGATGCATCCGTTTGTATCTCAAAAGCTTTACCTAAGTCTGGTAAAGCAAGAACTAGATCTCTTGACATGGCTTCTTTCAAGGCTTGAAAGGCTTGTTGTCACTCCTCTGCCCAAACGTATGGCTTGCCCTTCTTTAACAACTCTGTCAATGGGGAAGCTAGTCTTGAGTAGCCTTCAACAAACTTGCGATAATAATTAGCCAATCCAAGGAATGACCGCAACTCTGAGACATTTGCAGGTGGCTGCCACTCTTGAATAGCCTCGACCTTCTCTTGGTCCATTTTGATGCATCCATGCTCAACAATGTGCCCTAGGAACTTAATCCTCTCTTGGGCAAAAGAACACTTCTCTAGCTTGGCATAAAGCTTGTGCTCTCTCAGCTTGGTAAGGGCCTTCTGAAGATGCTCCACGTGCACTTCTAAAGTGGAGCTATAGATTACAATGTCATCCAAATATACCACCACGAATTAATCCAAATACTCTTGAAAAACTTCATTCATCATGGTGCAAAATGTTGCTGGGGCATTGGTCAAGCCAAATGGCATGACAAGAAACTCATAAGAGCCATAACGGGTAACACAAGTAGTTTTAGGCTCGTCTCCCTCGGCAATCCTTACTTGATAGTACCCCGATCGAAGATCTAGCTTAGTGAAATACCTTGGTTTGCTCAATTGATCAAATGAATCCGCAATGAGAGGAAGGGGATACTTATTCTTCATGGTCAGCTTGTTGAGTGCCCGATAATCCACACATAAGCGAAGACTACCATCATGCTTCTTTTGAAATAAGACAGGTGCACCGAATGGGGCCTTAGATGGCCTGATAAAGCCTGCTTCTAATAACTCTGTAAGCTGCTTCCTTAACTCATTCAACTCAAGAATAGCCATTCTATATGGTGCACGAACTGGTGGTTTTGTCCCTGGCACTAACTCGATAGCATGATCCACACCTCGACGTGGAGGCAACTCCTTAGGCAACTGTTCAGGCATAACATCTGCAAATTGCCTTAAGACCTTCTTGATTGTGGCTGGGACAAAAGTAGATTCAAGAGCTTCATTCAACTTCAATGCAACAAAGCAACCCCAAGTTTGCTCACCATGCCTAACACTCCTCTTGAGTTGCATAGTTGAGACAAACCGGTCACTGTTGTTGGTGGCCATAGCACGAATGAGACATGGCTTATTCCCCATGACACACATACTATTAGAATAAGGCATGACTGCCGTCTTTGTGCTTCTTAAGAAATCCAACTCAAGGATGGCTTGGAAGTCATCCATGGGCACTGCGGTGAAATTTACTCTTCCTTCCCAAGTGCTGACCTTCAAATGAACAGATTTGGCAACCCCATAGATGGGCTGCGCTGCCGAGTTAACTGCCTTGATGCGGCTGCCATTCTTCTCTAAAGATAGCCCAAGTCTTTCAACTTCAGTCCCCACAACAAAGTTATGGGTGGCCCCGGTGTCAATCAACGCACGAAGGGGTTTCCCATTGAGTTTTACATCCATAAACATCAAACCTTTGTTGGATGACTTGCCCTTGTTCAACTTGCCTGATGATTCCCCATTATACATGGGTTTCTTCCCTTTGCCTTCATCTTTAGACTCCACAAGTTGTTTGGGATCTGAATACTTGCCCACTTTGCCACTCTTGGCATTCTTCTTATGCCTCCCTATAGAAGCCTTCTTCTCCATGGCACTCATCATATGAAAGGCTCCCACTCTAGAGCTAGCTGCCTTAGAACCCTTGCCACTTCGCTTAGACCGCACATTCTCTTCCTCACTATCATCATTGCTTGGTTGAGAGACATGGTCAGACACAGTTGCTAGAGCATTCAAGGCACACTTTTGTGGACATTCAGATAACTGGTGTGGCCCATTGCATAAGAAACAAGAGATAGGACCTTTTGTTTTGCTTGTAGAGAATTGTTGAGGGGGTTTTGCCTTGTCACCATAGCTCTTCTATTGCCATTGTCCTCCACCCGAATGGGTTTTGGATGTAGAAGTGTTGGCTCCCCCACTCTTAGGTTTGCCATGACCTTGGGACTTTTCACCTCCCCTACTCTTGCACGGGGAACCACTATCTCGTTGCTTAGGTTTGGCGTAGTCCGTAAGGCATTCAGCTGCTGCTTGGGCATGGGCTAAATCTTGCACCCTTTGCCTCTGAAGTTCAACTCTGGCCCATGGCTTCAATCCCTCAAGAAAGAAGAAAAGCTTGTCTTTCTCCGACATATCTTTGATGTCCAGCATAAGCCCAGAGAATTCTTTCACATAATCTCTTATAGTGCCGGTGTGCTTGAGATCCCGCAAAGCACGCCGGGCATTATACTCAACATTTTCAGGGAAGAACTGGAGCTTAAGTTCATGCTTAAGTTGCTCCCAAGTCTCAATTGTGCATAAGCTGCATTGCATCTCATCATGTTTAGTCCGCCACCACAACTTGGCATCACCAGACAAATACATTGTGGCCATAGAAATCCTTGTCTCCTCAGCATCAGCTTTCACAGCTTTGAAATATTGCTCCATATCAAAAAGAAAGTTGTCTAACTCCTTGGCATCTCAGGCGCCACCGTAGGCACGGGGCTCGGGCACACGCGCCCTAGTGAATTCCATGCCGCCACTAGGTGCATTGCCAAAGGTACGGGTAAGAACACCAACCCGACCACTGAGGTCTTCAATCTCTAGCTTGAGTTCAGTGACAACATCCTCAAAATCATGCCCTTGAGTACGGCCATGAGTTTGCTCAAGATCATAAACCCGTTGCTCAAGGGTGGCTAATGAAGCTGCCATGGCCTCCACGTTGTCCATACGCTGCTCCAAGAGCTCCATTCTCTCCCTTTGCGTGGGTTGACGATTGCCAGTACCCTCCATTTAGAAAGCCAATAATAGAGAAAGCCAAATAGACTGGGCTCTGATACCAACTGTCACACACCGGCAATGCAGAAGCCTTGTCAAGATATGCAAGTGTGTGTGGCGCTAGTTAACTCTCTTCACTAGCCCGCCAATGATGCTCGAAAGGTTTGCAAAGACAAGCAAACACAATATTAGTTGAGTTAATGAGCCACAAGATTGGAGACAAGCCACAAAATAACAATCAACAAGCTAAAATTGAAGTAGCAACAATTGAAAGGCTATGCACAATGTAAAGGCGAAATGAACTTTTCATTACTCAAAAGAAGACATTACAATAGTTGAACAATGCACTAAAGTGCTACAAAAGTTACCTTACCATAAACAAGGTTGGGGTACATTAAAGGCACAAGTGGTCTGGTTCAACACTTGGGTACCCCCTCCTTATATATAGGTTGATAAGCCATTTTCTATCTGGCAGGAGGAAACATCCACTATGTTTGAGGAGTCATAATGGATTTTTAATAATTCTACAAAAATAGAAAAATTACAACTCTTGGACTCAAAACACCTTTAATACTAAGGTATTTACATAAAAATTTACAAGGGAAAAAGATTACATTTGACCCTCTAAAAGTTGGCCTAAAGTTGTTACTTGGTGGCTAGCTTGCTTCATTGCTTCATGTCTTGGACTTGCACCAACAACTTCTTAAGCATGTCTTTGGCTCTCCAAAGGGCACAAATGTGTGTGGCATCAAGGTGTTGACCCTTGGATGGGCGCACCTTGACACCTTGGCATGGCAAGCTGCTGGCCTTGACCTTGGCATGGCATGTTGCTGGCCTTGGCCTTGGCCTTGGCATGGCATGCTGCTGGCCTTGGCCTTGGCCTTGGCTGGGCTAACTTGGCCTTAGCTGCGGCCTTGGCCTTGGCCTTAGCATGGCATGCTGATGGCCTTGGCTGTGGCCTTAGCTACGGCCTTGGCATGGCATGCTCCTGGCTTTGGCCTTGGCATGCTGATGGCCTTGCCCTTGGCATGGCATGTTGCTGGCCTTGGCATGGCATGCTGCTGGCTTTGGCTGGGCTGCCTTGGCCTTGGCCTTGGCATGGCATGCTGCTGGCCTTGGCCTTGGCATGGCATGCTGCTGGCTTTGGCTGGGCTGCCTTAGCCTTGGCCTTAGCATCCACCACTTTTGCAAAACACCCCCACATTCATAGGAAATTATAAGAAGGTTTGCGGCCTTTCCATAATTCATATAGAGTATTGTCTACTTTCTTCCGAGGTATTCTAGTTAGAATGTAATTAGCAGAGGGAATTGCTTCCCCCCCACAAGTTTTGTTGCAACCCAGAACTTATTAATATTGCCTTCATTATTTTTTTTAATGTTCTATTCTCCCGCTCAGCAACACCATTTGACTGAAGAGAGTAAGGCGCTGTGATTTGCTGAATAATCCCAAATTGAGCACAAATCTCAGCAAATGGGGATTCATACTCACCACCACAATCACTTCTTATAGCCTTGATCTTTCGGCTTAGTTAATTCTCAACTTCATTCTTGAAAAGAATAAATTTATCAATCACCTCATCTTTGCTTTTAAGCAAATATACATAACGGTATTTAGTGCAATCATCAACAAAAGTGATGAGGTACTTGTTGCCACTACGTGATTGTACGACTTTCAAGTCACACACATCACTGTGCACTAAATCCAAAGGCTCGATACTTCTTTCAACATAATGAAAAGAAGTCCTTGTCAATTTTGTTTCTACACAAGCTTCACACTTGTGATTTAGATTAATCTTGAAAGATAGTATGTCATCTAACTTGATTAATCTACACAAAGAGTCAAAATTTATATGATCTAGTCTACCATGCCATGAATTAGGGGACTCAAGCATATAAGGAGAAGAAGCTTTCTCATTAATTTTAGGGACAAGAGTCATTACATTAAGCTTAAACATACTACCCGACATATATCCCTTCACCACATAGACCCCGCTCTTGGTCAACACGACCTTATCTGACTCAAACACCATACAAATGCCATGCTTACTTAAGAGCGACCCTGAGACAAGGTTCTTACGAATGTTTGGCACAAATAGGACATCGTTCAGAGTCAGCTCTTTTCTTGAAGTCATCTTCAGGACTACCTTGCCTTTATCGTCAACAGTTGAGGTCACGAAATTCCCTATGAACAACTTCTCACTGTTTGAAACCGATTCAAAAGTTGTGAACATTGGCAAGTGGCCCCAGTGTCCACCCACTATTCTTTCGGGTTTGACCCCACCATGTTCACTTTGGAGACGATAGCTGTCAGATGTATGTTGTCCACATCTTGTGACAGATCCTCCATCTCAGCCATGTGAGCCTGACTTTTGTGTTTGTAGAGGGTACTTGTTGTAAGGTTTCTTCTTTTTGCAGCAATCAACCGCCCGATGCCCATCGCTTCCACAGTTAAAGCACTTCCCATCGAACCTAAAAGTAGATTCTTGCGACTTGTAGACCGGCTTTTTGAAGGACACCGCCTCTTGCCCCCAGCTTTGAGCTTTTGTCTATCGCTGGCTTCTTATTTACCCCTAAGGACTGGTCATGCTCAACCACGTTTGCTTTCACAGTGGAGGTACTCCTCTATTTCCTCCTGTTGTCGTCCTCAATCCGGAGCCTGACAATGAGCTCTTCGACTATCATTTCCCCCTGTTGTCGCCCTCAATCCAGAGTCTTTCCAGCCATTAGGCAACTTCTCAATCAGAGCAGTGGCCTGGATTGATTCACTCAAAAACACTCCCTCTACATGAATCTCATGCAAAATTACTTGGAACTCTTGGACTAACTAATGACGGTTTTTGAGTCCATCATTTTGAAGTCCAGAAACCGGTCAACGACAAATTTTTTGCCCTAGCATCCTCTATCTTGTACTTCTTGTCCAAAGCATCCCACAACTCCTTTGTTGACTTCTTGGCATAAAACATGTTGAACAATGAATCTGTCAAGCCATTCAGAACATAGTTCCGACAAAGGAAGTCTGACTGCTTCCAAGCATCTAGAGCCATGAGCTTTTATTTGTCTGGCTCATTCTCCTCCACAGCTAGTGGATCCTCACTCAAAAACCTCACAAAGCTTAGAGTAGTCAAGTAGAACAACATCTTCTACTGCCATCTCTTGAAATTCACTCATGTGAATTTCTCTGGGTGCTCATGATGGTTGAGCGGGCCTCCCGGAACAACAAGAGCAACAACAGGATTGACCACAGGGGTCACAACAATCGGGTTGACCACAGAGGTCACAGCAATAGGGGTTGGCAAGCCAGTTGCCTCGGGGTTCTTATCCCCATCAACATTAGCAGCAGTAGCAGCATCGGTGACTGTTGCCATTTTTGAAAACGACAACAGAATTTCACTTTCTGTGTTTCCAGAAATTAAACTTAACACTAGAAAATCCAATAGTTAGAAATTTAATTCAAAACGAGTCTCACCACTTAACCTAGGATCGAACATGGTCAAGAAAGTTCCAAGGAAGACTAGAGGGGTCACATCGGTCCCACTTAAAATCCAGTTAACCTTAGACAAAACTTTCAAGAGCATGTTGACTCATAATCCATGAGAAACAATTTTTAGAATTAAGTTTTCCAGGGATAAACTAGGTTAAAACAAACCAAGTTCCAAACTTACAAACAATTTAAAAATTGCTAACCAAATTACAAGCAATATAAAAAATTGCTTCAACAATACAAGCAAATAAAATTTGCTTAAACACATTGGTAAATAACCACAATTAAAACTCAAGAAAACAATTGCATCAAACATAGTCCAAAAAATTCCTTTTCGCGCATAGGTACTTCTGCTCAACAAAAAAGGTTAGTAGTCAAATTATTTTTTTCCTTGCAATCCCAAACTTTATTCATTTGGATTTGTATTTCTTTTTTCCATTCCCTTGCACATAGGTATTCTTGTAAAGTAAGTTAGCAGAAAACCACAACAAAATACAAAGCAAATAATTGAATGAAACTGTAAAAGCAATAAATTAATTACATAGCAAAATTAAGTAAATTAAAATATTAGACAAGTTATACAATTAAAGTTATAACTCCAGGAATTAAATTAAAACTTAACAATCAAGAGTTATATATAAAAAATTATTACACAAGTTACAAAGCCTTATAACTCCTAAATAATTAATTAAAATTCTAGCCATGAGTTACATATGAATTTAGTTCACACTAAACATGCAAATAACTCTAACAATTAAAATCATGCAAATAGTCTAAAAATAATATGCATGTAACAAATTAAAATCTAGAATAAACATGCAAAACTAATAAGCATGTAACAAATTAAAATCTAGAAAATTTTTGAACATACAAATTATCCTACAATTCTAGAATCCAAAACACATGTGAATTAAACTAGAAAATAGAACATATTTAGCATCTCAATTTTAACTAAACAACGAGAGACTCATGAGTATACAAATTATATTATGAAACTATAAAATAAAAAAGTATACAAATCATTGGTAGGAAATCATGAATGATACTCATAGAATAAAAATATGCTAAAATAAACAAGTATGCAAATTTTACTATAGATTTAGAAATACAAGTATTCTAATTAAATTTAAAAAGAGTAAAACATAACATTGCATAAATAATTTACATATATGAATTCTAACAAATAACATGCTAACAGAATAAAATATATATAAACACATTGGGCTTCTAATCATGAATGAATATATGTAACAGTTAGCATATGGATGCTACAATCCCTAATCATGTACTTTCAAGTAACAAGAAACAGTGGACTACTTTTTTTTTTTTTTTAATCATGAATAACAGTGGGCTTATCTCTATACTCCAAGTGGTTGAGAAACAAAACAACAGCAAGCCAATGAATTAAATCATGAAATAGTAGCATGCAAAAATATATATATATATTATAATTAAAGATTCACACAAGCAACAACATAATGAACTTGCCACACATGTAATAGTAGCCTATTTACCCAAAGAAATTAACTCTACTTAAACTGCTCATGAATATAAACCAATAGCACAAATACATATGAATCTAATAATCTAATTCATGGGAAACACATTTAATTTGTTTTTAAGATTGTTGTCCAAATTGTAAATTAAATAAAATAAACAAACAGATTCATATGAAATGAAATCATGGGATCATTACATACAACTTAACAAATAGAAATACATATAACAAAAATAAGAACGGAAGCGCAAACCGAAACATGTGTGATACCACAATCTCCTTAAAACAGATTAGCCGCCTCACCGTGGGTGCTGGAGGTACATCGACTTTTGTCTCCCAGGATACGACGGTTTAGACCAGCTAATGCAGAAGCACCTTCTGTTAGCTTTGACGAACTAACAATGGCAGCACTCTCTTACACAAGAAGAAAAATATAGGAGCAAGCAAACTGACTGCATAATTCTAGAAGGTAAAAATTCTATGTGAAATCAAGGAAGATGGGCCTTCTTTTATACACCATGGAGGAGAGAGGAGGAGCCTCCAGCCATCAAGGCTGGCAACAAATGCAGGCCATTACTCCTGCAAAACTGCTGGAGTAATGCACAAAAACTTATGAATGAGTCAAAGTTATATACTCTGTGAGTATCTGCAGCAGACTTGGCCAAAAAAGATAAAGTTGGTGGACACCAATCTGGCCCAGCCCAACCCAACCCAAACCTAACCCATTCATTCGAAAAATTTGGGTATTCCAAAGGGCTCATGCCTTATCAAAATCTTGAGGTTTAAATACCCATCAAAGTTTTCCTCTACAATCAATGTAGGATTAGTAGCTATACACAATTCACAATACCTCATTCATAAGTCCAACTTTATGAGACAATTTCCCATTCAATTTTTAATGGTTTTGGGTCATTCTTTTTGTGGTGCAAAGATTTTGTTACAAAGAATCTAAACCCATTTAATCCACATCAGCTAATGGTTGAGAAATGAGAACTACATTAATTTCACATTAAAGTCACCATAAAACCATATTTTTTCCAACAGATTTTACTTTATTTCAAATCCCATTTCCCTCAAATCCCACTACTTCTTTTGCTCATCTTCTCCAAACCCACCAATTGACTCATCACTCTCTTCAGTGATCCAATCCCAAACCCAGAAACCAGACTCCCCTATTTTAGCTATACAAACCATGCCCAAAAGCCAAAATATCGAAGTGTTTGCGAATCAGAGAACCCTAAGAGGTAAGCATCAAAACCTAGAAAAATTCGAGAATATTATATGCAGAATGATGGCCAATCAGCCTTGGACGACCCACTTACATAACACAATTAGAAATTTAGTGCCTGAATTTGATTACTCACTTGTTTATAATGTGTTGCATGGTGCCCGGAACTCGAAGCATGCTCTCCTATTTTTTTGGTGGGTTGAGTGGGTTGGGTTGTTCCAACATGATAAAGAGACCCATTATAGGATAATTGAGATTTGGGTCAAGCTTCGAAGCTCAACCGTGCTCAGTGTATGTTGTTGGATATGCCAAAAAGGGTGTGGAATGGGATGAGGACATGTTTGTCATGTTGATTGATAGCTATGTTAAGGTGGGTATTGTTCAAGAGAGTGTGAAGATTTTTTCAGAAAATGGAGGAATTGGGTGTTGAGTGAACGATAAAGTCGTATGATACTTTGTTCAAACCCAACTTGCGACGGGGAGTTGCAAGGTAATGGAAGAGCAAGAACCCTACTTGTTTGCCACGAACTTCAATGAGTTGTTGGGGCAACAGTCCTCCATTGTTGAACCCTTCTTATTTGCACAAACTTTTGCATTTTTAATAGTCTAGTGTAGGGTTTGAGAATTTGGAGTGAGTAATTTGGATAGAAGAGGGTGGGTTTGCATCTTTCTTTTAAAAATTTTTGACCAAAATGTAATCTTTTTAGCTTTTTCCATTTCAAATGTGACGACAAAGGCAAAATTGATACGATTTCAAAAACTTCAAGGGTAAAATTGAAATTATTTGAACTTTGTGGATGTAATTGATCATCAAGGCGAAGTATAGGGATAAAAATAAAATTTTCTCTTTTTATTATTGAAAATATGCTAATTCATATTTGATTTAGTTGATGCATTTATCAATTGAAAAGATTTGCATGTATATTGATTTTCTCTCTTACTTGATAAGTCAAAAACGCTTTCTTTGTATGCGTTACATATTTCACATTGTTTTAACTAGTAAGCATGTTTGACATTCATGCCTATCACACATGCGCCTTACCTCACCCAGGCTTGCACTTTACCTCCAAGAGACCTTGGCACGTTAGTGATCCTTGAGCCTTTAACAACTTTGAGTTATATTTTGTAATTGAACTGTGAATTATATTATTTCTATAGTTACTTGAATAATCAAGAAGTCACAATTGGATAGGAAAGCAATATATATTTTGATAGAAGGGAGTGCTCTGTGATGGAAGGATTTGAACCTCTAAATAGTGTGTGGCCAACACATGTTGCCTTTCTACTTGTGACACCCATTTAAATTTCTATCCAACACCAATAAAGAATAATATTGGTATTTGTTGGTTGTAAATTCTGGTGGGGGAGTTATAGACACCTTTACATGCTATTTGGATTACATGCTTTAGGACTGGTTTGGCAAATGCTTTTTTGCTTCTTTTTTTTTAGGGATAAAGTTTTGGCAAAAAAGTTGATGTGTTTGACAAATGCTAAAAAGTTGCTTCTATATTGGTCAAGTTTAGGTGGGGTTTGGAGTTTTTTTTTTATTTAGTGAACTTCTTGGAAAGATCTGAGTAATTTTATTGATGTAAAATATAAGAAGCTCAAAGAAGAGTAGATTTAAAGAAACGGCAATATTTGAAATTGGAATGGTTTCAAAGAGAAATCGATAGGAACCATAAATAATCATGTTTCTAATATTATTATAATTTTATTTTATGATTATTTTTATGTTTCTAGGAATTTTAGGCAAGGGGTATTTTGTTAATTTTATATTTGCTTACATAGGTTGCAGGGATCGCATGGGTCAACTTGTGAGTCAAGTTATTTAATTAGGCTTTGTTTTTGTTTCTCGTTTAGTCTTAAATTAGTTTTGGAAGTCAAAGATATTTTGGTAGTTTCCTATTTTAGTTCTAAATAAAGCCATGTAATACTTATAATTCAATAGAGTTGATATTTTATAAAAAGTTAAAAGAGCTTTGAAGCTTCTTTATAGATTGTGTGATGCAATCAAACCCTAGGTGTGATGCCTATGGAATCTAGGTGTGATGCCTAGAACTATTTTCTTCTTCTCCTTTCTTCTTCTTTTATGTTTCAATTGCTATTTTCGGATTACTATTTATAGCCCTCTAAAAGTGCATTTTTTCAACCTCAAAACTCCATGCAATCACCCTCAGATCACCATAATCCCTTTCCCTACTTATTAGCCTTCAATTTACTCTTGAAACCATAAAATTACTCACTGTTTAAGCCATCAAATAACCTTTGTTTTGAAAATCCAGTGATGTCCCTATTTGTCCTACATTAGTTTGGTATCAAAGCTTAAGGTTTCGCCATGATGTTTTCACATTGTGGGAGATCCGATACAAGTGGTTTGACTTGGGAAGAAGGTAAAGTGTTTCTTAGAGAAAATATTCATCTGACGGATCTTTTCTTGATCAATTATATGCTCTTCAGCAAGGTGATATGTATGTCATTGATTATGAAAGAAAACTCAAAGAAATTATTTATCAAATCTGAAGTGGTAGAAAGTGAACGGATGACTATTGCTCGTTTCAAAAGTGGATGAGATTTGAATTAAAATAGAGATGTCTCATGCATATTTAGAAGATTTTGAAGATGCTATTGAAACAGCTATGCAGTTTGAATTTTTTTGTAAAATTTTGCGCATAATGGAAAGACTGTCCAACAAGAGAAACCAACAAAAACTACTAAACCAAGGGCTAAAGTGCCACAAGAAGATGCAGCAAAACCAAATATTGTTTTTAGAGATGGAAATCGTACATAATTGAAGTTGCAAACCAATTAATATGTTTAGAATTTTTCTAAGATGAAAGATTGACCAGATTTTGAAGGATAACAAGGCGCTTATCGATGATCCAAAAGCACCTCAAGAAGATCTAATTATTACTCAAGTAAAGGCTAGAGTTGAAAATGAGGAATTGGATGCTATGAAAGCTGTAGGGACTGAAGAATCAAAGCAACATTGTGCAAAATATGCCTTTAAAGGTCACTAATGTGTTGCCTGAATTTTCTAATTTGGTGCCAACAAAGTCATCTAATGAACCTTTTATCGTGCATAATGTGTAGCATGATATGATCCTATATTAGAGTCACAATTACCTCACCCACCAGCACATAATGCAAATCTGAGTGAGTATAACATGCCAGAAACAATGATAGGTGCTGATTTCATTCAACAGGATGTCAAGGTTGAATTGCATGACAACATTTTGATTGAGGAAAAGGCTGAGCATATGGAATCCATGATTATTGATACAAGAAAAATCATTCAAATTGATTGCGAGCAGTACTTTGCAAAGCCAAAACAGAATGGAATGGATGGGCAGAATTTTGCAACTCTACACTTGAATCAATTTAAGGGTTCATCTTCTACTTCAATTGATTTCGTCATTCTAGAAAAATTCAACTTTAAAGCTGAAAATATCTTGTGGCTTTCATTGCTAGCTCCAATGAAGAAGAAACGATGCTGCCAACTTGATGATTTTAACATGAAGCCGTGGATGCAATTCCGAAACTTGTGGATGCTTATAATCAACACTTCAAAACCCGTGGTTGAGTTTTTTCCAACCAAGGGAGAATGATGCGGAATATAAGAAACTCAAAGAAGAGTAAATTTAAAGAAACGGCAATATTTGGAAATTGGAATGGTTTCAAAGAGAAATCGATAAGAACCATACATAACCATGTTTCTAATATTATTATAGTTTTATTTTATGATTATTTTTATGTTTCTAGGATTTTTAGGCGAGGGGTATTTTGTTAATTTATGTTTGCCTACATGGGCTGTAGGGATCGCCCATGGGTCATTTTGTGAATCAAGTTATTTAATTAGGCTTTGTTTTTGCTTCTTATTTAGTCTTAAATTAATTTTTGAAGTCAAAGATATTTTGGTAGTTTCCTATTTTAGTTCTAGTTGGTTTAGAAAGTCTCCTAGTCATGCTTATAATTCAATAAAGTTCATATTTTATAAGAAGTTAAAAGAGCTTTAAAGTTTCTTTATGGATTGTGTGATGCAATCAAACCCTAGGTGTGATGCCTATGGAATCTAAGTGTGATGCTAGACCTCTCTTCTTCTTCTCCTTTCTTCTTTTATGTTTCAATTTGCTCCTCGAATTACTATTTATAGCCCTCTAAAAGTGCATTTTTCAACCTCAAAACTCCATCCAATCACCCCCAAATCACTATAATCCCTTCCCCTACCTATTAGCCTTCAATTTACTCTTGAAACCATAAATTACTCACTGTGTAGGCCATCAAATAACCTTTTAGCCTTCAATTTACTCTTGAAACCATAAATTACTCACTGTGTAGGCCATCAAATAACCTATGTTTTAAAATTCTAGTGCTGTCCCTATTCGTCCTGCATCATTTATTTAGTGAACTGCTTAGAAAGATCTTAAAAAAAAAAAAAAATCCACTAAAGATTAGAAAGTTTGAAAAAGAAATTTAGCTTTTTAATACCTGCCAAACAGGCGCATCCTGTTTGAAAAGGTTTTTATTTTTTTCCTCAGTCAACTAAACAAGCTGAACCAAATAATCAAAATCTTTTTAGCTTAAATAGCCATAAAGTAGCCTTGTTTGTTGCAATCAAACAAAGCCTTAATTTCCTTTGCATAGTTGCCCTTTAAAGTTAAAAATCTACATGATTGGTGATTCGAAATAGATTGAATTGCAACAATTCTGAAACAACCACAACTAACAATCTAAATCATTCACCACATACAATAGTGATTTATATTGTTGTTTCACAATTAATAAATCGACACAAACGATTTTTATGTGGACAAAATCACAGTTGGAGCACCTCCAATTGTTATTAAAAAAATCACGAGCGAAACGCCACTAATCAATCTACTATGAAGAATGAAAATACACAAGATTACCAACAATTTATCCAACACACTGTAAAATTGTCTTCCAACACCTTTGACTTGGAATTCATTAGTCTGATGTTGAATCCACGACACCCACGTCGAATCCACGACAACGAACAACTTCAAACTCCTTCAAAGCCTTCACGCTCTAACCTTCGAAATTCACTGGTCAAACTCTCTTTGGATAGAATGATCAAACAACCCATTTGATGTAATCAATTTAACTCATGAGACAAAATCTCAAAGACATCAAGGGAAACAAATGAAAAAGCTCTAGAAGCAATCACAAACTCTCAGGATGTAGATCTGGAAGCCGTAACCCTAGAACCTGTCTTTCGTACAGCTTTATAGTGAACAAGGTCGCGATGACCGCTCGAGTGCAAAAATGGTCGCTCGAGCAGTGAGTCTTGTAGCATAGAACCAATAAGTGCATTCGCTCGAGCGATGGAAAGCTCACTCAAGCTTAAAAACAGAACTCCTAGTATTTTTGCAGTCTGCCTAAACTACTGAGAGACAAAATTCTTCACTCGAGCAGTCCAGCAAAAACACAGACACAAAATTATAACTCAAAATATTTTTTATTAGGTCCTTTTGTGTTCACAGAATTGACAACACAAAGGGACCTAACAAAAATTATTTTTTATCATGCGCTTCAAGCCACGTATAGGTTTGGCCAAGAAATGGGAAATATATACATATATATATAGTGGCAAATGTTTGTTTGTTCTCAGTGCACTTGTACCAGCTGTCCTTTTACTTGCTTAATAGTGTATGCTTTTTCTAATGATGGTTCATAATGTTCCAAGTGCACACTTAAGTTCACTCTCCATGGAGTAGTCAACTTGGTAACAAACCAAATTGATAACCAAGTTGATGAAATGATAAACAGTAATCACTTAGAATTTATGAAAAAGAAACGGGTAAACAAAATTACCTGATTACTAGCAACAGACATGTTCAAATTAAAGGGTAAGAGGACGAAACTTCATTATTATGCTTGATTTTGAGCTAGGAAACTATAATCCATTCTTCTTCTTCTTCTTTTCATCTTTTTTTCGTTTTTGTTTTGGTTTGGTTGTGTGTGTGTGTGTGTGTGTGTGTGTCATTTAGCCATGTTCATGATTGATGTTAGGTTCAGTGAACAACAATTTTGCTTTTTCCACATTGACTATTTTAATTAGGTTCAATGAACAGTAAAATTGTTTTTCACTTCAATTAACTGTTTCAAGTAGATATTTTGTTTTTTTTTTTTTTTGGCTTCTGGTGGCACTCTCCTCACTATGTTCAAAATTGCATGGCATTGGGCAATCCTTTTACTTTGTTTCAAATTTTATTTTCATATTCTTCTCTTAATTCAAACATTCTTCTCATAGTTTATTTTTGGAAGTGTTTTTTCTTTTTCTGGCTCTATTTTATATGCAACTAATTGTTTCTCCGCGTGTCATCTTTGTTTAAGCAGAATTTCTAAATAATGTAACACACCTAAAGTCAAAGTATGCATATACAATAAAATACAGTGCTTCCAAAACAAAATTCAACTATTTGCTCAAAAAACTTTTAAGTGTATACTTAATGGTGTACTTTTCTACAGTGTCACTACAAATTGTATATGGACATACTATGTAGACTACTTGGGCTCCTGGGTAACTAGTTCATATATCACCTTAGCTTGGTTGATGATCATGGCTGGACATAGCATGAACTCACATAAGTGTTTTTTTTTTCCCCCTTAAAAAAAATAAAAAAATAAAATAAAATAAAATAAAATTGCTTGTATTAATGTATCCCCGTATTGTAAATCTTAGGCACTTCTCCTAATGTAGCTGAATATCAATGTTCATAATTTGGTTTGGTAACTATGCATTTTCTTTTCACATAAAAAATGATGTGCCTACAGTATTTTTTTTTCTCATTGAATTTTGTTGCATAGTTAAGCATACTAATGTGTCACCATGTTGTTTAGATCTGATCCAGATATAGAGATTTCCTTTTTATTTTAATTTTTCGGCAATTTTCAGAATTTTTTGATATATGGATTTTCTTCTACAACCAGGCATGCTCCCTTCAAAAAAACTATATGGTTATTGCGTCACTTCATGGCACATGTACTACTTTAGAAATCTTTAGCTTGAAACGGATTGTTTTTAAGTAGTGATGACATGGTACTTTTATATGCTTATATTTTATTTGTTTGAATTATGCATCATCCATTTACCTTTTTAACTTTTAAAGGGTGGAGGCCATGTGGAACGACATATACTCGTTTCAAAATCTTAGCAACAATAGGTTTTAAAAGCGGATTTGTGTGGTTCCTGGGATTGTATTATATTGCATTATAAAAAGTAGTATTACATAATTGAATGTGTTGTTTGATCTATGTGAAACATGTGATTATGCATATATAGAATCCCCTTTGTTACTTTTGGTTGAAATCTGTAAATATATTGCACCATCATTCACTTATCAAAGAACCAATACCAAATATATCACACAATTCCTGAACTAATACCAAATAAGTCTAAGTGCACAGATGATTTGTGTCTCATTCTGTGTTTCGTCTTTGTGTTCCTATCATTGCTCTTAATTTCTTTTGATTATAACAAGTTGCTAAATTATCCAAAATCCTAATTACAGAACATTTGTAACGCCCCCAAAATAGTACATAAAACCCATCAGTAATAACATGCATTGATATACAAGTGAGTAATACCCTTCTATTCATCAGAGCGATTCATTACAAGAACAATACATTTTATCAACAACATTAAATGCCCTACGGGCTTACAGCTTTCCAAGTTAACACTTGGTTACAAATAAGAGAGTACTAACTCAATTACACATTAAGCCCTTGGCTTGAATCCACAAATAATACATCAAAGGAAGTAAAACAACAAAAGCAGTCTATCTGCCTCTAGCCTCCCAAGCCATGCCCTTGGAGGTAATCTGCTACATGTACCTGAAAATGATGTTCCCATATAGGGTGAGCCACAGCCCAGCGGAAATACACTAAACCAACTATGAACAATGACTAAAGATTAGCAGTTGATAGATGGTTAACACAGATACATTCATTTTCATCTTATAACAATTGCATGACAATCAAGTCTGTGCTACACTTCACTTTTCGTTTCTTATTCAACTTAGAGTTTGAAAACAAGGCTCAGTACTCTGGCCAAAACATTTGGTGAGATTATAATCCCTCACTAAAACACTTCCTATAATTCATTATAGATACACTTGTTGGTGTTGTATCAATAACACAAAAACTTCTTCCATACTTTACTTACGATACACATGTTGGTGTTGTATCAACTAATCATAGAATCATTTCTATACTTCACAATTGATAACGATATACATTTTAATGCGATATCAAATCAATTCAAACACTTCCGCACTTCACAAAACGATGATGATATACATGTTAATGCTATATCAAATCAAACAAACAACACTTCTATTGATAAGCATATGAGCTGTATCAACACTTCAATCGATAAGCATATGAGCTGTATCATGACTACAATCGATAAGCATATGAGCTGTATCATAACTGCAATGGGAGAGCATATGAGCTACATCCCCGGGTCCATCCCCCATCTTCCCATAACTACTAACCTGGTTTAGAGGTACATCCCCCATCTTCCCCTAAACTGTTAACCGGCTTAGAGGTACATCCCCCATCTTCCCCTAAACCGTGGAGTACATCCCCCATCTCCTCCCATACACAAGCAATGCATATAAACACATAATCATATACGCAATCAATCAATACATAAAGTTAATGTATTCTACCAACCGTCATACTCTATGACACATTCAATTGATTAGTTTTAGTTTGCCTAATCATCATGCATTGTCTACAACAATCAATACTACCCTCCACCGGTAGTCCAAAGCAATTATCTCTAAACAGGAAATAAATGTACAAATGGATAATATATCAACATTCTCAATTCAATTCCTCGTTTTCTTTAATTAATTACATGCGTTAATTAATTAAACCAATTAGGGTAAATTACCACAATTCTCAAAACAACCCTAAGGTTCCATTTCTATCAATGTTCCAACATTAATCTCATTTCTCTATGCCTAACTTACATATAGGTTGATTATAAATAAAACCCCCAACTTTTGTAAAATTACACAAAAGACCCAAACTTTCTCAAAATTACCCAACAACCCCCAACATATCAGAATGCTAAAATTCAAAGACAAAGTTCATAAAGAGGAGTAGGATATCCCTACCTCGAAGTTAAAGCTCGAATGGAGAAGAGACCAAAACCAAAATGCTCCAAACACCAAACTTTTCGGATCAAAACGACACCCTCGACGATCAACACAACTATTACAAAGGCCGAAGGGAAGGATGACACTCTAACTAGATCAAACCCTAGAGAGAAGGGAGTCTCTAGAGAGAGGAGCTCTCAAAATATCTTTTTGGAAAGTAAGAGAGAGAGAAAGAATGTAAAAGTGATTTAAAAACGCCCAACTGATGCCTGATATGCGACATTCCCGCTCGAGCGGAAAACAGAGCGCTCAAGCGTAAAGAACAAAAGACATGGTCCGCTCGAGCGCAATAAGGCCCGCTCGAGCGCTAAGACACAGAAATGAAAAACACCCGCTCGAGCGTGAAGAACCAGTCCGCTCGAGCGTGCAACTTTCCTTCCCAGAACTCACACAAAGAATGTACTGTCCGCTCGAGCGCAAACAAGCCCGCTCGAGCGCAACCCGCTCGAGCGTAGATACCACACCTGCAGAAGTTTTGCAGGGTTCAAAATACTGGAAGTATGCAATCTCCGCTCGAGCGCTCCAAGACCCACTCGAGCGGAAAGACCAAAATTCGAACACTCAAAAACTTAAACCAAGGCTCAAACCACTCACTCGAAACAAGCCCAACACATCCTGTAACTCCAAAAACAAAGTAGAAAAGGATGCAAACAAGATTTAAACAGCTGCTAACTTCTACGGAACCAACTCCGGATCACTGTACAACAAGGGTTAAAACTCGGGATCGCTATAACATTCCTTAAACATTGCTATTGGAATGAATTTTTTTTATGGGTGAACTAAAACTAGAGGGAGATATTTACTCCATTTTTGTGAAACATATGATTCGTATAATGGTCATAGTTTAAGCATTTTGTTGCAGGGTAAGCCAGAGTGGAGTATTTCTGGAGCAAAGCTGTGACACCACCAATGTTGGGTCCTAGTGAGCTTCCTTCAATCAGTGGTTCAAATAAGAAACTTAAAGACGAGTGGAGTTGTGCACTCTGTCATGTTAGTGCCACGAGCAAACAGGGCTCAAACGAAGACCTTCAGGGAAGGAAACACAAGGCCCAGGAGGCGAGACTCAAAACGTTGAGGAAAGGCAAGAACTACGCAATTGGGCTTTCCCCAAAGAAATCTACAAAGCTCGCCATTCAAATTACGAAGACCATTCATATTAAGATCTTAAAATTACTTCATGCTAACAAAACTGGGAAGAAGTTATTGCAGCAACAGTCAATAGCAGAAGATGCAAAGCAAAGCAATAACTTGGCATTGCAGGTAATTAATAAGCAAACCAATGCTTCTGCAAATCATAAAAGTGGGAAGTTTTCAGCACAGAAATGCAAAAAAGTGGAGATCACAAGAAGTATAAGTTTTGTTGTGAAATGTATAAGATTGGAGCCCACTCTGAAAAGGTGATGAATGATCATAAGAAGGGAAGGAAGTAGTGGGACGACTTCAGAAGCTTAATAAAAATGCAATTGTTCAAACGGAAAAGGCTCTTGAGAAAGAAAAAGAAGATCCATATGTGGTTGTCAAAGATGAAAAACAAGAAGAAACACGGAACAATGTTGACGGAGCTGCAGATGGTGATTATGTGGCGGTGGAAAATCACAATGCAGTAGCAAAAGGGATGCAACTGGTACTGGCATCGATTGGTACATCTCCATTGGCCAATCACACATTCTCTTACATTGATCGAGCATACGAGGAGTCTTTGGAAGATGATTGCAGGCCTCAAAAGAACCTTAATGCATTTATTGGTTACACCTATCCACCTCCATTTATACAAGTCATGGAAGCTTTTGCAAATTGCCAATCTTTAGACCAAACATCTGTCAACTACAAACCCTTGGACCAACAATTTGCAAAAATGGATCGTGGAAGCTCCTCTTCTGCTCCACTCTCTACTTGAGACATAGCTACTTCTTTTTCCTCCAGGTCTACTGGCTGGGGAAGTTGGCCAAAACCTAATGAACCCAAATTGAGGGAGTGAATTCACCATTGATTTGTTGAATTCGATGATCCTCTGTCTATTCCCCTTTCTGCTCGGACCCAAATTGGGGGTCTCACTCATTCACAATTGAAAGATGAAGGACCAAAGTGACACAAGTTTCAAACTACAGGGACCGTTAGTGTAACTCGTCCAATTTTTCTTTAAATCCTATTTGTGCAGCAGCCACAATATTTGTTACTTTTCATTTTCATTGGCTGCATGAGATGTTGTAGTGTTATAACTAGGAAAATGAGTGAGACCCCCAATTTTGGGAATCCTTATGACCCCCAAAATGATTTGGGCCACTCAAGTGTTTGTTTTTTTCTTTTTATTTTTATGGCAAATTACTAAGAAGTCTTCTTTGAAAAACATGTAGCCTATTTAGTTCCATAATCTTTTGTTTATACTCAAAAGTTCTATAATGTTTTTCTTCTTCTTTGCCTCTTTTGCTCTTTGTGATTTCCGGCGATTGTCGATGGGCAACCACATCTTGCTTTTTCTCTTTCTCTGTTTGATATATAGTCACCGGTAGTGTTATTAAAGGTGCGCCTAGGCCCAAGTCCCATCCAAGCTCAAGGTTTACTCCTTGTAGTGTTCCAGGCTAGGCGACTTCGATAAGGCGTGCCTAGGCGCACGCCTAGGCTCAAGTCCCGTCTAGACCCAAGGTTTGAGCCTTGTGGTGTTTCAGGCCAGCCACTTCGATAGCACCTGACGGGACCAAGGCTTGCGTCTTGAGTGCTTTTTTTATTGTTGTTTTAATTGGTTTTGTTTAGAATCTGACCATTGATTTAATATGGTGTAGCTACAGAAGATCCCTACTCTTATTACAGATGCCAATACATTGAGCATTTAATCCCAAATTGACGATAGAAGAAAAATTAGCCCTAATTCCTAATCTTCAAAGAACACTAAATGTTTAACATTTCATTTTGTTTATGTTGAACCCTAAATTATTTACTTATATTAAATTATATATATATTTCTCCGTACAAGGTGCACCTCACTTCGGTGAAGGGCCTTGCCTTGCGCCTTGAGACTAGGCCCCAAGAGACCTTGGGTCGACGACTACCATAGATTGAGATTCACCAGCAACCACCAACTGCCGACTTCTTACTTTACCCTCACTGACGGTTAAGAAGATATGTTTCCGGTGAAGAAGATATGTTTCCAACGAAGAAGATGAGTAGATCTACTTAAATCTGATGTAGATCTGAGTAGATCTACATCAGATTCAACTAGATCTAAACAAAAAATAGTTGCCGGAGTACAATCCTTTCTCTATATCTGCCTCTCTCATTCGATCTCTTAATTTTTTTACATTTTCTGTGCTATACAGTTCTCTTTTTCTGTTTTAATGGAGAAAATTTTCAAATTCTGAACAAATTGTTTTCGATTTTTAGTTACAAGCGGTGAAAACCGTAAAATTTTACAGTTTTAATTTATTTATTTTTTTCTGCTAGAATGAATCATGGTTTAAAATTGCAAATTTTGAAGTTTCATAACATTCCTTAGAATTACAAAATTTTGCAGTTTTATAACATGTTTTTTCAGTTTTATTAATAAGGATAAACACTTAATAGATTTTTTCTTTGAAACTGTAACATTTTACAGTTTCAAAACTTGCTTTTCAGTTTGATCAATATTGAAGATTATTTGCTTAAACCCTACAAAAATTGAAAAATAATATATGTTTGTTTCCATTATTGTTGTTTTTTGTCGTTATATTTTTTTTAGTTTATCAATATTTATCACATTTTGCTATGTTTTTTTCACTATAATTTCTCCATTTTTTTTTATTTTTTTTATTTTTTTTCGGGCAATATCCTAGACATTCCGGTGAGTCTCCAACGATATTCTTAACGTCCAGCGAACGTTCTGGACATTCTGGCGACTTTCGTTGACGTTTATAACACTCTGGTGAACTTCTGGCAATACTCCGATGACTTCCCAGCGATACTACAGCGACTTCCCGGTGATGTTGAGCATTCTGAGTCTCCGGTGACTGTCTGACGGAAGTCCGACGGTAGTGAGATGTAACAGCTTCTGGAAAATTTTTTTTGTTTAAAAAAAGGTTTTTTTATAACAATTAAAAATATATTGGACTAATTGGTGCAAGTGTTTTGTTTTGGGATTAGATGTGTTTTGAACTTTGTATATGAGACTTATTGGTAAGTTTTTTTTTTCCCTGTCTCTCTTACATGAGTGGTCTAGATAATTTTAAGAATCATGGAAGTCTCCAAATTTAGAGTCTCAATCATTGTTGGTTATAACTGGGTTTGGCTGTTGTCCGTAGGTCACAGTTTTTGGACTGAGCATAATTCTGGGAATACAGTGAATTGCCATATTTTGCTGATCATTGCAAAGCCCATGGGTGGGAATAAGCATGGTATTCATATGTAAGTTAATCTCTATTCATGTTTCTGATATTTGACTTTAAGCTTCTAATAAAACTATGCTATTATTATCTTCTTCTTTTTTTTTCATTTTTTTTTTTTTTTGAATAAAAGATGTTCTGAGGTGTCATCACTGCATCCATGGCCTCAGGCTCTGGGACAATCGATTGCTAGCCTGATTTGACCCAACTCATAAGAAAGAACTCACCACCGAGTCACCAACAGAACTCAATCACACGTAACAGACGAGCCCAGGTTTCGATCAGTGTACAAGGCGAGATCTCTGTAGAGAGCCAGCTGCAAAACAGTGAATTTGCCCTATCCCAAAATTCGAATCTGAGTCACGCCTGTGGAGAGTGATGCCTTCTTCACTAGGTCACCATCCCCAATGGTGCTATTATTATATTGTTGATAGTACAAAAATTGAATTTTTTTAATTTTTTTATTATCTTTTAAAATCCTCTAGTCAAATTTCTATCTCATAGCCATGGCATTGGACATGCTCTACCCAAGCCCCACATTAGCTGGAGCCTCGAGAATTGGGCCACCCTTTTTTATCCATGCTATTGGACACTGTTTTCCAATGCATATTAATATCTTGCATTGGCATGGGTAAGGGTGGTAAAATTTTGAGGGGTCTTAGTTTTAAGTAGACTTATTATTTAATAGATTTTATGATAATTAATGACATTTTTTTTATCAAATATTATTAAAAAAAACGTCGCTAATAGTTAATTTTCAACGACAGTTTGAAAATTATCACAAAAAATATTATTAATTATATGTTTTAACGACAGTTTAAACAAATATCACTAATTTTTAATTTTTAGCGACAATTTGAAAAGTTTATTATAGAAAAACGTCACTAATTGTAAATTTAAGCTATAATTTATAAAAATTGTAACAAAATTCAACTAGTTCATATATCACCTTAGCTTGGTTGATGATCATGGCTGGACATAGCATGAACTCACAATAGTGTATTTTTTTTTCCCTTTAAAAAAATAAAATAAAATTGCCTGTATTAATGGATCCCCGTACTGTAAATCTTAGGCACTTCTCCTAATGTGGTTGAATATCAGTGTTTATAATTTGGTTTGGTAACTGTGTATTTGCTTTTCACATAAAAGATGATGTGCCTATGATATTTTTTTTTCTCATTGAATTTTGTTGCATAGTTGGGCATACTTATGTGTCACCATGTTGCTTAGATCTAATCCAGATATAGAGACTTCTTTTTTATTTTAATTTTTCGGCAATTTTCAGAATTTTTTGATATATGGATTTTCTTTTACAACTAGGCATGCTCCCTTCAAAAATCTATCTAGTTATTGCGTCACTTCATGGCACATGTACTATTTTAGAAATCTTTAGCTTGAAACGGGTTGTTTTTAAGTAGTGATTACATGGTACTTTTATACGGTTATATTTTATTTGTTTGAATTATGCATCATCCATTTACATTTTTAACTTTTAAAGGGTGGAGGCCATGTGGAACGACATATACTCATTTCAAAATCTTAGCAACAATAGGTTTTAAAAGCAGATTTGTGTGGTTCCTGGGATTGTATTATATCGCATTATAAAAAGTATTATTACGTAATTGAATGTGTTGTTTGATCCATGTAAAACATGTGATTATGCATATATAAAAATCCCCTTTGTTACTTTTGGTTGAAATCTATAAATATATTGTACCATCATTCACTTATCAAAGAAACTAATACCAAATACATCACACAATTCCTAAACTAATACAAAATAAGTCTAAGTGCACAGATGATTTGTGTCCCATTCTGTGTTTCGTCTGTGTTCCTATCATTGCTTTTAATTTCTTCTAATTATAACAAGTTGCTAAATTATCCAAAATCCTAATTACAAAACATTCCTTAAACATTGCTATTGGAATGATTTATTTTTGTGTGTGAACTAAAACTAGAGGAGATATTTACTCCATTTTTGTGAAACATAGGATTAATATAATGGTCATAGTTTAAGCATTTTGTTGCAGGGTAAGCTGGAGGAGAGTATTTCTGAAGCAAAGCTATGACACCACTAGTGTTGGGTCCTAGTGAGCTTCCTTTAATCAATGATTCAAATAAGAAACTTAAAGAGGAGTGGGGTTGTGCACTCTGTCATGTTAGTGCCATGAGCGAACAAGGCTTAAACGAACACCTTTAGGTAAGGAAACACAAGGCTAGGGAGGCGGGACTCAGCGTTGAGGATAGGCAAGAACTACGCAATTGGGCTTTTCCCGAAGAAATCTGCAAAGCTCGCCATTCAAATTACAAAGACCATTGATAATAAGATCTCAAAATTACTTCTTGTTAACAAAACTGGGGAGAAGTTATTGCAAAAAAAAGTTGAAGGCAGAAGATGTAAAGCAAAGCAATAACTTGGCATTGCAGGTAATTAATAAGGATACCAATGCTTCCTCAAATCATAAAAGTGGGAAGTTTTTTGGGACAAAAATGCAGAAAAGTGGAGATCACAAGAAGTATAAGTTTTAGTGTGAAATGTGTAAGATTGGAGCCCACTCCAAGGAAGTGATGAATGATCATAGGAAGGGAAAGAAGCACGTGCAATGGCTTCAGGAGCTTCATAAAAAATGCAGCTGCTCAAACAAAAAAGGCTCATGAGAAAGAAAAAGAAGATCTATAAGTGGTTGTCAAAGATGAAAACAAGAAAAAAAACATGGAACAATGTTGACGGAGCTGCAGATGGTGATTATGTGGCGGTGGAAAATCACAATGCAGTAGCGAAGGGGATGCAACTGGTACTGGCATGAATTGAAAACACTTGAAAGGGTAGATGCCGAAGGATGGAAATTGAAAGGGAAGAGAACGCCGGGCATCTACCTTTTAAAATGTTTTCAATCGATGGCAAGTACCAGTTGCATCCCCTTTGCTACTGCATTGTGATTTTCCACCGCCACATAATCACCATCTGCAGCTCCGTCAACATTGTTCCGTGTTTCTTCTTGTTTTTCATCTTTGACAACCACTTATGGATCTTCTTTTTCTTTCTCATGAGCCTTTTCTGTTTGAGCAACTGCATTTTTATGAAGCTCCTGAAGCCATCCCACGTGCTTCTTTCCCTTCCTATGATCATTCATCACTTCCTTGGAGTGGGCTCCAATCTTACACATTTCACACTAAAACTTATACTTCTTGTGATCTCCACTTTTCTGCATTTTTGTCCCAAAAACATCCCACTTTTATGATTTGAGGAAGCATTGGTATCCTTATTAATTACCTGCAATGCCAAGTTATTGCTCTGCTTTACATCTTCTGCCTTCAACTTTTTCTGCAATAACTTCTCCCCAGTTTTGTTAACAGAGAGATCTTATTATCAATGGTCTTTGTAATTTGAATGGCGAGCTTTGTAGATTTCTTCGGGAAAAGCCCAATTGCGTAGTTCTTGCCTATCCTCAACGCTGAGTCCCGCCTCCCTAGCCTTGTGCTTCCTTACCTAAAGGTGTTCGTTTAAGCCTTGTTCGCTCATGGCACTAACATGACAGAGTGCACAACTCCACTCCTCTTTAAGTTTCTTATTTGAACCATTGATTGAAGGAAGCTCACTAGGACCCAACACTAGTGGTGTCATAGCTTTGCTTCAGAAATACTCTCCTCCAGCTTACCTTGCAACAAAATGCTTAAACTATGACCATTATATTAATCCTATGTTTCACAAAAATGGAGTAAATATCTCCCTCTAGTTTTAGTTCACACACAAAAATAAATCATTCCAATAGCAATGTTTAAGGAATGTTTTGTAATTAGGATTTTGGATAATTTAGCAACTTGTTATAATTGGAAGAAATTAAAAGCAATGATAGGAACACAGACGGAACACAGAATGGGACACAAATCATCTGTGCACTTAGACTTATTTTGTATTAGTTCAGGAATTGTGTGATGTATTTGGTATTAGTTCTTTGATAAGTGAATGATGGTACAATATATTTACAGCTTTCAACCAAAAGTAACAAAGGGGATTTTTATATATGCATAATCACATGTTTCACATGGATCAAACAACACATTCAATTATGTAATAATACTTTTTATAATGCGATATAATACAATCCCAGGAACCACACAAATCTGCTTTTAAAAACTATTGTTGCTAAGATTTTGAAATGAGTATATGTCGTTCCACATGGCCTCCACCCTTTAAAAGTTAAAAATGTAAATGGATGATGCATAATTCAAACAAATAAAATATAACCCTATAAAAGTACCATGTCATCACTACTTAAAAACAACCCGTTTCAAGCTAAAGATTTCTAAAATAGTACATATGCCATGAAGTGACGCAATAACTAGATAGATTTTTGAAGGGAGCATGCCTAGTTGTAAAAGAAAATCCATCTATCAAAAAATTCTGAAAATTGCCGAAAAATTAAAATAAAAAAGAAGTCTCTATATCTGGATCAGATCTAAGCAACATGGTGACACATAAGTATGCCCAACTGTGCAACAAAATTCAATGAGAAAAAAAAAATACCATAGGCACATCATCTTTTATGTGAAAAGCAAATACACAGTTACCAAACCAAATTATAAACACTAATATTCAACCACATTAGGAGAAGTGCCTAAGATTTACAGTACGGGGATCCATTAATACAGGCAATTTTATTTTATTTTTTTAAAGGGAAAAAAAATACACTATTGTGAGTTCATGCTATGTCCAGCCATGATCATCAACCAAACTAAGGTGATATATGAACTAGTTGAATTTTGTTACAATTTTTATAAATTATCGCTTAAATTTACAATTAGTGACATTTTTCTATAATAAATTTTTCAAATTGTCGCTATAAAAATTAAAAATTAGTGATATTTGTTTAAACTGTCGTTAAAACATATAATTAATAATATTTTTTGTGATAATTTTCAAACTGTTGTTGAAAATTAACTATTAGCGACGTTTTTTTAATAATATTTGATAAAAAAAAATGTCATTAATTATCATAAAATCTATTAAATAATAAGTCTACTTAAAACTAAGACCCCTCAAAATTTTACCACCATTACCCATGCCAATGCAAGATATTAATATGCATTGGAAAACAGTGTCCAATAGCATGGATAAAAAAGGGTGGCCCAATTCTCGAGGCTCCAGCTAATGTGGGGCTTGGGTATAGCATGTCCAATGCCATGGCTACGAGATAGAAATTTGATTAGAGGATTTTAAAAGATAATAAAAAAAAATTAAAAAATTCAATTTTTGTACTCTCAACAATATAATAATAGCACCATCGGGGATGGTGACCTAGTGAAGAAGGCATCACTCTCCACAAACGTGACTCAGATTCGAATTTTGAGAGAGGGCAAATTCACTGTTTTGCAGCTGGCTCTCTACGGAGATCTCACCTTGTACACTGATCGAAACCTGGGCTCATCTGTTACGTGTGATTGAGTTCTGTTGGTGACTCGTTGTGAGTTCTTTCTTATGAGTTGGGTCAAATCAGGCTAGCAATCGATTATCCCAGAGCCTGAGGCCATGGATGCAGTGATGACACCTCAGAACATCTTTTTTTCAAAAAAAAAAATGAAAAAAAAAGAAGAAGATAATAATAGCATAGTTTTATTAGAAGCTTAAAGTCAAATATCAGAAACATGAATAGAGATTAACTTACATATGAATACCATGCTCATTCCCACCCATGGGCTTTGCAATGATCAGCAAAATATGGCAATTCACTGTATTCCCAGAATTATGCTCGGTCCAAAAACTATGACCCACAGACAACAGCCAAACCCAGTTATAACCAACAATGATTGAGACTCTAAATTTGGAGACTTCAATGATTCTTAAAATTATCTAGACCACTCATGTAAGAGAGACAGGGAAAAAAAAGAAACTTACCAATAAGTCTCATATACAAAGTTCAAAACACATCTAATCCCAAAACAAAACACTTGCACCAATTAGTCCAATATATTTTTAATTGTTATAAAAAAAGTCCTTTTTTTAAACCAAAAAAAAAAATTCCAGACGCTGTTACATCTCACTACCGTTGGACTTCCGTCAGATAGTCACCGGAGACTCAGAATGCTCAACATCACCGGGAAGTCGCTGTAGTATTGCTGGGAAGTAATCGGAGTATCACCGGAAGTTCACCATAGTGTTATAAACGTCAACGGAAGTCGCCAGAATGTACAGAACGTTTGCTGGACGTTAAGAATATCGTTGGAAACTCACTGGAATGTCTAGAATATTGCCCGAAAAAAAATAAAAATAAAAATAATAAATAAATGGAGAAATTATAGTGAAAAAAACATAGCAAAATGTGATAAATATTGATAAACTAAAAAAAAATGTAACGACAAAAAACAACAATAATGGAAAAAAAACATATATTATTTTTTAATTTTTGTAGGGTTTAAGCAAATAATCTTCAATATTGATCAAACTGAAAAGCAAGTTTTGAAACTGTAAAATGTTACAGTTTCAAAGCAAAAATCTATTAAGTGTTTATCCTTATTAATAAAACTGAAAAAACATGTTATAAAACTGCAACATTTTATAATTCTAAGGAATGTTATAAAACTTCAAAATTTGCAATTTTAAACCATGATTCATTCCAGCACCAAAAAAAAATTAAAACTGCAAAATTTTACGATTTTCACCACCTGTAACTAAAACTCGAAAACAATTTGTTCAGAATTTGAAAATTTTCTCCATTAAAACAGAAAAAGAGAACTGTATAGCACAGAAAATGTAAAAAAAATTAAGAGATCGAATGAGAGAGGCAGATATAGAGAAAGGATTGTACTCCGGCAACTATTTTTTGTTTAGATCTAGTCGGATCAGATGTAGATCTACATCAGATTTAAGTAGATCTACTCATCTTCTTCGTTGGAAACATATCTTCTTCACCGGAAACATATCTTCTTAACCGTTAGTGAGGGTAAAGTAAGGAGTCGGCAGTTGGTGGTTGCTGGTGAATCCCAATCTATGGTAGTCGTCGACCCAAGGTCTCTTGGGGCCTAGTCTCAAGGCGCAAGGCAAGGCCCTTCACCAAAGTGAGGTGCACCTTGTATGGAGAAATATATATATAATTTAATATAAGTAAATAATTTAGGGTTCAACATAAACAAAATGAAATGTTAAACATTTAGTGTTCTTTGAAGATTAGGAATTAGGGCTAATTTTTCTTCTATCATCAATTTGGGATTAAATGCTCAATGTATTGGCATCTGTAATAAGAGTAGGGATCTTCTGTGGCTACACCATATTAAATCAATGGTCAGATTCTAAACGAAACCAATTAAAACAACAATAAAAAAAGCACTCAAGACGCAAGCCTTGGGCCAGTCAGGTGCTATCGAAGTGGCTGGCCTAAAACACTACAAGGCTCAAACCTTGGGTCTAGACGGGACTTGAGCCTGGGCGCGCACCTAGGCACGCCTTATCGAAGTCGCCTAGCCTGGAACACTACAAGGAGTAAACCTTGAGCCTGGATGGGACTTGGACCTAGGCGCACCTTTAATAACACTACCGGTGACTATATATCAAACAGAGAAAGAGAAAAAGCAAGATGTGGTTGCCCATCGACAATCGCCGGAAATCACAAAGAGCAAAAGAGGCAAAGAAGAAGAAAAACATTATAGAACTTTTGAGTATAAACAAAAGATTATGGAACTAAATAGGCTACATGTTTTTCAAAGAAGACTTCTTAGTAATTTGCCAAAAAAATAAAAAGAAAAAAACAAACACTTGAGTGGCCCAAATCATTTTGGGGGTCATAAGGATTCCCAAAATTGGGGGTCTCACTCATTTTCCTAGTTATAACACTACAACATCTCATGCAGCCAATGAAAATGAAAAGTAACAAATATTGTGGCTGCTACACAAATAGGATTTAAAGAAAAATTGGATGAATTACACTAACGGTCCCTGTAATTTGAAACTTGTGTCACTTTGGTCCTTCATCTTTCAATTGTGAATGAGTGAGACCCCCAATTTGGGTCCGAGCAGAAAGGGGAATAGACAGAGGATCATCAAATTCAACAAATCGATGGTGAATTCGCTCCCTCAATTTGGGTTCATCAGGTTTTGGCCAACTTCCCCAGCCAGTAGACCTGGAGAAAAAATAAGCAGCTATGTCTTATGCAGAGAGTGGAGCAGAAGAGGAGCTTCCAAGATCCATTTTTGCAAATTGTTGGTCCAAGGGTTTGTAGTTGACAGATGTTTGGTCTAAAGATTGGCAATTTGCAAAAGCTTCCATGACTTGTATAAATGGAGGTGGATAGGTGTAACCAATAAATGCATTAAGGTTCTTTCGAGGCCTGCAATCATCTTCTAAAGACTCCTCTTATGCTCGATCAATGTAAGAGAATGTGTGATTGGCCATTGGAGATGTACCAGTCTTTTCGCCTACTCAAAGAATGGAAGTGCAAGATATAAGGATTTAATGAAGTTCGCTGCTTCATTATTCAAAAAGCGATTATACTACCAGAATACACAGAGTCCATGCACGTCTTAGAACGTGGGTGGATTACACTAGTTCACTAATATCACCAAGTATTGGGTATATTAGTACAGGAGGTAATGTTGGCTATATAATTTGTAAAAGCCAATCACAATTTAACACGTGGCACGAAGAGGGCAATTTGGAGAATTAATACAAGTTGCTAAGCAAAATCAGACACGTGGCAATTCGTATTGGTAATAATGAATCTGCGTAGCACTAGAACAAACAAGAGATACAAGATGATGTGGCCTAATAGTTACTCACAAAGTTTAAATTCAAAATAAGGAGGGAAGCCTAACTGCAAGAGTGGCGTAGTAGGACTGACTATAAGAGAGCATGTTCAGCAATCATGGGAAGACATTTCGACGGTTGGAAGCCCACTTCAACGGTTATCATTGAAGAGTATAAATAGTAGAGAAGGCCCTAAAATTAGACCCAGACTCAGATCTAAAAACCAGTTTATTTATTTCATTTTCTTTCCAATTTTACAGTTCTTTACATTTCTGCACTTCAAATTCCTGTACTGCACTTCATTTCCTATGAGTAGTTTCAAATAGTTTGGTGTTGTGAACCTCTACAAGGCTGGGTCAGATCATTATAAGTTCTTGTTTACTTAATGAAATTCAAATTCTGAAATTGTTCTTCACTTGTTATTTACCAATTTCTCCTAAACAAGCCACCAGTAAAAGTCCTCTTTATTGAAGCTGAAAGAACTATAACACAATCGTCTGATAATTAGTTGACAATTAATATTCTGTAAGGACTAATTGATCCTTACTGGCATGCTTAAATTTACATTATTAACCTTCGAAAGTCAAAAAAACCAACACTTTCGTTTGGTTATAAAATTGCTTATTTACCCAAAATAAATAAATAAACAATACAAAAATACATAACATATATGCGCAATTTTAAATAAACTAGACCTCAAAGAGTAGAAGAGGCAAGGAAGAAAAACTAATAGCATAAAAATATATATATATAAAAAATTGAAAAAGAAAATAATCATAACTTATCAATGCATTTATGGAGAGAACAAAGTTGTTCCAATAGAGGCTCATTGTCAATTGTCAATTGCCACTGTTCCATCTCTAAATGTACCATCGGGTAAAGGTGAACCAATTATCAATCTCCAAACTCTCCCCAAAAATCGATGAACGCCTTCAATACCACTAGTAAGGAAGGAGAAGATATAAAAAGTGAGCTTTAGTTTAAGAACTGCAATACATGTTCTCAAGTTCAAAAAATAATAATAATAATTATAAGATACTTATTTTAATAAAAACCTACCTAAATAGGCCCATGAACATCTCATATAAGCGAAGAGAGTCTGCACCATACTCAAAAACAACATAGCCAAGATTCACGACATTTCCCCTGCTTTTACTCATTTTATGAGCCCGAGCAATCAACCGAATTTTGGGATTGTCATTTAACACAAAAGAATCACCAGATTTCATTACCAACACAAGGGGAAAACATAATTCCAAAAACCAAAAATAAAAAGGTGAATGCCAAAAATAATAGCCTTGTCTCTACTAAATTTAGTGGAATGCATCAAGATAGGTGAGAATATATTACAGATGCAGAAAAACACACTTTTTCATTGGGTATTCTTTCTTGATGATGCTCTCCGAACACATCAACAGAGTCTGCAGATATGAAATTCCCATTTGAATCTCTGCATGCCATATATTGAACCTGCAACTTAAATCATTAAGAACTAGCAACGGGGAAACATTACTTTGTGACCAAGAAACTTTACTTGCTTCCTCTAGCATAACCCCTGGTCACACATTTGAAAGGTTCTTTTGGTTGACAAAACACCAATGTCACAAAGAACCTGCAACAAAGTTTGAATTAGAAGCATTTAAATATATACAGCACCAACAAAAGAAATACGGTCACAAATTTGGTATCAGAAAACAATTATGGACGACACCAGTCTTTAATTTACTAGCCGGCCTTTTAGCATAGACAACCTTGTTTTCGAATTTCGGTGCTTCCTTCACCACAGTGCTTCTCAAATACATATCTTCCCAATTGGGCTCTCCATCTCCCCAAACTGGCTCAGATTACTACGGTAAATGAACTTTTCTTGAAATCCAGAATACAATCAACCTACAATTTGGCTTGGCTCATAACAATCCTAGGTATATCTTTTTATGATAACAACAATTAGATGTGTTCAAAAAAAAATGAATATTGCCTATAATGCTGCATGGAAAGGGAGACACCAACTAGCAACAAGGACGCCTCAAAATACAGTACAATCATTGCAGGAAAATAAAAAATTAGCGGCGTTTCTAAAACGCCACAATAGGCCGAATAAACGCCGCAAAAAGATAAAACAACGTTTTTAAAATTCGTCGCTGATGCGGCCGTCGCTGAATCTTTGTGGCGTTTTTGAAACGCCACTAAAGATTTTAAACGATGTTTTTTAAAACGCCACTAATTCTTTGCCGCTGCTAACTATGTACGCAGAGGAGTTATCTATGACGTAATGATGACGACATTTTGCGACGTTTTTAAGAAAAATGCCACGATTTCTCCTTTTTTATATAAAAAAAAATCAAAATCATAAATAATGATCTTCCAACTTCTGTTCAAACCAAACCTATATCATCCATCACCATTTTCAAAATATATAACCATAATGTGAGTGAGCATTCATTTTGCAATTTTCCATTAAAAAAATAAAATGAAATGAAATGAAATAAAACCCCTTAAAACACAAATGACAATACAAAATAATAATAATAATAATAATAATAATAATAATAATAATAATATTCAGTGTGCTCTCCAAATTCTCTGAAAATAACTTCAAAGCTCTCATCAGCTTCATCAAGTCATCCATCATCTTCACCAAAATAATGATTATATACCTGAATCATCCAATTCCATTAACACAACTCCAATAAACTTGAATGGTTGGAAAATCTACATACTCTTGCATACCATGTCAAGAAGGCTAGAAAGATAAGAAACTATGAACCAGCATGAACCAGACTAAGAAAGGTAAGAAATTATACTTAAAAAAAAAAAAATCTGGCAAATAGAGAGAGTTGTACCACACCTTTATAAAGAAAGGTAATAGACAAACCTGAAGCATAAATAGAGGATGCTATGAACCTGAACCATGTGCACAACTGCTAAATCTCATTAGTAAATCTTTGAAAAGCATGCTATGAACAGTAACAGAAACTACAACATTTTAAACGAATCAGCATGCTATGAATGTATACGGATCCATCTGGTTTCAAACGAATCAGCACCGCATCATCATCAAATCAATCGGTAACTAAATAGAAATTAGATCCCTAGGTGTCGATAAGATGGTAAGATGAGAGGATTTGTTATAACTTAAATCTACCTAATAGCTATATGATGTAATATAGCAGTATATACTTCCTCCACACTGTTCTTCCCAAGCCTCACCAAAAACATTTAGTATCTTAAGGTAGACACCAAATCACAGTACCAAATCATAGTACCTAGTTTTGTGCTGGCCTTGCAATTGACTTAGAGTCCAAATCATAGCAGACTAGAGCCCTGCCCTCAATAAAATAAATGAACCCATAATAAGCTTATAAATGTTTTGATAGTAGTAAAACAAACAACCAAACAATGGTATATGATTATTGATTGGCAGATTTGGGTAGAGGAATTGTAGATTCTCTAACAAGAAATAGATTCATATCAAATAGTGTTACATCTATGAGATTGAAAAATAGGTTTATCAAAGAGTATTTATCAGGACCAACAACCAAGGCGATACAATTTACAAATCTATGTCTTTACTTTGATAATACTAAAACAAATCATATTGCATTTACTTTCAAGACATTGATTGGCAACACAATTCAGTATCGAGAATGGTAACCAACATTATCAGAAGAGAAAGTACATAGAGCAAACCTTGGGGTTTTTGAAGATGTCACTTGGATCATTTATCACAAACCAACCAAGTCGCCAACTAGGGACTATCCATCGCTTTGATAAAGAGCCAAGCGTGAGAACCGGACCAACTGATCCAAAGACTCCCATCAACACAAAAAGGATTAGCCCTGAAAGCAAGGTGGACATAAACTTCATCAGCAATTACAAGAATTTTCGTCTTTTTTGCAGTTTCAGCAATTTAATTGCAATAAATCAGTTAATAGAAAACCCAATGCTTATTGTAACCATAAAACCAATTATGAAGTGAAGAATACCAAACCTGTAGTAGTCTTCACATTTGCAAAAATTGAAGCTACTAGAAATGCCAATGAAATTTGCAAGTTTACGTAGATGAAATAAAACACAAATTGGATGCTATAGTCATTAAGTGTGAAGAATTTCAACCCTGAATCAAAATCAATAGTTTTGAAGTTAATTCTAAAAGTTTTAAAGATCTTCAGCCCTCTTTAACGGTACAATTTCAGCAAATAACTGAGAGTCAAAGGAAGCCTTTATATGCTGATTTTATGTTCTTTCCAACACCCTTTCACTATCATCCCAAAATTATAGGCTCTTTGATTTGGAAAACATGGCCCCCAACTTGAAAAATAGCTAGCAGACACACCTTGCCGCTTAAGATTTAGCAATAATTCAAGTGTTGCATTTATAGGAAATAATCTAGTGTTCTCCGTGTTACATCCAGCTCTCGCCTCATGGGTGCTGGCTCAAACTGCAACCAACAACAGACATGTACTTTGTGAGCTTTAGTGGCCACTGTAGTTTCAAGTGAGACAACACAAAAAATACGGTAAAAAAAATAACACCAAAGCTAGATTTCCTCCATTATCCTAATAATAATTATAATATAGCTAGTGTTAAAAGTGCCTGTTTGTGTGTGTGCGCGCGCACGTGCGAGAGAGAGACCTGAATAAAAGTGCAGCCTGAAAACAGTCATTTAGTGCGAAAAGTGTCCAACCCACTAACCAATCATACAGAGAATTTTTTTTACGTAGAATAGTGGGCCCAGAGAATCAACTCATGTTTTCTTAAAAACCATGAGGTGATGAGTATGTAAAAAATTTCTACCATAAATGGAAAGTAAAACAATGCCCAAGTAAAAAGGAAAATTTAACAGCCACCACATCTAACTGTCAGCACTGGTATAGGATATAACTAGATAGTTCAACATCAACCTTCATATAATTGACTATACAAATGGTTCCACAAATCATAGCAAGGAGAGAGAGAGAGAGAGAGAGAAAGGAATGAAGAATTTGATGTATCAAATTCATCCTTACTCTGAGCTGATGGCTAGCCTAGAGGGGTGGGTTCTTGCATGCCCAAGCTCATAATGCAGGCTCAACCCCTAGCCCATACTATCAATGTATCACACGAACATAATAAGAATGTACTTAACATCAAACTGTCCTAGTTTAGAAAACATCATGAATCAACACCAAAGTCCCTAAAAAATATAATGAAAAACGATATCATGAATGGCAAGAATTAAAACATTAGTCACATAACTTTGTTTTCAGGCCATTTTCATATATACGGACGCAGCATATGATTTAGAACACTTTGATTGTCTACTAAGACCATCTGAAAAATGAGGTACGCAGTCAATGGAAACAAGTTGTGAGTGCAATGAAACATCAATTAGATAGCAAGTCATAGTGAAATTACAAACTCATTTAAATGCAGCTAATTCAATCTTCAGACTGACTTTTGGAAGTCCAAGAGAACAACTCTAAGAATGAAATTAGAAAACCAGAGTACAACTTGATCCTAGGATGCAAACCTCGAAATAAGAATACAAGAGCAAAACTACTGAAGCAAGCAAGCAAGAAGGGCTGCATTATTGCTTTTTGTTGCATGGCATATAAGTAAATCTATGTGTAAGGGTGGAAATAATATATGATATATTTACAAATAATCAGGAAAACAGATGCAATTGTAGCAAAGTCAACAGTCATCACAGTGCAGACAGTGCAGACAATGCAAATATTAAATTTGTCCCGTATCCATGTGATGTGATGTTAAACAGATGTGATCATCAGATATGTTGATGACAGTAATAAAGTTGGAGATCTTATTGATATGAATAATCCCCTGAGACACTGGAAAATAAGAAATCTAGATGGAAACAGAAGTTGTAGAATTTGCAGAGCACTGAGGTTGGAGATGATAAACTGGTTCATTTGAAAAGAATGCTGGCTCAAGTCAATTGGTAGTATCCGTCATTGTATCTGATCCCTGAAGTGTTTCAAAAATTCATATTAATAGTGCAACAAAAACAAATAGCAAAAAGGCTAAAGACATACATATATTGTTATAACAAAAAGGAAACATAAAAAGGGGGAAAGACAACTTACCAATTGGGCTTGACCAAGGGTGTCTTTGTATGCTTGATTTGATGATAATTCCCGTATCTTCTTGAAAGACCAAAAAAAAAAATGGTCTAATGATTACGAAAATTGGTTTAGTCAGAGAACAATGTAGAGCATACACAGAAAAGAGCAATAGGTCAGCAGCAACAACATAATAATTAGCAGAATGGTTTCACTAGTATGAACCACCAGAACACCATTTTGAAACAGTAGGCAAAACTTTCAGGTTTCCCAAACAATCGCTGCAAGAAAATCAGGAATTAGCGACATTTTTGAAACGCCGCACTAGGCCAGAAATGTTTTGATAGTAGTAAAACAAGTAACCAAACAATGGTATATTATTATTTATTGGCAGATTTGGGTAGAGGAATTGTAGCATATCATAACAATAATATATAAACTAATAACAATGAATGTCTATGGAATCAAACGACTGAAATTTACATGTCATTCAGTTCAGCATATCATATTGACAAGTATCAAATTGAAATTAGAAGTTAAAAAATTACATATTTACCAATGCGCCAAGTTTAGAATAAAAGAAAAGAGATGTAAGCCCTCCCTCAAATATTCAATTCCCTATAGGACTTTAAAAAATTCAGAATTCAAACATAAGAACCAAAAAATAATAAAATAAAATAAACTAAAGAGTGAACAAGTGGAATCAGCAAAAACATAAGCAAAAAAAGATTTGAAAAATGCTAGAAAAGCTAGATTGGGGGGAAAAAATGCAAGAGAAATTACAAACATCAACCTAAATATACCCCAAATCATTGTTTTAACCATGAGATTTTACAGATCTAGAGTGAACTTAGCGAATCCAAGTCAGAAAACCCTTACCTTGAGCCCTAGATCGCTTTAGATAAGAGGGATTCGAACAATCTCGAAGATATAAGAGTAAAGAGGGAGAACAAGCTTTTCTAGCTCAAGTAACTTCGCATCTCCACCAAGAAAGACAGAAGCACAAGTGAAGCAATTGAAAACTGCAAGACATCATTGAACTATGTTGCATGAACAAAAAAGGTGTTGAATAGAAATCAAAATGTCAGGTGAACAAACCTTCCCAGTAACTTTCTTATTCTCCACAGATATTTAAAAGAGCTAGCAAAAAATAGAATAAAAAAAACGAAGAAAAAAATTATGAAATCAGAGATCTAGAGAACAGATTTGATACCTTAAGGGCTTGAGGAGCAACGTCCCAACCCAAACGCGGCCTCGTTCTGGGACGACGATCCATGTACGCGTGTGGAAACTCGATCATACGTTCCATCTCCATGATCGAACACAGATAAACCAAACAGAGTTTGGAGAGAGATAGAGATTTGCAGAGAGATCGAAGAGAGAAGAAGAGAATCGAAGAATGATAATGATCTGATCTGAAGAACAGATCGAGATCGAGTTCGAGTTCGATGAAGAACAGCTAGAGCAAAGCCCTCGAGCGACAGAGATCGATGAAGAACAGCTAGACAGTTTGATTGCAAGAGAGAAGAGCGGTGTGTGAAAGAGTGAGATCAGTAAAAGGGAGTGAGATCTGTGAGAATGAGATATGAGTGTAAGAATGAGAGAGACGGACCATGACGGAGATATGAGTGTGAGAGAGTGAGATCTGTTACGTGACTTCTTTTTCTTTTTTTAAGTAAAACACGGAAACCACTAAAAAAATGGCATTTTTTTGAAACGATGTTGTATAAACGCTATGGTATGCCAATTTTCTTGTAGTGAATACAATTGGGAGCATAAACCTTGTGCCAGAACCTGGAATAAAGTAAGTGAAGAACAGCATGTTCAGCACTGCCAACATACACATCAGCAGGGCTCTACTACCTGCACATGAAAGATGCTAAATAGAACTCTGCATATCATATAATCATCTCTTAGTAGCAAATGACATATACATAAAACAGATCACCAGTAAGAGACCAATGTAGTGTCAAACTATGGAGATTTGTGAGCAAAAGTGGCACTTACATTTCTTTCATCTTATCAACCAATGCTTCCGAATTTTTAGGGTCCATAAATCTCAAATAGTACCTGGACATCAGCAGAAGTGTGACTAAAATGAGTATCTTAGCGATGTTATGAGAAAATATAAAATAAGACATAAATGCATTAGTGAAAACATAGAAGTGACACCATAAAATGAGCGAAAGTTGTTTAAAATGGAATGGCCACACATAACTATAGTTTAGATCATACAAATAGCATATAACAAACATGTCACGTTACTAAATTTTTCTTTTCCACTTCTGACAAGTCCACTATCCACTGGATTTCCCTCCTCTCCAACAGTCCCCTCCTCCTGCACTATCCTGCACTTTTATCAAGATGACGAAACGTAGCGGAGAACGGATCCAATGGATTGAAAGTTGCCACATCGTGGATAGAGAAGTGAGAGTCACGTACATGGATTGCTCTATTTTTGTATCTAACTTTAACTCTGGTGGTTTGAGAGAGTTGGAATGTAATAAAGATGACGGTTTGGTTTTGGAGGTAGAGCAACAACCCATTAAAGAGGATTACATGAATTTGATCATGGAAGTTTTATGTTCTAGTACTAAACAAGTTCCATCCATTGAAATTCATCCTCAGCATTTGGAGTTCTTTATTGGCCATGATGGTTTTGGGTTGATTCCAGTTGAAATGTTCGATTCAAAAACCCAAAAAAATCAAAGTAATTTGTAAAAATGATGAAATTTGTGAAATGTTGAAACTAAATTATGAGAAGTTCCAGTTATAGAAATCTCTACTTCTCAACGAAGTGGAGGCAGTCTTCTTCTCACTTAGAGGGATTCAGCTAGGAAGAACCGTCTGCGGGCATCCAATAGCTACAGCCCCAGGAAGAACCCTTCATTTATCAGATTCAAAATCACAGCCAAAATTTAAAATAATCATAATTCAATTAAGCCAGAGAAATCAACTCAATAAAACCATAGCCAACATGACAAATCCAAAATAAAAATAGTTGGCTGCATTTCTGTTATGCAATATATATATATATATATACATATATTGCATGGCCCTTCCTTGACAACATTTTCAAAACCCAAAAAATAGTTGCTTTGTTCTACTCTGAGAACACAAAAACACCAAAAGTTTTAGTCCAACACTCTAAAATTTTTGAAATCCTAACATTCTGTTTGGATTGAATGATTTGGAGAGAAAATAAAAGAAATGAAGAGATATGTATTTCTCTTACTTGTTTGGATAACCTAAGTAAAGAGAAATGGGAAGAAATTGAGAGAAATGGAGAGAAACGCATTTCTCTTATGAGCCTTATTTCCAATCTTCCCAAAAGTGGAGAGATTGGGAGAGAAAAGAAACCACTATTTTCATAATGCCAATTTTATCCTTATAAAAATAAAAGAAATAAAATGATTGAAAATATAAAAAGGTTATTTTGATAATATAACATAAAATAATTTCTTTTCTTTTCTCTTAATGAAAACTAACCAAACATGAATGAGAGAAATCACAATCATTTCTTTTCTTTTATTTCTTCCTTATCCAAACAAAAAGGAGAGAAATCACAATCATTTCTTTTCTTTTCTTTTCTTTTCTTTTCTATTATAACTTAAGTAATCATTTCTTTTCTTTTCTCTCCTAGATTTCCAAACATAGTGTAAATCCAATAAACTAAATTTTTTTCTCAGACCAACATACAAAAGTAGTTTCAAAGAAGCAAATGTTTCTGAAAATGATAAATTCGGGACTTTAGAGAGATCTTCGAATGCAATATGATTTAGAGAGAGAAGATTGAAAACCATCTCTCTTCAAAGACGTTGCAAAGGGATGTATGCCTTTCACCGGCGCCATTTCTACTCTGTTCTTCCTTAGTTTGATGGAAATTTGGGGATCTAGGGTTGGAGTGAAGTGAGAAGAGTAGTAAGATATGATTGTGGGATGATGTCGTCGTTCATTAATCTTGGTTGGCGTCGCTGCTACTCTATTCTTCCATTCAGATTCAATCATCAATGGAGATTTGGGAATTTACGGCAAAGAGGAGTGGGTGATCTCTTGAGTTTGTGAGCCTTCATTATGTGAGAAACATTATGTTGAAAAACGACATCGTTTTTTGGGGAAGCACTCAACTCACTTCTTTGTCCACGACGTGGCAGCTTTCAATCCATTGGATCTGCTCTTTGTTACGTGCCGTCATCATGATAAAAGTGCAGGATAGTGCTGGAGGAGGGGACTGCTGGAGAGGAGGGAAATCCCTATCCACTCTTCTCTCTCTCTTTTGACGAGTCCAGTATCCACTCACCCATTCAACCAAAGCATGTTGTTTTTGTTGGAAAAAAATGGTTTTTTGGTGACTTTAATTAAATATTAAAGTGGGTCCCAACCATCTATTGTGTTGGGTCCAAGTGGGTCTAGGTACTTTGCAATGAGATCTTTACACCACAAATAGAATGGCCAAAAACCATTGAGATTTGAATGAGAAATTGCCTCATGAAGTTAGCTTCATGAAAGAGGTAATGGGGTTTGTAACTTCTGCCTTTATTGCAGAGTTTAATAGAGCATTAATGGGTTTGTAACTCCTGCATTAATGGGGTTTGTAACTCTTGCCTTTATTGCAGAGATTAATGGTACATTAATGACCAGCCATAAAGGCTGGAGGCTTCTTCTCTCTCCCCTATACATGTATAAATTGAGACCCTCCTATCAAGTCTCAAACACATAAATTGTTTCTTCCATTCTTTAGTCAGTTTTCCAGAAAGTTCCTACTGTGAGAGAGTGCTGCCACTGTTTTTGTTCGCTAAGCTAGACAGAGAGTGCTTCTGCCGTAGCTGGTTTTGACCGTCATATCTTGGGAGACAGACGCCGAGATTCCTCAAGCACTCGACCCGTGAGGCGGCGAAATCTGTTTTAAGGAAACTGCTTCCGTGCAGGCTTCGGTTTCGTCTCTTTACCCTTTTATTGTTTTGTGTATTTCTATTGAAATTTAGTTGTAATTATTAGCATATGTTCTTGGTATATAATTTGATTTCTTCATAAATCTATTTATTTGATTTCACAATTTGAACAACAAGCTTAAAACAGATTTATATATATTTTCTATGAAATTGATCGAATAGATTTATATAGACAATTGTATAATGTTACTAGGAACTGTTGCGGAATTACTCCCTATTTCAATGATTGTAAATTATGCAATGTGATTCTCTTGCTTAGTTTAATTAGAATGCTCTATCATAATTTGTATACTTAATTGTATTAATCTGATCTTATTTTATGCATATGGTTCATCATTCCCCTACCATAATTTGCATGATTTAATCTTTAGAATTTTTTGCATGTTAATTGCTAAATGGTTATTGGTTTCTAACAATTATTTAATAATTCTTATGTAACTTATGGCAATAAATTTAATTTTAGTATTTGAGATCATAAATTTTAAGGTTTGTAACTTGTGTATTTATTTCCATGAATAGTGTGTGATTTAATTGGATGAATTAAAGTTTGAATTAAATGTAGTTATTTTGGAGTTATAAAATTTGTGTAACTTGCCTATATTTATTTACATGGTTATTGTGAATTAAATTCTTATATAATTTATGGCAATTAATTTTTAATTTAATGTAGAAGTTATAAGGTTTTGTAACTTGTATAGTATCTTAATTCCTTAGTTATTTTGCTATTCTATGATTTGCTAAAAGGTTAAATAATATTTGATTGTATGTACAATTGCTTTAGATTAGTTGCTTTATATTATGTTGTCGTTTGCTACTAACTCTCTTTGTAGGCATATCTAAGCGTAGAAAGGAGTTTTATGGACTACTTATAATCCTCAATTGGATTGGTTTATTTTTCCTTTATATTTGAAGAAATTTTTTGCTTGAGATTTAGTTGGTTTGTTTACCAATTTGTAGTAGCAAGTTTTATTTGCTTGTATCATAAGAAGCATTTTATATGCATTTACTTGGTTGTAGCAATTTTTAAATTGCTTGTAAGTTTGGAACTTGGTTGGTTTTCTGGAATAGAAACCAAAGTGTTTAGCCTTGGCTAAAGAGTAGTTCTTATTTGTTCAGAAATGACAACTAAGACGGATTTGGTTTCAAACTTTTGGAGTTTGAGGAAGTCTTTGGTTTAATCATTTTATTCCCAAAGTATTAGAAAACCAAGTTTGGAGAAAGTCTTTGGTTATAATCTGATTATTTCCAAAGTGTTTTGGTTTGAAAAAAGAAACCAAATTTTAGCATTAGCTAAAATATCTTTGATTTTATTCAGAAATCATGGGCTCAGTTCCGGGAGTACCGGTTAACTTTCATTTGCTCAGTTCTGGGAGTACCGGTTAACTTTTATGAGTAGTGTAATTCTGGTAGTAAATTTTATTTGCTTGGGAATTGGTTTGTTATAACCTGGTTTATCCCCTAGAAATCTTAATTTTAAAGTTGTTTCCCATGGACTAGGAGTCAACATACTCTTGGATGTTTTGTCAAAAGGTTAACTGGGTTTTAAGTGGGACCGATGTGACCCTCCAGTCTTCCTGGGATCATTCCTGACCATGTTCGATTCTAGGTTAAATGGTGAAACTAGTTTTGAATTAAATTTCCATCTGAGGGATTTTCTAAGGGTTAAGCTTAATTTCTGGAATCACAGAAGTGAAATTCTGTTGTGATGCTTCAGAAATGGCTTCAAAAGGTGACAAAAAGAAATGTTGTTCCACCTAACAACCTTAGCCTCGCGAGATTCTTAAAGAAAGATCTTGAGAGATCAAGTATCATTAAAGGAAATCATAAGATTGCATGATAACATTTTTGAATTGATCAGAGGCAATTAGTATGGTATCCTTGTGTTATTTATAGCTGTGGGAGCCGAATATATGGGTAAATCTGAAGAGAAATGTGGGCTGACGTTAACCGGCCGCATCCTGCAGACTTTAACCGGCTGCACCCTGCAAGGATAGGATGGGCCGAATATAATACGTAAGCCGATTGAGAAAGGATCTTTAAGGCCGAATAGAAGAACGGGTAAAGATTAAAAAGTAGGCCCAGGCCCCGAGGCCTCAAGAGGAACAGATATAAATAGAGAAATAGAGCTCTTGGAAAGGTATGTAAGAATAACACCACTTAACTTAGAAAACAAGCTTTCTTGAGTATTGGAGCTGACTTGCCCATCGGAGTGCTAACCCCGGCACCCCCGACCGGAGTGTTTGTGTCTTTGCAGGTGACTAGCTGAGGATCAAGAACGTCTCCCAGGATCTGAAGGGTATTCTCAGAACCACTTCCCCACAATTGGCGCCGTCTGTGGGAATACTCAAGTACATCCATGGAAGGCGTGACGCAAGATCCTCCGATAGCCACCGACGAGACTACACAGAGAGACGACATCACTCCGGCAAATATGCTCGGAAAGGAAACCATCGCTGCAAGACGCGCCTTGAATTTTGACTCGCCAACGACTTCAGCGCAGAAGACGATGCAACCCATCATGGAACAAGCTAAACAGAATGAGCAAAGGCTGGAAAACATGCTCGCAGAAAATGAACGCCTGCGACAAGACTTGGCCCTGGAAGTAGCAAAATCCAAAGAAGCCGCACGCCAAGACCCCGAACGACCCCTGAGGGCAGGTAAACAACGATCCCGAGCCCGACCAAGGGAAACCGACAGCGACTCCAACTCATTATCCACGGAGCACAATAGAGGACGCTCGGACACTTCCAGCTCCTCTGAAAAAAGCCCACACACAAAGAACAAGCGCAGAAGAAGCAGTTCAGACGAAGAGGACCGGCACGATCCTTTTATCCGACGAATTGCGAGGACGGCCCTACCCAAGAAGTTCAAAGCTCCATCATTTACTCTCTACGACGGAAAATCAGACCCCACCGATCATATACGTCACTATAAGCAGGCCATGACGTTGCATGCAGACAATGAAGCCCTCATGTGCCGGATATTCCCCAGCAGCTTGGGGCCATTAACTGTCAGATGGTATTACAAGCTGGAGCCAGCTTCGATCAGAAGTTTCCATCAATTACAAAAATCCTTCAAGGCCAGGTTCATCACCAACGAGGTACAACCAAAACAGGCCGACTCTCTCTGGGCTATGCAAATCCAACCAGGAGAAACGCTGAGAGCATATTCGGCGCGATATTAGGAGTGCTTCAATCTCGTTGACGACGCCTGCAACGACTCCATGGCTGTCACCGCCTTCAAAATGGGACTACAGCCTGACAGTGCCCTTCGCAACTCCTTGACCAGAAGACCCCCCAAAACAGTCTGGGCACTGATGAAGAAAGTCAAAGAATACTGCAAAGTGGAAGACGATGCTTTAAGGATTAAAGCCAGACAAGTGTCCGCCAAACCGATACCTCCTGAAATTGCTCAGCCGATAAGTTCCGTGCCACCTCTAAGCCCCGAGCCGCGACAACGTGCTAAACGAGACAAAAGGCGGGACTCTCGCCGATCGAGCGATCAATGCTCCCATCCAATAAATGAGCAATTGCAAGTCGACAGTAGGCGTTCGAGGCGCGCCGACAAAAAGTACACGGAACTGTCAGAGCCAATCACCGCGGTAATGACCAAAATCTAACATCTTCCATTCTTCAAATGGTCGTCAAAGATGGTGGGGCCACCCGATACACGACGAAGGGACCGGAGGTGCGAATATCACAAAGATCATGGGCATGAAACAGAGAGTTGCTATGCATTAAAAGATCACCTGGAAGAACTGGTGCAAGACGGTCGACTGCAGCAGTATGTGAAACAGGGAAAGCCAACCAAGGCATTAGCATTGAGGCAGGACTCTCCCCCACTAGGCGTGATCCACGTAATTTACAGCCTGCCTACACTCCCAGCCGTGCACACAATTCGATCGCGCCCAACTCTACAGGAGCGCCGTATTTCGACTCATCGGTCCGAAGACGCTCCGACAATTGCCTTCAACGACTCCGACCTCAATGACGCAACGGCTTCCCACATCGATCCGTTGGTCATTGGATTACGCATAAACCGGTTCATCATTGAACGAATCCTCATAGATCCAGGGAGTAGCTCAGAGGTCATGTATTATCAAACTTTCATCAAGCTCGGCCTTAACGAGTCGGATCTATCTCCGGCGCCTCACCCACTGTTCGGCTTTAATACGAACCCCGAATATCCATTGGGCAAGGTCATATTACCTGTTCGAGCGGGTTCCAGAACGGTTGAAGCAGAATTCCTGGTCGTGAAGCTCCCCTCGCCGTATAATGCCATTATGGGAAGAACCTGGCTACATGCCATGAAGGCTGTTCCAAGCACCTACCATCAGATTCTGCGTTTTCCAACAACCCACGGCATTGAAGAAATACATGGTTCCCCCCAATCGGCACAAGCAGAATTCTGAAAAACCCAATCACTGACCCGATCTGTGGGCTATGATTCTTGTAAATATATTTCGCCTCTACAATACGAACTATTTTTCCTGTCGATCAGTCATATGTTAATTCCCAGTGGGGCACCCGCCAGAATTGGCCAGATTAAGTCTCCGGATTCGGAGCGCCCTTCGTGGATGTCATGTTTGGCCAAATTAAGTCTCCGGATTCGGAGCCCCCTTTGGTGCATGACACCTTAGGGCCGATTAAGTCTCCAGATTCGGAGCCCCCTTTGGCGCATGACGCCATAGGGCCGATTAAGTCTCCGGATTCGGAGCGCCCTTCGTGGATGTCACGATTGGCCAGATTAAGTCTTCGGATTCTGAGTGCCCTTCGTGGATGTCACGATTGGCCAAATTAAGTCTCCGGATTCGGAGCCCCCTTTGGCGCATGACGCCTTAGGGCCGATTAAGTCTCCGGATTCGGAGCCCCCCTTAGCGCATGACGCCATAGGGCCGATTAAGTCTCCGGATTCGGAGCGCCCTTCGTGGATGTCACGATTGGCCAAATTAAGTCTCCGGATTCGGAGCCCCCCTTAGCGCATGACGCCATAGGGCCGATTAAGTCTCCAGATTCGGAGCGCCCTTCGTGGATGTCACGATTGGCCAAATTAAGTCTCCGGATTCGGAGCCCCCTTTGGCGCATGACGCCTTACGGCCAATTAAGTCTCCGGATTCGGAGCCCCCCTTTGGCGCATGACACCATAGGGCCGATTAAGTCTCCGGATTCGGAGCGTACTTCGTGGATGTCACGATTGGCCAGATTAAGTCTCCGGATTCAGAGCGCCCTTCGTGGATGTCACGATTGGCCAAATTAAGTCTCCGGATTCGGAGCCCCCTTTGGCGCATGACGCCTTAGGGCCGATTAAGGCCTCGTTTGGGAGTGGCTATTTTAGCCAAAAAGTCAAAAAGTCAACTAAAAGTTGTCACATCACCTCTCTACTTTTCTGCACATCTTTTCGTAAAAAGCCAAAAAGTTACTAAAATAGCCTGTTCCCAAACGAGGCTTAAGTCTCCGGATTCGGAGCCCCCTTTGGCGCATGACGCCATAGGGCCGATTAAGTCTCCGGATTCGGAGCGCCCTTCGTGGATGTCACGATTGGCCAGATTAAGTCTCCGGATTCAGAGCGCCCTTCGTGGATGTCACGATTGGCCAAATTAAGTCTCCGGATTCGGAGCCCCCTTTGGCGCATGACGCCTTAGGGCCGATTAAGTCTCCGGATTCGGAGCCCCCTTTGGCGCATGACGCCATAGGGCCGATTAAGTCTTCGGATTCGGAGCGCCCTTCGTGGATGTCACGATTGGCCAAATTAAGTCTCCGGATTCGGAGCCCCCTTTGGCGCATGACACCATAGGGCCGATTAAGTCTTCGGATTCGGAGCGCCCTTCGTGGATGTCACGATTGGCCAAATTAAGTCTCCGGATTCGGAGCCCCCTTTGGCGCATGACGCCTTAGGGCCAATTAAGTCTCCGGATTCGGAGCCCCCTTTGGCGCATGACGCCATAGGGCCGATTAAGTCCCCGGATTCGGAGCGCCCTTCTTGGATGTCACGATTGGCCAAATTAAGTCTCGGGATTCGGAGCCCCCTTTGGCGCATGACGCCATAGGGCCGATTAAGTCTCCGGATTCGGAGCGCCCTTCGTGGATGTCACGATTGGCCAAATTGTCTCCGGATTCGGAGCCCCCTTCGGCGCGTGACGCCTTAGGGCCGATCTGTCTATCAGTAAATCAGTAGTCCCCCTTGTGCGCATGACGCCTTAGGGCCGATTAAGTCTCCGGATTCGGAGCGCCCTTCGTGGATGTCACGATTGGCCAAATTAAGTCTCCGGATTCGGAGCTCCCTCTGGCGCATGACGCCTTAGGGCCGATTAAGTCTCCGGATTCGGAGCGCCCTTCGTGGATGTCACAATTGGCCAAATTAAGTCTCCGGATTCGGAGCTCCCTCTGGCGCATGACGCCTCCGGGCCGATTACGTCTCCGGATTCGGAGCCCCCCCTTGGCGCAAGACGCCTTAAAGCCGGTTAAGTCTCCGGATTCGAGCCGATTCATCTCCTTGAGGCCAAATGAGCCCTGGGATCTAGCCTCTAGATACGGAGCCCGCTTTGGTGCTTCCGAGGATTATTGCATTAATCCGTTCGGCCATATTAGTTGGTCTACGGAGTTAAGTGTTAATCACGTCTCCGAACCCGGCGCAAACGTTGGCACGAACCAAAGATGGTAATTGCTCCTATCTAACACACTAGAACAAATCATACATTCGAAGTAATGTGCTTCAGTACACAAGCAAAATTCACAATAACGAGCATTACAATATCGAAAGCATAAATAAAGCCTTTTATTCGATCAAACAGTTGTTACATGAACACAACTTGCATTCGAGCATTACAATATCGAAAAACATAAATAAAACCATTTATTCGATCAAACAGTCGTTACATAAACACAACCCGCATTCGAGTATTACAGTATTAAAAGCAAAAAAGAAACAAGACGCGCCGATAAAGCAGCACCGCCGCCTTGAACCCCTCGACGGCGCGCAAAACCTTGAACCAGTTATGCTCAAACCCACAACTTGCATAGCGCCAAACTTCCCCTGATACCATTGACAATGTCAAGGCAAAGATCCAGGACAAGGAAGAATGAACTAAACAGTTGTTGCCTTTCCTTTCGGGGCGATTTGCTTCGACGACTTGAAGACTCGCAGATCTCAGGCTCTTCGGACGACTTAACCCCCACACACCTAGATTTTCTGCTGAAAACCATCTCAACACCAAATTTGACCAAAGTCTGAGCCTCTGAAACCAAAATCACCATCCCACGCAAGGAATGATTAGTCGAGTGGGATTATAGGCGCGAAGCGCCTGCTCCTTTTATTCTTAGCAACGACCGTGATTTCGAGGTCCCAATCCCAAGAGAATTTTATTAGCGCCAAAAAACGCATTGGCTGGATAAAATAAACGTCGATTGACATTCGCCACGACCATCAGCACAGCAATCCAAATGGCCAAGCGACAATGCGCCGACCCCAAATCAAGGTTAAATGGCGGACGAAACCACAACGGCCGTCGCGAATGTTTCGATCCGGCCCGTGCAGACCCTGCCGATGAGCCCGCATATCGCCGGACACTCGACAGCCACCTGGGTCGGACAATGTTTAGACAAGCAACACGAAATACAAATAAGCCGAACACGAATAACAATGAAACAGTAATAATGAAACGTTCTTTATTTAATACAACAATAAGTTACATAGTTTCACACGCGCCTTGCTTTCCAATTTTACAACTACTAAACTCATACGGCGTCGCCCTCATCCTCACTCTTCTCAACGTCAAAAGCAAAAAATGGAAAATCTTTATTCCTGTAACGTGGTGATGCCAAATTAATTCCCGACGCCCGAAGAGTTTCTGCGGCTTGAGACGCCCTGATCCAACCATGCCGAAACGCACGATTTTCACATCGGCACACTTCTTCAGCCAATTTCTCCCTGGTTTTCTCGATCCCCACTTTTCGGCCCTCATGGAAGCCTTTCTCATAGGCCCTCCCTTTCGCGCTCTCTATCGCGAACATACTTGCCGTCTCTCGATCGGCGAGTGCGGAGCTGATAAGCCGACTAGTAACCCTCTCCTCCACAATTGGGTTCGCGTGAGCGGTGGGTTGTGCCTGAGCCACCTTGGTCTTCCTTAGTTCCCGCTCGGCCGCCTCTACGTGGGCCTCCAAACTTCGAATACATTCTTCCTTCTTCTCCATCTCTTGACGGGCAGTGCGCAGTCGCATGCCGACTTCGTAAGCTGTATAAAGCCCCTTCACCGCACCGTGAATGCCCTCGCAAAAAACCTCGTAGTCCTGACGACCCAGCATTGACTGCCGAACTTCAGGAGGAAATATTTGTCGGGCAAAGTCGACCGCTACGTCTGGGTCTCGAACGATCGAATCCGCCTCCGTCATGGGTCTATTCTTTACGAATACCGCAAAGCTTAATGGGCATGGATTCGCGTCAGACCTCCTCTCAACTCGGGGTTGTGGGGATTTACCCTGTGACTGCTTGTCTCGCCTGGGCGATCTACTGCGACGTCGGGGAGACTGGCGCCTCTCCAGACCCCTGGCACACCTACTTCCTGTGCGCGAGGGTTCACCACCTCGGTTCATATCTCCGCCCAGCTCAGCTAGGGTCTTCGCTTCCCCTTTACTGTTAAAGAAGAGTCGGTTCGACATTTACGCAACCAATTTTCCTCCAGGAGCTCGAGTCAGTTGTGTACCAAGCTCCTAAAGGATGCACCCTTGTTCATTTATCCTTCACAAAGGCAGCGCGATCGAGGCAATCTCATTAATTGAAGATCCTGAATCGCCCGACGCCGGCTGAGTTGACGGCAAGGGCACGGTTTTACCATCTCTTCGAATACCCACGCCTGGGGCAAGGGCAGATTCATCAATATATCCGGCTCAAGTACCCCAGCCGGCTCCCAAATCGACCATAATTCGGCGTAGCCTAATTCTAAATAAACCGTACATACAATATCGTTTGCCCGTGTTAGCAAAGAAGGAAAAGAACCGCCTGGGGCAAGGGCAGATTCATCAATATATCCGGCTCAGGTACCCCAGCCGGCTCCCAAATCGATCATAATTCGGCGTAGCCTGATTCTAAATAAATCGTACATACAATATCGTTTGTCCATGTTAGCAAAGAAAGAAAGAAAGGGTTTTTAAAGACAATACACGAGTAATGAGAAGAACAAGAAGAGAACGGAGTTTAAATGTCAACATCTGCAGATTCACCAATCTATTCGGCTCAAGTATCCCAGCCGGCTCTTCAATCTCTAAAACCAAACCGCCTGGGGCAAGGGCAGATTCATCAAGCTATCCGACTCAAGCACCCCAGCCGGCTCACAATTTGACAGTTCATAATTTGAATCCAGTTGGCATGAGAAAGACGAATGAATATTGACACAGGACATTCAATCTCTAAAAGCTGAAACTCAGCAACAATTTTAAGCAAAGTTGCGAAAGGCTTTGAGCCAAACTCAGCAAAATGTTTCATTAACATAATCACACAAATTGTGCACAAGTGGCAGCGACATTACAAGGAAATGTTCATTAATAAATTGCGTACAAAATAGTAACCAATTTATACATGAAAACTACCCTGAACCAACAAAACCCTATCAAACAAAAACTTACACAAAACTTAACAAATTAGGAAACGCCTCCCAAATCACTCCTCGGTGTCGGATTCGAGTGGCTCAACATCCACTTGCTCGTAAGGAATTGGCAAAGCCAATGTAACCCCAGCGGCAGCAAGGGCTTTGAGCCATCCATGTTTGAACCCGCGATTCTCAAATTTGGGAACTTCGTCAACATATTCTGTGTAAGCGGCGCTTTTTCCCGCCTCAAAAGCGTCAGATTCGGCTCTCTCCTTATCCACCTTCAGCTCCTCTAGCCGAGTCTCCGCCTTGGCAAGTTCGTCTTTTGAGAGCCTCAGCGATTCCTCACTCGCATTCGCTCTAGCCTCAGCATCAGAACGGAGCTGTTCAGCAGTGCGAGCCCTCTCCTTCTCCGCTTCGGCTCGCGCGCTCTCCATTGCGGCCCTCATTTTTTCAAACTCCGCTCTACTCTTCTGACCTTCCACTTCGGCTTGCAAACGGTCAATTCTGCCAAGAGCATCATGCAGGCGGCGGCCCAAGTCGGCAATCCTGCCGATGGTCTGCAAGAATAAAGGATCATTAGATACCTTTATAAAAATAAATTTAGAAATAGATTTAAGATTCCTACCAGAAGTGCCGACTGCGCAGAAAGGGCTACGGCCATAATATCCGGCACGGCGCAAAAGGCTGCATTGTCAGCCGGCAAGGAAATCGAAGCCGCCAAGCTCAACACAACGGCCGGATCCTCAATGGCAGAAGCATCGCAAGAAACCGGCGTATCTCTGATCTTTGGCTGAATAACAAAAGGAGCAACCACGTCCGATTCTTCGAGGCGAGGCCGTTTGTCAGGAGTAATTTCTGAACTGGCTTCCCCCTCGGCGCTGCGTTTTTGACCGCGTTCTTCCGGAATTTGCCGTTCACCGGCCTGCAGTTCACCCCCTTTTTCCGTTTCAACCGACGTAACTTGAACCATCCCTTCAACAATGGGCACGGAGGCCTTAGTCAAACTGGGATCAGATTCGCCGGCCTCGGCTTTTTGTCGAGCAGCCATTCGCTCGGCGTTTCTCCTACGCGCCATTTGCGTAAGGCTTTCCTTCGCCATACCTTCGAAGAAATCGGTGGGTAGGTCGCCCAAATTCGCGAAAATATCTCCGGGAGAGACTTCTGCCCGACCCGAAGCGGATGGTGAGGAAGGCTGATTAAGTCCGGTAGCCTCAAACGCCGAGCGCACAGCCTCGTCAACTTCTTCGGCCTCCCCGGTGACCTCTCCGGCCGGATCGGCAACTACTATTACCGGCTCTACGTCTTGCCCCGAATCAGAATCTTCAAGACCAATCTGCCTAAGGTTCTTGTAGCTGGAGAAGATAAGAGCCGAAAGGTTTTGATCACCGAGTGGAATTGGGATGTTTTCCGCAGCCGAGAATGTGGTATAAGTGGGTTCGTAGCGGAGTAGAATGTGGGCGGCTCTCCCTTGTTTTTGCACGTTTGGGCGACCGAAGTAGTCGAGTGCAATCTTAATGTCCCTTAAGACCGCGTCGTCAACCGACGTCAGAACCTTCTTCAATTTGTTATCTGCAAAAGATACGAAAAGTTTCAGGAAATAAAGCCGATTAAAAGAGAGATCAACAAACATAAGATACTACATGGTAACCTGGATCACCCTTATGTCTGGGAATGGGGTCTAGGCGATCTTCGCCTTCGGTGAACTCCCAGTTACCTCGGACATTGACCATTACATCGTCAACCCTCTTACCAGAACTGGCAAGCATAGTCACCAAATGATGGTCAGTATCCTTGGCTCTGAGGAAGTACCGCCCCAGCCGACCAGAAGATTTGGCTAAAGCATAACAGTGCCGAATGGCCGGAATTCCGAGATTGATCCTAAGGCGTCGATTCAATTCTATAACCCCCATAATGATTCGAAAGAAATTTACATTTGGCTGAGAGGGAATCAGACTCCAATAGTGAAGAACAGCCCTAAGCAATGGATGTAAGGGGAAACGAACTCCGCCCTCTGCAATGGACAGAAGGGGGAATATGATCGTATTCTGATCCTCTCTCTCCATATCTAGAGTGCTGTCCGTTACGAGAGACAAATGGACGTCATCGGGGATGGAAAAATGTCGCCGGAACCCGGAAATGCGACCCTCAGAAAGTAGGTCTTTCAAGTGTTTAGCCATTCCAACGGGAACCCAAGGATTCGCCGAAAGTAAAAACGATAAACACAATAGGATCACAAAGAAAAGGGAAGAAGACTTACGAGCGGATGAAGCAAAGGCGGACGGGCGAAAGTTGCAGAAAATGTAAGAGTGATGCGCGCGTCGGTCCAAACTTATCAGATGATCGACGAAATGTGCATCCAAAAGGACTGAAGTTTCAAATCGCAATAAATGCGAGACACCTGAATGGCGCGGGAAAGTGTAATGATAAACGAAAAGGTGTGCGCCTTCTGACATCCCCTGACGCCTTGGGGAACGCAAAGCTGCCTAATCTATGCTAAGCTTTTCGAATTCTAAACCAAACACGCCGATTAACTATCGTCAATAGGGAGTTCGGGGGGCAATTGTGGGAGCCAAATATATGGGTAAATCTGAAGAGAAATGTGGGCTGACGTTAACCGGCCGCATCCTACAGACTTTAACCGGCTGCACCCTGCAAGGATAGGATGGGCCGAATATAATACGTAAGCCGATTGAGAAAGGATCTTTAAGGCCGAATAGAAGAACGGGTAAAGATTAAAAAGTAGGCCCAGGCCCCGAGGCCTCAAGAGGAACAGATATAAATAGAGAAACAGCGCTCTTGGAAAGGTATGTAAGAATAACACCACTTAACTTAGAAAACAAGCTTTCTTGAGTATTGGAGCTGACTTGCCCGTCGGAGTGCTAACCCCGGCACCCCCGACCGGAGTGTTTGTGTCTTTGCAGGTGACTAGCTGAGGATCAAGAACGTCTCCCAGGATCTGAAGGGTATTCTCAGAACCACTTCCCCACAACAGCATTTATGATTGCTATGTGACTTTGCTTGAAAGCAAAGATGAGACAACCCATTAGGGTGGGTGAATATATTTTTGAATTTTTAAATTCCAAATATATTCTTAAATTGATGGCTCCTAGTGAGTATAAGATCACTAATCATATAGATAGAAAACTGGTGGTTCCTAGGAGGTGTTAGACCACTGGCTACTCAGTTATGAGATTGTGATTCCTAGTAGTGAACAGATTACTGATCACATGTCAAGACATGATGGTTCCTAGTAGTAGAGAGGCTACTCATCATATGTCAAGACATGCTGATTCCGAGTAATGAAAGAGTCTATTGATCCTATGTCAGGACGTTGTGATTCCTAGTAGTAAAGTGACTACTGATCACAGGTTAAGACATTGTGATTCCTAGTAGTAGAAAGTCTACTGACCACATGCTGAGAAATTAGTGATTCCTAGTGATAAGACTACTGGCCAGGTTATGAAGTTCCGAATAGTAGACTATTGAACACTGGATTTGTGTTTCCTAATAGTAAGACTATTGGCTTCAGAATGATAGGTTGGACCAAATATATTTGGGTGTCTAATTCGGTTGATGACATTCTAGGAATGTATTTACTGTGATATGATTTTGAGAGTTTCATAATCATTGTGACACAAGGATTTGTTTAATACTTTGTATAAATTCTACAAAGAAGACTTAATTATCCGACTCTGAATTGAGAAGGATAATAGAAAGAAATGAGGGAGTACCTCTTCAGTGAATGCCAATGTCATTGAGCATGGAAAATTTTCTGGAATGAGGGAGAAGCCCCCCTTAAACGAAGTCCTGTATGTTCCGGACTTTCGCATGGTTTTTGAGTCCGACAAGGTCGTTCTGACGAAACACAAGTGTGAAACTTGTGTTGAAGCAAAGTGGACAAGATCACGTATGAGTTATGGAAAGGCATTAAGCCTTCTTATAAATTCTTACAAATGTGGGGGTGTCATGCAAAAGGTGGAAATACCTAAACCCAAGAGGGTTAGGATAAGCCTAAAAATCTATTGACTGTGTATTCAACGGTTGTGCACAATATAGCAGTGCATATTGATTTCTTGTGATTCAATCTGCTATTCCAGATATACACAAGAATACTCTCATGGAATCGAGAAATGCATCTTTCTTTGAAGATGTATTTCCGTGTCATCCCCAAGACAGGGTTCCGAGTTCCATGAAAGAAATAGAAGATGTTGATGATCACGAAGACGATCACATAGATGATCACATGGATGATCAAACAGCTGATCAAATAACTGATCAAGTAGATGATCAAGCTGATGAAGTAGATGAGCTAAGAAGGAGTAAAAGGGCTAGAACCACAAAGTCCTTTGGTCCAGACTTCTTGACTTATATGTTAGAGGAAGAACCTCGAACTTTCCATGAAGCTGTGACTTCACCTGAAAGTCCTTTGTGGAAAGAAGTCATTAAGAGTGAGATTGGCTCCATCTTGTAGAATCTTACTTGGGTGTTGGTTGATCTAACCCCAGGCAGTAAGGCCTTGGGGAGTAAGTGGATCTTTAAAAGAAAGATGAAAGCTGATGGGTCAATTGATAAATATAAAGCTAGATTCGTTATCAAAGGATACAGGCAGAGAGAAGGCCTGGATTACTTTGATATGTATTCACCTGTGACAAGGATTACATCCATTTGCATGGTGATTGCGATAGCAACGCTACGTGGTCTGGAGATACATCAGATGGATGTAAAGACAACTTTCTTAAATGGAGATTTGAATGAAGAAATCCACATGGAGCAACCCGAGGGGTTTTCAACTCCAGGACAAAGTAAGAAAGTCTGTAAGCTTGTCAAATCACTGTATGGTTTGAAGCAAGCTCCTAAGCAATGGCATGAGAAGTTTGACAACGTAATGTGTCAAGTGGGTTTAGAATCAACGAATGTGACATGTGTGTTTATGTCAAAGACACTGACAGAGGTTATGTCATTGTGTGTCTATATGTTGATGATATGCTCATTATGGGTAGTAACGATGAAATGATCAAAACTACCAAGAAGTTGTTAAATTCTAAGTTTGACATGAAAGATATGGGCCTTGCAGATGTTATTCTAGGTATTAAGATTACCAGAACATCTACTGGAATTGTACTTTCTTTGTCTCACTAAGTTGAGAAAATACTTGAGAAACTTAGTAAATCAAATACAAGTGTGTCTAAGACACCGGTAGACGTGAGTCTACACTTGACCAAGAATATTGGTGAGAGTGTCTCTCAGCTAGAATATTCTTGGGTCATTAGCAGTTTGATGTATTTGATGAGCTGTACAAGGCCGGATATAGCCTACTCTGTTAGCAGGCTTAGTAGATACACGAGTAATCCGAATGCTACTCATTGGAAGGGCATTGTGCGGGTGTTAAGGTATTTACACTACACTCGGGATTATGGGCTGCATTATACTCAATATCCAGCGGTGCTAGAAGGCTATAGTGACACGTATTGGATATCTGATATAAAGGACTCAATTTCCACTAGTGGTTTTATGTTCACTCTTGGTGGGGCAGTCGTGTCTTGGAAATCTTCCAAGCAAACGTGTATATCTAGATCAACGATGGAATCAGAGTTTATTGCTTTGGATAAAGCAATGGAAGAAGCAGAATGGCTTCGCCATTTCATTGAAGATATTCCACGTTGGTCTAAACCTGTGTCTGCTATTTGTATTCATTGTGATAGTCAATCTGCAATTGGTAGGGCACAGAGTAATATGTATAATGGAAAGTCTAGACATATCCGTCGTAGACATAATTCTATACGACAACTACTCTCGAATGGAGTTGTCTCTTTAGACTTTGTAAAGTCTAAAGACAACGTTGCGGATTCGCTAACCAAAGGGTTAAATCGAGTGTTAGTCGAAACGTTGTCAAAAGGAATGGGGTTGAGGTCTTTGGAAGTTACCGAAATGGAAACCCAACCTAGTTGACTGGAGATCCCAAGATCTAGGTTCAATGGGACAACCTAATTACGTGTAACGGTGGTATGTCATTGAGGAGGTTAAACCTCCAGCCATTCCCTCTATCAGTGATACCTGCAAGTGTAGAGGTTAAGCTGAGCTTTTAATGACTCTAATGTGTTAAGCTGTTGAGCTGAGTATAACAGGATACTCTAGTAGAGTCACCTATGTAAGTGTGAAGTGGGGCCGCTTCTAGAAGAATTGGGAGGCCAAGATTCTTTGAAACCACTCGCTGAACCAGGCTAGTGTCCAGGGCCATACAGGGCACACCAGTGAGAATAGAATGGTGGTAGGAGTAATTCCCGTGTGAGATCTATTGTCTCAGTTTACATAAACGGTAGAGCAATTCAAGATGTCATATTCACTGATCAGCCAGTAAACTCGATAGGTTTTCACTGGGAGAGGTTCAAAGTCAAAAGCTATCTTTTCTGATGTCGGGGTTAGTCCATTGTACTCTCTCTCCGAGTCTTTATTGTTGAATCGTATCCATTTGTTGAGTCATTCGGTCAATTTTTATTCATGTGGGGGATTGTTGGGAAAAAATGGTTTTTTGGTGACTTTAATTAAATATTAAAGTGGGTCCCAACCATCTATTGTGTTGGGTCCAAGTGGGTCTAGGTACTTTGCAATGAGATCTTTACACCACAAATAGAATGGCCAAAAACCATTGAGATTTGAATAAGAAATTGCCTCATGAAGTTAGCTTCATGAAAGAGGTAATGGGGTTTGTAACTTCTGCCTTTATTGCAGAGTTTAATAGAGCATTAATGGGGGTTGTAACTCCTGCATTAATGGGGTTTGTAACTCCTGCCTTTATTGCAGAGGTTAATGGTACATTAATGACCAGCCATAAAGGCTGGAGGCTTCTCCTCTCTCCCCTATACATGTATAAATTGAGACCCTCCTATCAAGTCTCAAACACATAAATTGTTTCTTCCATTCTTTAGTCAGTTTGCTAGAAAGTTCCTACTGTGAGAGAGTGCTGCCACTGTTTTTGTTCACTAAGCTAGACAGAGGGTGCTTCTGCCGTAGCTAGTTTTGACCGTGGTATCCTGGGAGACAGACGCCGGGATTCCTCAAGCACTCGACCCGTGAGGCGGCGAAATCTGTTTTAAGGAAACTGCTTCCGTGCAGGCTTCGGTTTCGTCTCTTTACCCTTTTATTGTTTTGTGTATTTCTGTTGAAATTTAGTTGTAATTATTAACATATGTTCTTGGTATATAATTTGATTTCTTCATAAATCTATTTATTTAATTTCACAATTTGAACAACAGTTTTTGTCCAAGGCCACACAAGTGGAAAATATATGACAGAACAGAAGACATTTCTTTCTTCTTTGCTCTTTACTTTTTGTTTTCTTCAACAAACCACCCTTCTATGCCCTATGTCCCTTCGAGCATCTTCATGCTTCACTCTCAGGTTTTCCTTTCTATTCATCTTCCCTGAACTTAAAGTACTTCAATGTTTATCAGAAAAAATAAAATTCTGGTAAAAAATACAGCCCTCATAACAAACAAAGAATTCTCATACCATTCCACCATCGGCACTAATACAGTAAAAATAAATAAATTTTAAAATTTGAAACAATAGATTACCAGCATGAACCAGCCCAATGTGGCATGGTGTTTGTTTCGCGTCTGGCAGGCTTTCCCAACCAAAGGATCAGTGGTCTCAACCTGAAAATCAATCATCCAAGTTTACATGTATGAATATTAAAATGAAAAATATCTAGACAATTAGTAACAATTTGGAAATAAATAACATGAGAAGAGCCAGCATGCTGGCTAAATTGGTGTTGAGGGCGTTAATAGTGGACATGTAGTCCAAAGTAACAACAGTTTGTTCGAAAGATAGGCATGACCGAATTTGCAACTACTGCAAATGAGAGCAACTGATTAAATAGGTGTTTTCATTTGCCTACTCATTCATGATGGCAATTCATGCTCCAATGTATTTTAAATAGGTGTTTTATTTGGGAAGTGACTTTTTAACTTTTTGGCTATTTATGTCCGGGGCTAAAAAAATCTCGTTTGGAAAGGACTTTTTTGACTTTTTGTGAAAAAGAATGTAATAATTATGAATTGGATGTGATGTTTTGTTTTGTTAGAATAAAAAGCCAATTTTATCTTTTTATGGGTAAAATAGCCCCAAACTCAACCCAACCCCTTTTTTCCAAACGAAGCCTAAGTTAAACAAAAATACATAAATATATTAACACTAAATATTTATGATGCTTGTTTTTTAATATATACACATAGCTATATATACACATAAATACATTTATGTGCTTGTTGAATCCACAAATCATCACCGTATGATTACAAAATGTCAATATATGAAAAAGAGGGTGAAATGGCAGATCCCCATATTATCACTTGGTTTACAAGCAACCCTAGTTAAATGGCAGGAAAAAGAGGATGAACTTTGTGCTCAAATCATCTTTTCATCTTTTAGCTTGTAAAAAAAATTAAAATTAAAATTAAAATTAAATCAATAAATGTTATGGTAAAAGGGAAAAAATCTCTCTGATTGTCTTGCAAATCTCTACCAAATGAATATTTATGTGTACAATGAAGAGAAGGGCAAGGGCCTGTTTCTTTGTTTGTTTTTTTAACCTTAATTAGATCCACGTAAAATCTTAGAGAATCAACTCCATTACATTTATGTACTCATTAATTTCATATTAAGAAAACCCTTTTTATGAAACATCAGCTGTATCAATGTTCAGCACAAAAAAGAACTCTTTTGTATGATTGCTTCTTTGTTTATTTGTTTGTTTTTTTACCTTAATTAGAACCACATCGTTTTGAATCAGTGTAAGAAAATCCTAAAGAAGCAACTCTACAACATTTATGTACCCATTAAATTCATACTTAAAAAAACACCGAATTATGAAACCTCACCTGCATCAATGTTTAGCACAAAAGGAACTGTGGGCTCCCCTGTTTATTTCTTTTGGATATCATATAAAGTCCACTAGATGATTACGGGAAACATTCACTCTGTTTGGTTTTTATTTTTAGAATTTACTTTTCGAAAAATTTTACTTTTTACTTTTTCGTTTTTCATATATTTTTTTTTTTGTTATCACTGAATTTTACAAATATTTTAAGCAATTTATTTTGAAAATTCCATGTGATTTGATCAAGTAGTTATCGATATCCGTTTAATTTGTAAAAAAAGTTGACTACACCATGTAATCTAATCAAGTAATTATCGATATCTGATTAATGTAATTTTTTATATACTCAATGTATTCTACACATTAAACATTTGAATTATCACCATGGGCCTAGATCAGAACCCACCAATAAAGAACAGCACCCTCTAGGAGTTGAGTCCTTTTTCAGGGTAGGCAAAGATTGGTCGCCACTGAATAATCCCATTATTAACCTTATATATAATTGTCATTTATATATACACATAGCTATATATACACATAAATATATTTATATCACTACAACATATAAGAGTTTTAGAGGCCAAATATTTTGGTCTCTAAAAGTGAAAATTTTGTTGCAAAAAACATTTAAGAATTAATTTCCATCGTAATGAGGATAGTCACTAAAAGATCATCCTAAAAAGTAAAAAATAAGACTTTTAGTGACAAAATTTTAAAAATGTCACTAATAAATAGACTTTTAGGGACAAATATTAGGTCTCAAAATAGTTTATTTTTTGAGATAAAAAATTTGGTTCCAAAAGAATAATAATTCATCATCAATGTTCAATTTTTGTTGCTAAAAATATAATAAATATATTTTTCGTAACAAAATTATTTGATCCCTAAAAAATAATTTTGTCTCTAAATTTTGATATCTAAAACTTTAATTTTTTGTAGTGTGTATTCGTTGATTCTACAAATGATCACCATATGATCGTAAAACCTCAAGTGCCCATCAATGGTGGGGCTCCCATGTATATGTCTTTTATGAATTATACAAAGGTCATCAAATGCTTAATTTTGGGAATTACAGCGACCTTATACCTTCACCTAACGTCAACCATCATCACCATATGACAAAACCATGTGTTAGATCTTATAAGGACTTACATGCGACACCAGAGATACGGCTTCTTTGGTTGTCTTTTTGTTGTTTTTCTCACGTTTGCGGTCCTCTGTTTTTTATTTTAGTTTATATATATAGCCATGTTGTTTATAACTCTAACAACATTGAGTTGAAATAGTCGATGCTTTGAGAGGAAAGAGAAGGTTTCTGTGAGACAAGAATACGTTTTCATACAATGGCTTCATGCCTAATCCTTCTTTCTATTATTTTTCTATTTTTGTTCGATTCTGTTACTAGAACTAGCATGTCCAATTACATAGTTTTTGTCAATAACAATTGAACAATTTCTCAACTTTATAACTAAGAAAAATGGTTGAATGAGAGGGTATTTTATACCTATGAAGAGATTAGAGGTTTTGCTGCACGATTGACAAATGAAGAAGTTGATTATACTAGTCACGCTACCGGAGTCCTAGCTGTGATAAAAGATGAAGCAACTGTGCGCCCTCACACAACTCGATCACCAGAATTTTTGGACCTCAAAGTAAATTTTGGCATTGGGTCAAAGTCCAATTTTGCCGAAAATGTAGTCATTGGCTTGTTTTTTACGAAGTGTAATTTAATCCTTCATTTATTCTTACTTTATTCATTATGGATGTTATTGTAAACAACACATGCTAAGGATACATGATTTATGCAAATCCCCCCTCCCCCCCAAAAAAAAAAAAAAAAAATCAGTTTGAAGAAACTAAAAAAATTTGGAAAAAGCTTAAATTAAAATAATTGACAAAAAAATTATATAATCATTTAGTAGGGACGACAAACTCTAAACCTTAAGAGCGCACTGCTCATTTTCACAAGTATAGATTATGCATGTTTCAAAATGTACACAACTCCCAGTGCTTTGCTTTACATATGCTACAAAGCCTCCGTTTGGGAAGTGGGTTGGCTTTTTGGCTATTTTAGCCTGGGGCTAAAAATCCTGGTTTGGGAAGGACTTTTTGGCTTTTTGGTTTTTTTGACTTTTTTTGTGAGAGATGAGTGTAATGATTATGGGTTGGATTTGATGTTTTGTTTTTTGTGACTAAAATAGCCTATTTTATTTTTTGTGGCTATTTTAGCCCCTAACCCACCAAAACCAACTTCCCAAACTCAGCCAAAACAAACTTTAAAAGAAATGGTTCATACCACTTGTCGTGCATTTTCATGTCCCTTCCCTACATCCTGTCCTATTTCGTGAGATTTTGTCTTTGCCTTTGCCTTTGCCTTTTCCTTTTCCTTTCAAAAAATAAATAAAAAATATTAATAAAAAAAAATGATTAGCAAATAAATTTGATTAGTAAGCTTACCCAACGAATGCAGAGGATATTAAGGTCCTGCTCATCACAACACGAACATTTCTTTTTCAAAGAAACTTGACCTGTGTATATATAGAAAGACATTTGTAAGCTAAAAAAAAATTAATATAAGAAAATGTAGATTAAATAAAAACAAGTATAGGGATCTAATATTACCGTTTTCTTCAACATATCATCCACCTGTATAATATAATAAAAATACATTTGGTTATGTGAAAAAGTAGATATAACAACTAAAGATTTGGCTTCAATTCAAAAAATAAAATTTAGGGGAAAAAAAAAAAAAAAAAAGAAGCTTACATAACCAAAGATGATGATACTGTCCATGATTTGAATTAATTTGAAAACGAAGGTTACTTAGGAAATTGAGGCACCACAAACCTGCAATGAAGAAATCACTCATTTTAAAGAAAAAAGAAAGTCGTAGGGAGTGCCTTTCAATTTGACCCTCTTCCATCTTCAAAACCCTAGATCGACGGCTCCTCTCTCTAAAATACTCCTTCTCTCTACAAATACTCCTTATTCTAGGGTCATTCTACCCTACTCCCTTTGTTCAAAAGGTAGAGCATTGCGTAACCATGATTTTGAAATTTGTATTAAATTTCATTGGGAATTGAAATCATGATGGTGAATGTTGAATTGAAATCACATTGGGAATTGAATAACCATGATTTTGAAACTTGTATTAAATTTCAGGGACGAAATTCTTTAAGGGGGGGAGGTTATAGCGCTCCAGGTTTTACCTCGACCTTTATCGTGTTCCGGACTCAGGTTTCGTGGTTGTATATTGTCGTCTATTTCTTGTTTCCTCCCTTTAATTCTTTGAAATTGAGTTTTGGATTGTGTTGGGTGAGTTTGGAACAGGTTGGTGTTGAGTTAGTGCAAGTGGTTGCTGCCCAGGTTTTGGCTTCTTCACTCGAGCGAGCCTCGGGTATTTGCTTCTTCGCTTGAGCGAGGGTTCTTGCGCTCGAGCGTGGATTGAGGGTCTTCAGGTTTCTTTTCAGACGCAGCTTTCGCTCAAGCAAGATTTCTTGCGCTCAAGCGAGGCCTGTGTTATTTGTCCCTTCGCTCGAGCGAGGTATCTTGTGCTCGAGCGTGCGTCTGCGTCTCTGTGAGACCTGGAGGTTGGTGTTCTTCCCTCGAGCGAGAGTTCTTGCGCTTGAGCGAGACTTCTTACGCTCGAGCGTATGTCTGCGTTTGTGGCGGACCTAAACCTTTGCATTGTGCGCTCGACCGACTCTTCTGGCGCTCAAGCGAGGCCACTTATTGTGTCTGGTCGCTCGAGCGACAACTCCTTCGCTCGAGCGAGCCTCGCACATATCAGTTCGCAGCAGAGATGGTTTACATTATTTTTGACCCTCTTCCATCTTCAAAACCCTAGATCGACGACTCCTCTCTCTAAAATACTCCTTCTCTCTACAAATACTCCTTATTCTAGGGTCATTCTACCCTACTTCCTTTGTTAAAAAGGTAGAGCATTGCGTGGGCTTCCTTTTGATCCAAAAAGGGTGGGATTTGGAGCATCTTTGGGTTTCTCTATTCTTCTCCTTTGAGCTTCTACACTTGAGGTAGGGATGTTCTACTCTTAAATATGGGTTTTAACATAGATATTGTCATCTTGTATAAATAGTGGGATTTAGGAAGGTCTTTGTGAACTTTTGGTTGGTTTCTATATGTATAGAAGAGGGGTTTTCTATTTGGGTTCCTTATGGGCTTGAGAGGTCTTGAACATGTTATGGCTTGAAAAGGATTGAGGAAATTTGGTCTTAGGTGTAATGTTTGATAAAGGGGGAGATTTGCCCTAATTTGAATTAAGTAAGTTATTTTGTATAAATAACGAGATTGGCATAGAAATTATGGAATTGAAGGAACATGTCATTAAATGGTGTAGTTGGATTAATAAATTACTCACCTATGGAAAAATTGATAAATTATCTGTTGATAGATTTATTTATCTGTTTAGAAATATCTGTTTTGGGTTATCGGTAGAGGATAGTCATGATTGTTGTAGAAAATGCATGATGATTAGGAAAATTAAAACTAATTAATTTTATTATGTCATTGAATATGACAGTTGATTTAAACCATTGAATATGTGGATGAATGAGTCATTGTATATGACATGTGTTTAAATACATTGTATATATATCTTTGAATGGGAGGAGATAGGGGATGTACTCCATTGTTTGGGAGGAGATAGGAGATGGACACCATTGATAATTAAGTTGGCCAGAGTGTCCAGGGTGCAAGTCCCGAAATCTTATATCTATGGGTGTCGGTTCCCTTGGACGTAGTTTCGTAAAATGGCAAGAAATAGAAGTGTTGGATTGTTGAATGTGTTGAATTGTGAACCATTGAGTTGTAGTCTCATTTTGGCTATTTGATAATAATGAATTTGGTTAATGAATTTACCCGGAATGGATAAATAGAAATGAATTGAGATATTGGTTATCTGTATCGATTGTTCTTGGAAAGAATATATATGTCGGTTAAGAACATCCCACATTTATTCGATGCTTATGTCTTAGCTAATTCTCATATGTTATTTAGCATATCTCTACTGGGCTTTGGCTCATCTTACTTGGGACACCATTTTCAGGTACAGGTGACATGCTGCCTCCAAAGACATAGCTTGGGAGGCCTAGGGGCTGAAGGCTTCTTTTTCCATATTTTGTTTGTGTTTAATGTAAATTCAAGCCGAGGGCTTTACATGTAATAGAGTTAGAACTCTTCTTTTGTTGTAACCAAGTGTTGATTTGAAAAGATACAAGCCCGTAGGGCACTCACCTTGTTATTTGCAGTTAGAGTTACATGTAATATCTTTGTAAACCAGACTCTGATGAATGAAAAGTTAATATTTCTCTTATGCTTATGAAATTTGTGAATGGTTGTCCCATACTGTATTTTGAGGGTGTTACAGACCTAGTCAAGATAGAAATATTTTTTTTGATCAGCAAAAGAAAATTTTATTGATGAACTAAAGAGAATTACATCAATAAAGAAAACGATGAGTGCAAAAAGTATCAAAGCGAAAACAAACCAATCCCAACTAGGTTGGCACCGATAAGCCCACCCAATCAGTTGCTAGCACACCATCAAGAGTTGGTGAGTAACCAACCGCAAAAAAAAAAACAAAAAAACAAAAAAACAAACAAACAAACAAACAAACAAAAACATAATAGAGGACACACAGCCAAGCACACATAAGAACTCCAATGCTAACAAAGACATACAACACAAACCACCACAGCAACCCACAAGACCAACCAGAAGCTTTGCTGAGCAGATCAGCAGATCAGTAGCATTAGACCTCAGGGCCATACCTAATGCAAAATTACACTAGATGCATGTTAGACACAAGGTCATTAACATAGAAGCCACAACCATTGAAGAAACCTTGATCCATATCTTGGCAGCTCAATCACCAAACCAAGAAAGGTTCATCATCAGAACAGCCATTGCATCAATTCATCAGGACAGATCAACCCCCATTGCATTGATTCTGGTACTAAACTCAGGACAGCCAACAAAACATCGAGAAACTACAACACTTCAGCCACCAAAACAGACTCAACTCAACACCAAAAAATAAACTAGAACAGATTCAGCCACCAAATATATAATCACAGAGACAGACATCATTGCCTCAATGCAGACTCATCCACCAAACCAGGACAGATTCATCAGGTTTGCATCAATACAAAAACCAGAGTCAGATACGTCCCCCAAGCCAGACTCAACCCCCATTGCATCAATTCAGGTATGAGGCTCCAACAAAACAAAAACAAGAATAACACTTTGTATACTATATCAGTAATACCATGCTCCAGTCCAATTGTAATCAGAACAACAAGGCCTCAGTCCATTTGTAATCCATATAAGCACAAAAACGGAACAGATAAAACAGACTGAACCTGCACCTGGATAGTAGACCAGATCATACCTTACACGCTGCTCAGCCACCATTGCTGCTTCAAAACCAGACCTTCCACACTCAACCACCAGTCCTAAGACAGAACTTAACTTGCTGCATATTACTAAACCAAGTTACAACTGTATCAGACTAGGATGTATAGATTAAGGAGCCTCAATGTGCCACATTTCAACATCAATCCGATGCTTCTAACCATCAATACCTTTAAAAATATTCTTCATCACTTTTTGAAATGTCCATGTATCAACTTCTATATACTTTTTTCAGTGAATAGCATGCACGACAATCTAATATTGTTAAAATGAAAGATGCATATTGAAACAGTATGGACTAAAAATACCTTATTATTACACTTCCACAGGAGCAATGTAGTTGTATTTATCCTATTGAGCTCTATGGCTTTTTCATCCCAATCCTACAAAAGTGTGATTTGATCATAAATTAAATTTTTAATGAAAAACTTATATCAGCAGATATACGCACTTAAAAAAAAAAAAAAAAACACTTTTCAATTTATTTCCGTCTTTCTTCCTTTGTGTCATTTTTTAAAAGCTATTCCCCTCTCTTTGCTGATATCAGTTTATTTATTTATTTTAAAGAAGTCCAGTCATCATTTATATTTGTCTAGTTGATTATGGTCTCCCCCCCCCCCCCCCCTTCTATTTGCAAAATTTTATATTCTTCTAAAAGATCTTAAATGATTTTTTCAAGCATATTGTTTTTTACAAAGTGTAATTTAATCCTTCATTTCTTCTTACTTTATTCATTATGGATGTTATTGTAAACGACACATGCCAAGGATTTATGCAAATCCCCCCCCCCCCCACCCAAAAAAAAAAAATTCAGTTTGAAGAAACTCAAAAAAATTGGAAAAAGGCTATATTAGAATAATTGACAAAAAAATCTATATAATCATTTAGTAGGAACGACAAACTCTAAACACTTAAAAGCCTTAAGAGCACAATCGTCATTTTCACAAGTATAGATTATGCATGTTTCAAAATGTACACATTTCCCAGTGATTCGCTTTACATATGCTACAAAACAAACTTTAAAAGAAATGGTTCATACCACTTGTCGTGCATTTTCATGTCCTTCCGTGCATCCTGTCCCTTTTCGTGAGATTTTGCCTTTGCCTTTGTCTTTTTCTTTTCCTTTCAAAAAATAAAAAATAAAAAATATTAATAAAAAAATGATTAGCGAATAAATTGGATTAGTAGGCTTATCCAACGAATGCAGAGGATATTAAGGTCCCGCTCACTGAGGATCACAACGCGGACATTTCTTTTTCGAAGAAACTTGACCTGTGTATATATAGAAAGACATTTGTAAGCTAAAACAAAAATTAATATGAGAAAATGTAGATTAAATAAAAACAAGTGTAGGGATCTTAATATTACCGTTTTCTTCAACATATGTATAATATAATAAAAATACATTTGGTTATGTGAAAAATTAGATATAACAACTAAAGATTTGGCTTCAATTCAAAAAATAAAATTTAAGGAAAAAAAAAAAAAAAAAAGAAACTTACATAACCAAAGATGATGATACTGTCCATGATTTGAATTAATTTGAAAACGAAGGTTACTTAGGACGTTGAGGCACTACAAACCTGCAATGAAGAAATCACTCATTTTAAAGAAAAAAAGAAAGTCGTAGGGAGTGCCTTCCATTGTGAAAAGAAATAAATAAAGTGTCATCAAATTATTGTGAATCAGCAAATGCGATGGGTTCAAGTATTTTAGCCAATAAAATTCAATTTAGGGCACCACCACTTGTATTTACCCTTGGAACAAACTATAATTTTTTCCATATCCAATGGTGGAGGGTTTGCCAATAAATCTCTGAGCAAAAAGACACTATTAAGCTAGACAATTAGAAACGCCGTGTTTTGGTTAAGGGATTTGGAAATGGAAGAAGAAAAGATAGGTGAAATATAAATAAAGCATACTTCCATTTCATCTAGTTTTCACACACTTTTTCTTTTTTCTTTTCCAAATCACTTCCCAAATCCCTCAACTAAACACAGAGAATATCTTCACCTTAAAATTGAAGACACTTTTCAAAAAACCAAGCTGCTTTGCTATATAGATGTGTTTAGAATATTTTGTTAACAAGACTTTTAATTCAATAATCACAACCAATTTTCAATCAAGATAACTAGATAAGCCCTGATATTTTTAGCTATGGCATCCAACTAGTAGGGCTTTATTCTTGGATACTGAAGAGCTGAGTTTAAATAGTAATTTAGTAGACATCATTCTAAACTTCTTGGAATAGGAGACCATGTAGATGAAAATAATGAAAGAAAGTTAAAAAAAACAAATGAGAGAAACATTAGCATTTTTTCTTTGGGCAAGAATATAATTCATATGGACTTTCATACAAATTTAATTTATATTAAGAAAAGATATAAATTAGTTATTTTTTGTCTGTAATATTTTATACGATAATGTATAACATTTTTTTCATTACAAAATTTTCTAAAAAAATTCACATTTTTTACTCAAATGAAATTTTTTTATTTTTTTTAATGTCAATTAAATGTCAAGGCAAGACTATAAAATCTACAAATATAAATAGCACCAAAAACTCAACAAAAAATAATACACAAACTCAACCAAAAGCCCAACAGGACAACACCTAAACAATAAAACAGAAATCCACTCCTGTAGGCATTCACCCCAAAAAATCAGCCCAATCTCAACAGTAACACATTCATAGCTTTCTAGCTTTATGCCTATTCCACATTATCTTGTCGAGAAAAAAAAAAAAAAAAAAAAAAAACCACTGTTTGGAGTATATAATTTTAAAGAGGCATCTTTTATGGTGTTAAAAAATTGACATATTTGATGGGAAAATTATAGTATTTGTAAAAAAATGTCCATCATACACATGCTTTTTATAGATCTTTAAAATTTTTAGGCCAATTTTAACAATATATTTTGGTAAAACAAATATTTATATTTGTGAAAAAAAATACAATTTTGGGTACCATATTTAAAAGGTTATTCCTTTTTAATTTTTAATGTTATCGAGGGGTTACAAATGTGAATATTCACATTTATTTTTTATTATTTTTCTTCTTCCTTTTTTATTATTTATAAATCAATAAAAAAAAATTATGGACATTCACATTTTTATATTATGAAAATACAAAACTCACTCACAAAAAAATTAGGAGCTATCTCGTCCATGTAAGATTTGTCTGTTGGTTTTTCCATGTAACCCTGTTTCAAATGACAAAAAAAAAAAAAAAAAAAAAAAAAAAAAAAAAAAAATCTACCAAAACAAAAAAAATTAACCAAACACTCATGTGAGTAATGTATCATATATTACTGTTGAAGAGATTAACAGTTTTTTTTGATTTGTTACTCAGAAAAAATTTTAAATTGTTTTTAAAAAAAATAAATTTAATTTGATAAAAATAAATATCATAAAGATATTTTATTTAAAAATTATTTCTGACATGTCAAAAGACAAAATTATATAACAGTAATAGAGAACTTTACCTCACTCTCCCCACCGTCAACCCGCTGTTCACAAAATTCAAATCAACAGCAAAATTCATCTAAAATAAAACAGTATCCACTTCGTATAAAATATATGAAATCTTTTAATATTCAGACATACAGTTGACATATTGATAAGCTGTACGATAATTCTCGCTATGTCTAAAATAATTATCAGCTTTTTTCGTTTTGAAAGAAAAAATCACTTTCATGGTAGATAACATGCACGTTGGCGGCGCTGGTAAACTGGGCGTTCAATGATGTAAGTTTCAATATGGAAAAAACAAAAACTAAACAAGAGTCTCCGAATTAATAGACCGGAGTAAAAGCGTTCTCTCTCTCTAGGTTCAAATATGACCGTTGAAGCCGTCAACCATGCAACCTCGTCGGAAGAACAGGACCACCTTGACCGGAGTAAAAAAAAGGTAAAGCAAACGGATACAACGGTTGAAGATCTGCTGAAGAATCAAAGCAACACACTGGAAAAACTAGATGAGTGCATGGTGGAGGAACTCGTAGCTCAGAATGACCTCAATGCTCAGAAACAGGAACTGAATGTGGGAGCATATAAATCCTTCAAACAAGCTCTCCTGAAATCTCGATTTAATGAGACTGAAAGAGAACGAAACTTTGAATGTGAGGAGGCTTATCTGTCTTCTGAAGACGAAATGGATAAAGATGGGGAGGGAGAGGATCATTTGCAGTACAAAGGGACAAGCTCAAACCCGGTTATTAAAATACCTGCTGGGCTTCTTAAAAAAATTAGAGAGCCACGGCAAAAGTGCCTCATTATGAGAATCCTAGATAAGAATATTGGTTATAAACTTTTTGTGAATCGTATGCGGAAACTCTGGAATCCTCAGGCCGATTTCGAAACTCTGGATATTGGGCATGGTTTTTTCATAGTGAAATTTGAAATGATGGAGGATTATTCCAAGGTGTATATGGGAGGACCATGGGTTATGATGGACCGGTATGTGACAGTTCGTAAATGGTAAGCCGATTTTAAATCGGATGAAGCAGAGGAGGACACAACCGCCATCTGGGTTCGATTTCCAAACCTCCCTATTGGATACTATGATGAGAAAGTTCTTTACCATATATCAAGGGCGCTTGGGAAACCTCTAAAGATTGATATTAACACTGCCATGGCAGCACGTGGGAAGTATGCCCGAGTATGTATTGAAATGGACCTGCGGAAACCGCTCATATCCCATATTACTATTGGCAGATATCACTACATTGTCGAATATGAACATCTGCATCTGCTGTGTTTCTCGTGCGGCCGTGTTGGTCATCGGAAAGAAAAGTGTTTTGAATTTCCGATGATGCAATCGGAGAAGACAACCCAAAATGTGACCGTTAATACATCAGATGCTGTTACTGGGCCTGGTCCATCCAAAACCACTGGCCCTAAGATGAAGGAAGTATGTAATGAGGCAGAGAATGGAGGCTATGGGCCATGGACTCTAGTCACCACCAAACGAAAATTCCAACAAGGGAAATCCAAACTGAAGGCCCACTCTTATAGGAGCAATCGTTTTACAGGACTACCACTGGACCAAGAGCAAGGAGAATCAAGTGGAGGCCCAAACAAAAGTGAAGCCTAGGGGAAATATGTGGACCTCGATTTGGAACCCCAACCCACACTAATGCAACCTGCCCAAGTAATGGACATGGATTTACCCAAATTAATGGAGAATGTAAGCCCACACTTAGGAAGAGACCTGCCATCTGGGCCTAGGGACACAAGAGAGCAACATCAGGCTAAACAACTGACTGATATGCATAAAAAATTCATCTCTCAGTCCAAGGAAAAAACAACACATAGATAACCCTAATCCTCTCCCCAATATCGTCCCCTCTAACGCCTCCAGTTCGTCCATTACTCAGACTGCGATAGCAGAACCTGACCATCGTCTGAAGAACAGAAAAAACAAACTGCCAGATTTGAGAGGACGGCAAGAAGGGAGAACTCATGGAGGAAAGTGCAGAGAATATTCTGATGGAAGAGCACCGAGTGGATCAGTTCAGAGCACTGATATTCTTAGCACTCGAGAAAGAAGCGTATCACCGCGTCAAAATCGATTGGTGGCTCGAAGAAGTGAAGCTTCTGATACAACCATGGTGGGAGACCGATTCACACAATGTGAAACACATGGTGAATGTGAAACCGATGAGGTCAATGAAGGAAGACCAGAAGAGTGTCCGAAATATACTGGTATTGTCTGAGATAGAGGATTGGCCAAACATTCAGATGTCAGTTATGGATATGATAATATGGAATTGTCGAGGCGCGGGTAATGCTCGATTCCGGAGAACACTGCGGGATTTGGTAAGTCTGCATAATCCTGATATGTTAATACTCATGGAGACAAAAGTGGAATTACATACAATGGGCATGTTCTTCAACAATTTGGGGTACATGGCTTCCACTCATGTTGATCCGATTGGCTGAAGTGGAGAAATCTGGCTACTGTGGAACCCTTGTCAAGCAAATGTTCGAGTACATGATGCAACTTCCCAGATGATAACAGCTACTATATCAAGGCAAGATTATCCGGATTGGGTTATATCTGCAGTCTATGCAAGCCCAAATATCAGAATGAGAGAGGAATTATGGAATGGATTGGAAGACATTGCTCAAAATATTCAAGAACCGTGGCTCGTAGCTGGGGACTTTAATGATTACTCCAGTTCTGCGGAGAAAAGGAGCTTCCAAGTTAATATAAATCAAAGTAGAAGCCAGAGCCAACACAGGAGCCAGAAATTCATGGATAGAATTAATAGCTGCAATCTTATGGACTTAGGCTGTGTTGGTCCTAGACTCACTTGGACCAACAATAGAAAAGACTGGGCAAATACCATGGTCAGATTGGATCGGGCCCTATGTAACACTGAATGGAGAACACTTTCCCCGAAGGGTATGTTAGAAACCTGCCTCGCACTTACTCGGATCATTCTCCTCTTCTACTACACACTCAAGGTACTAACATTGCTCCTCCTTTATTTAAGTCATTTAAATTTCAAGCTGCCTGGCTAACTCATGAGGGCTTTAGTGATATTGTTGAGAAGAATTGGCCTAGATCTCTTAATAACCTGCTGGGGAATTTGGATCACCTAACATCTGCTGTGCAGGATTGGAATAAAAATGTTTTTGGCAATATTTTTAGACGTAAACGGTGGCTGCTTGGCAGAATTAGTGAGATCCAAATTTCTCAAGCTAACCACTATTCTCACAATCTTCATCAACTGGAAAGTGAGCTCACTACTGAGTATAACAGAATTTTGTACCAAGAAGAATTATATTGGTTTCAAAAATCCCGTGCTAATTGGATTACTCAGGGCGAGCGAAACACCAAATTTTTCCACATGTCTACCATTATCAAAAGACGGAAAACTAAAATTGTTGTTTTGAAATCTGAGGAGGGGAGGTGGATTGATAACCCTATTGAGTTAAAAAAATTAGTGCAGGATTATTTTCAAAATATTTTTGCTCATACTCCCACTAGTAATCTTCTTCACTGGAATAACTTGACTAAGCACATTAATGTTGAGGATCAATTAGAAATGGGTAGGGAGGTCTCTGCCACTGAAATTTGGAGGGCAGTCAAAAACATTAAAGCTTTTAAGGCCCCTGGTCAGGATGGGTATCAAGCTATCTTTTACCATACTTTTTGGGGAATTGTAGGTAAATCAGTGGTTGAGTTTGTCCAAAACTATTTTTCCTCCGCTACTATTCCCCCTGAGATTAATAAAACGCTTGTCACTCTTATCCCTAAAGTTACTAACCCTGAAACTGTAAAGCAATTTCGACCAATCAGTCTTTGTAATGTGACCTATAAAATCATAGCCAAAATCCTTGTCAATCGAATTCGGCCTATATTGAATGATATCATTAGCCCTAACCAAAGTAGCTTTATTCTGGGTCGGTCTACACATGATAATATCATCATAACTCAAGAAGCTATTCATACTTTGAATAAGAAAAAAGGGAAGTTGGGATTCATGATTTTTAAAGTTGACCTCGAAAAGGCCTATGACAATATTTCTTGGAATTTCTTAAGGCAAACTTTGTTGGAATTCCACTTTGATGAGAATCTAGTGGCCATGATTATGAATTGTGTTACTAGTGTGAGTACGGCTATCTTATGGAATGGAGAACCCCTTGATGAGTTCAAACCTACCAAAGGCCTTCGTCAAGGGGACCCTCTTTCCCCGTATCTTTTTGTGTTATGCATGGAAAGACTCTCTGCCATGATTATGTAAAAAGTGCAAGATAAAGATTGGATAGGACTGTGTTTGGCTAAGGGTGGTCCTACTATATCACACTTATTCTTTGCGGATGATTTGATCTTATTTGCTAAGGCAAATGATCGTAATTGTCACACCATTTTGCAAGTCCTGACTGAATTTAGTGCCATTTCTGGATTGAAGGTTAATCTACATAAATCCCATCTTTTTGTGTCCCCTAATATTGATAGGAGGAGAGCTATGCAGCTGAGTAATTTGAGTACTATTCCCTTAACTCAAAATTTGAGGAAATATCTTGGGGTTCCCTTACTCCATGATAGAGTCAGCAAAAGTCATTTTTTGAATATCTTGGAAAAGCTTAAGAATAAACTAACAGGGTGGAAATCTGGAATGCTATCCCTGGCTGGGAGGGCAACCTTGATTCAGTCTGTTACTAGTGCTATACCAGCATATACCATGCACACTATGGCACTCCCGAGGAAAGTTTGTGATGAGATTGATAAGATTAATAGAAACTTTCTTTGGGGTGATACCCTTGCGAAAAGGAAAGTACATCTTGTGAATTGGGAACAAGTTTGTAAGATGAAAAAAGATGGGGGGCTTGGGCTCCGAAAGGCTAGAGATCACAATCTAGCCTTTCTATCTAAATTGGGGTGGAAAATGGTAAAGGAGGATAATACTCTTTGGGTGGAAGTGCTCAAAAACAAATATTTGGGACAACAGTCCTTTCTATCCAAGAGAAAAGGCAAGAAAATATCACATATCTGGAAAGGTATTTTAAGTACCAGGGATCTCCTAATCAAGGGGATTAGATGGAAGTTGGGGAACGGATCTAAAGTGAGAGTTTGGAAGGATTGGTGGTGTGGTGATGGGACACTTGAAAAAATTTTGCAAGTACCCACCAATCAAATTCCAAGTTTTGAGGATATCACTGTGGATTCACTGCTAGATGATAATGGTGAATGGGATTTGCATTCTATGCATACTTCCTTACCTTCGAATATGGTTGCTGGCATTTTACAAGTACAACCCCCCCAAACCAAGGATGGAGAAGACACTCCCAGATGGATTAAATCTTCTGATGGAGAGTTTTCTACATCAAGTGCGTATGATTTAATTGTTGAACAACAAAACCATATGGGGGATTGGGGTTGGATCTGGAAGCTTAAGGTTCCTTCCAAACTTAAGAGTTTTTTGTGGCTTGTTATGCACGACAAGCTCCTCACTAATCATAAGAGAGCCATGAGGGGGCTCACAAATGACCCCAAATGCCCGTACTGTGTGAATTATCGAAACCATTGAACACTTGCTTAGGATGTGTCCTCAAGCTCTCCACATATGGTATCAAGTCTTTGGCAGGGAATGGTATTCTAACATGCTATCTCTACCTTGGCAAGAGTGGATCACTCAAAATATGAAAGGGAAGCACAAAAATCCTAACTTATTCCTCATTTCATTGTGGACTATTTGGAAAAATCGTAACAAAAGGGTTTTTGAACATAAAGTTATGAACATTTATGAGAGTGTGAAATCCATTTTAGATTATAGAAAAGAGATTTTTCATGCTTTTAAACTTGATGTCACAGCTCATATTAAAATTAAGAGTCTAACTAGGTGGTCTTGCCCAAATGCAGGAAAAATTAAGTTGAACACAGACGGTAGCACTCGCAGGTCTGGCGGTGGTGGCGGATTTGGTAGAGTATTTCGTGATGAAAGAGGGTCATGGATCAGTGGGTTTTACGGCAAGTTGGAGATATGCACTAGCCTTGAAGCAGAACTTTGGGCGGTATACAAAGGGCTAACCATCATTCTTCAGAGAGGATTCAATCAAGTGATTATCGAAACGGATGCGGAGCAAGTGGTTCAGCTGTTAAGTGAAGACATAGGAGAGAGATGCCCTTTTCGGGGCATTGTGGAAGATGCCCGTATTATCATGCGCGGTTGTGACTGCACCATCCAGCATATTTGCAGGGACGCTAACATTTGTGCGGATGCAATGGCGAAATTAGGCGAATATCAACCGGCGGAGTTGCTTATTGTTCAAGACCCACTTGCGGAACTTCGGCCGTTGTTAGTCAAGGACATTGTTCATCTCTTTATGGAGGGATCTAGGATGTAGTCCCTGTGTGTTTCTTTTATCTTTCGATGTACCCCAAAAAAAAAAAAAAACTAAACAACTTTTAAGAGAGTAAACACATGAAGAAGTTTTTGAGGAAAATCATACTTCGTTACAACACGGAGAAGATAATGAGTTGAGAGAGAGAGAAGATGATGAGTTGAGAGAGAGAGAGAGAGAGAGAGAGAGAGAGAGAGAGTTGGGGGTTCAAGTTTTCACTTTATAGTAGTTTGAAGTTTAGATCTGAGATTGTAACCAGTTATGATTTGTAAAGGAGACACACAACTAAATATAGCTGGTATAATTGTTTTTTAAATGATGCTACTTAAATTAAAAAATTAGATTTATTTTTTAAATTTAATGATGGGATAGTCTATTTAAATATTTAAGACGATTCTTTCTTTTACGTCTTCTTTAATTATTAAACAATTATCTTATTTATACATTTTTTAGTCTAGAAAGTAGATCAACCTTTATAGAATTAAATTTTAACTATACAAAAAATTACTCTAGAGGATCAGGACCCTAGAAAATAGGTTTATATATTATTTTTCTTTCGAAAGTGATTTTGAACTCTAATCCTTTAGATTTTGATATGCATTCATGAGTATCCGAGGAGTATCGGTATGATACAAGTATGTGTATAATACAAACACGTCTTTCTTTTAGAAGTATTCGTGCTATCATTATCAAAGTGTTTGAGATATGCTGACGAAGATTGGGTAGGTAACAGAACAAAAGATAAAAAAATCTTTAAAACTAGGGATTGTCAGTCAGCATTGAGTATGTTGAAAGTTGAAACTGATATTAAGCTATGCTTAAGTCTACCAAACAATAATAATTGCAATTGTTTAGAGACTTTGCTTGTCCAAATTAGTAGGTGTGTCCAACATACCCTGATTCATTACTTCAATAGTTATGATTTCGAAGCACAATATGAAAATTGTTTTCATAAAATAAGGAAGCTTGACATTCTACTATACATTAAACATGGAACTTAATGTGTCACGTGAATCAAAACAAACAAATGCAATTATAGCAAATTTGAACACCTTATTCACTATGTCATAGATCTTAGTGAGTTAAGGAGTCCACTTCGTGGCCGAATGGTAAAGTCTGGAGGATAAAATTCACAGGCCTCGAGTTCCAGTCACCCCTTGGGGCCACTGGAGGTTTGCCCGGTCGGTAACTTCAGGGCCCTCAGGATTAGTCCTGACTTCCCTTAAAATTAGTGGGTTGGGGATACCTGAGTTATCGAAAAAAAAAAAAAAAAAAAAAAAGGAGTCCACTTCGTGGGGTATTTGTGTCTTGTCTGCTCTTCAGCCTAAATACATCCATTTTCCCATCATGGAACTGTAATAGTTTTTTTATTTTTATTTTTTTGATTAGCAAAGAAAATTTTAATTAATCAACATAAAATTAAAGGTACAGGAAGATGAAATGCACTGAGAGAGATTCAGAAAGTATAAAATACCCCTACTACTGCTACTCGCAACCATACAACCAACCCCTTGGCCTCACGATTTTTTTTTTTTTTAAAAAACAAAAAAAAAACGTTAAGAAGGACTTAACAGAAAATAAAATACATGATTCCCACAAAATCAACCCACCAAAACACCCAAACTGCTAAAATGACCTATTCTAACACCCAAGGTGGTAACCCAATAATTTTAAACACCTACTGCACTCCCAATGCTGCTGCACTCCACGCTTTTGCTGCCCACGCCTATGGTGCATGCACACAGCCACGCCTATGCTACTTCAATCCCAAAGCCAACCACCCACCTGTAATAGTTAATACTTCTTTTGATTGAAACTATCTCACAATCTACCCAAATTAGGTAAGCTTTTCTCAATATTGTCTAACAGTTCAAATATTGTCAAAAGTTTGTCTGGAAAAACAAACAGTGTTCTTTTCATGTGAAGAACAAGCATTCTATTATTGATTATGTATTATTAATGTCCTAAGAGAACTAGGAACCCAACTTAGTAAGCTAGGTCAAAAAGCATAGTCGTTTTCACATTTGGAAGCACATAATTAAAAATTACTTTGTGGGTTTTGTTCTTTTTTTTGGGAGTAACATGCACCTGGTATAGCAACACATCAAACATATGTTGTCTCCACCAAAGATGCGAAATCTATATATAATAGTGAATAATTGTACTAACGAAATGATAGATTATGCTTGGGGACATTATGCACAACTATAAGTGTTGCTTAATGACTCTCCGCGTAATAATAGATAATTTATTAACGTAACTATCCCTCTTTACTTTGGTCTGAAATCTTTGTACGTTGCTTGTTAGACAAGTGATAATAAGATCTTAATTCTTCTCTGAGGACACTTTTCATGATATTATTACTAATGTTTAGAATGCTCAAGTGGTGATTAACTTGCAAACTTGAGTGTCCTATGTGAAACAAGCATGTTTATCAAAACATAAAACTAATATTTATGCTTAAGACTTGGTGGGCTATCTTTGTCTTTGCCTTCTGAATTCTCAGAGTCGGTATATACCTTTCCCTCAATACATGTCTCCTTGTTTACCAATTTGAGAAAATAAAAACACTTTTTATGATCCAAAATTAGGTTTAACCTTTTCTCAATATTGTCAAACAGTTCACATGTTGTCTAAAGTTTATGTTACCTTAGAAGAACAAAACACTAGTGATTATGTATTCCACGTCCTAACCTTTTTTTAGAAGAGACATAAAAAAACAATATTAATATCCCTCTTGGTAAGCTAGTTTCAAAAGCAAAATCCTTTTCACATTTGGAGGCACATAAAAAATTACCTTATAGTTTTTTTTTACTCTTCATGAAATTGACATGTGTTTTGTTTACTAATAACTATTTAGTTATATTCTTTACCTCGTGTTGTGACATATCAAACATAGACGGTCTCCACAAAGATGTGAAAAATATATATAATGGTTAGTAGTTGTACCTAAGCGACATTATGCATGACTAAAACTGTTGTTTAATGACACTTAGCATATTATTAATAGATAATTAGTAGCCATCGCTGAGCATGAGATGCATGTGGACCGCTTCTAAAATAGAGTCGTGTTTGTATTATACGCATACTTGTATCATACCGATACACGAGGTATAAAAGAGAGTCGTGTTTCTTAACTATTTAAGTCAATTTTTTTTTTTTTAAATTTTATTTCAATTTGTTTATTTGACAATTAAGATTTAAAAAAAAAAATAGAATCCATTATGTTTGGCAATTGTTAAAAAAGTCCTTCATTTTTTTTTAATGTTTTTGTATTTTATTAAAAAAAACTATTTGTTTTAAAAAAAATTATTGTTTAAGTCCATGTAGTTTAGAAGGACATATTTTGTTTTTTGTTTTTTTTTTGTTTTTATAAAATTTAAAACAAAAAAATGACAAAAATAAAAATAAAAATATAAACTCTTAATAGTGATTAATAATTTGAATACGTGTATTTAATAACATATTATGTTCAGACCAATAAAATTAGGACACATCGTTATGACACATGTGAATATTGATCTCATTCTAATTGCAGTAACATAATTTAAAAAAAAATTAAAATCAAAATTTTATTTTATAATTTAATAAAATATGCATAAATTAAGGAATGAATATTGATCTTATTCTGGTAACATAATTTAAGGAAAAATCTAAATTTAAAATTTTATTTTAAGAATATAAAATTAATTTATAAACCAAACATATTGTGACACATATTAACAAAAATTAAACAAAATAAAAAAAATAAATGAAAAAAAGATTGCAATTTTTAGCTTTAATAGGATGATAAGGTCTTTCAATTATAATAGTGTATAGATTTTGTATGAGGTTTTAAAACGGAAGACTTATTTATAAGTCATTTTTCAGACACTTATGCTAAGTTAAGTCCTGTGTAATTTCTTATAGAGTCTCAAGTCCTATTTAGATAGGAATGTATTCCACAAGATCTTACATAAACGTAACGTGACGTGACACTTACATAATCGTAACGTGACGTGACACTTACATAATCATAACGTAACGTGACACCTACATAAAAGTAACGTAACGTGACATCTATATAAACGTAACGTGACACCTATACGTAACGTGACACCTACATAAACGTAACGTGACACCTATACGTAACGTGACACCTACATAAACGTAACGTGACACCTACATAAACGTAACGTAGCGTGTCACGCTACGTTTCGCAAACTTAATGAGTTTTTATTTTTTTAAATTGAATGTGAAAATGTTGCTGGTTTTTGTTGGTGTCACGTTACGTTTCATATAGGAAATTGAATGTTACCATAGATCATAGGTGTCACGTCACGTTTATGTAAGTGTCACGTTACGTTTATGTAGGTGTCACGTTAGGTTACGTTTATATAGATATGATTTATGGTAGCATTCAATTTCTTATATATGGTTTTACTATTATTTATGATATTAACAACTAATATTGAGGGTAAATGTGTCAACAAACTTCCCACAGGACTTATGGGAACATAAGTTTTTCAGTAGGACTATATGTAGCATAAGTCTCCCTAATAGGACTTATAAATAATTTTTCCGTTTTACAACTCTCATAATATCTCTTCTTAAAATAATTCTTTTGTAAAATATATAAATAATCTCAACATCACTTTTATTGCTCCTAAATACAAAAAATATGAGCTAATTATGATAATTTTAAATTTACATTTAAAACTTTTAAATCATGGGATATATCATTATAATTTTGAATTTATATTATGCCTAATTTAAGTTTAAATTAATAGATTGTTTTTCATATTTAGTAACCCTTAAATTTGAATTTTGAAATGTATTAGTATACCTTTTATTTTTTTTTAATATTGAGATTAAACTAAAAAGGTGTATTAAAATTATATTTAAAAATTTATTGAATTTAGTAAAAAATGTCTTTTGGTTTTTAATTTTTTTAATATATATATTTTTTGTGCTCTAGGGACACCTATTAATAATACCCAAATCACAAATTTTTTATTTTAAAAATACAAAAATTGTTCAATAAAAAATTATGACTTTCCACACAATTTTTTTACATTGAAAATACAAAATTACCTATAAAATAATTCGCAGATCGCCATTGTCGTCCATGGAATATTACCACTTAGTTTTCACGCAACCCCAGTTCAAATGGCAGGTAAAGAGGGTGAACTTTGTGCTCAAATCATCTTTTCATCTTCTAGCTTGTGAAAAAAACAAAAGTAAAAATTAAATCAATAAATGCTACGGTAAATGGAAAAAGAATCTCTATGATTGTCCTGTAAATCTCTACAAAAAGGATATATATATCTCTACAACAAATATAAGAACAATGTTATATATACTATTTTTTTTTTTTTTTTTTTTTTTTTTGATCAGCAAAGAAAAATTTCATTAACAGCATGAAATTAAGGGTACAGGAAGATGAAGAGCACCGAGAGGGATTCGGAAAGTACAAAGTACCCCTACTACTGCTACTTACACCCAAACAACCTACCCCTCAGCCTCACCAATTTTTTAAAAGATAAAATAAAAACAAAAGTTAAGAAGAACTTAACTCAACAAAACCAATTTGCATACTAACAGATTATGTGACATAATGTTAGAGGTTTCGGGTATTTATAATTTACATAATGGGTAAGGTCATAATTTTGAAGTAATTATTTCATAACATATGTTAGTGCACTAATTAATAATATACCAATTGATATAGGTAGCACCACGGTAAATATTGTGACAAAAATAGGTAGCATATGAAAATTGTTTTCATAAAATAAGGAAGCTTGACATTCTACTATACATTAAACATGGAACTTAATGTGTCGCATGAATCAAAACAAACAAATGCAATTATAGCGGATTTGAACACCTTATTCACTATGTCATAGATCTTGGTGAGTTAAGGAGTCCCCTTCGTGGGGTATTTGTGTCTTGTCTGCTCTTCAGCCTAAATACATCCATTTTCCCATCTTGGAACTGTAATAGTTAATACTTCTTTTGATCGAAACTGTCTCACAATCTACCCAAATTAGGTAAGATTTTCTCAATATTGTCTAACAGTTCAAATATTGTCAAAAGTTTGTCTGGAAAAACAAACAGTGTTCTTTTCATGTGAAGAACAAACAAACATTCTATTATTGATTATGTATTATTAATGTCCTACCTTCTTAAAAGAGAGAGTGAGAGAGAACTAGGAACCCAACTTAGTAAGCTAGGTCAAAATGCATAGTCGTTTTCACATTTGGAAGCACATAATTAAAAATTACTTTGTTGGTTGTGTTCTTTTCTTTGGGAGTAACATGTACCTGGTATAGCAACACATCAAACATATGTTGTCTCCACCAAAGATGCGAAATCTATATATGATAGTGAACAATTGTACTAACAAAATGATAGATTATGCTTGGGCACATTATGCACAACTATAAGTGTTGTTTAATGACTCTCCGCGTAATAATAGATAATTTATTAACGTAACTGTCCCTCTTTACTTTGGTCTGAAATCTTTGTACGTTGCTTGTTAGACAAGTGATAATAAGATCTTAATTCTTCTCTGAGGCCACTTTTCATGATATTATTACTAATGTTTAGACTGCTCAAGTGGTGATTAACTTGCAAACTTGAGTGTCCTATGTGAAACAAGCATGTTTATCAAAATATAAAATTAATATTTATGCTTAAGACTTGGTGGGCTATCTTTGTCTTTGTCTTCTGAATTCTCAGAGTCGGTATATACCTTTCCCTCAATACATGTCTCCTTGTTTACCAATTTGAGAAAATAAAAACACTTTTTATGATCCAAAATTAGGTTTAACCTTTTCTCAATATTGTCAAACAGTTCACATGTTGTCTAAAGTTTATGTTACCTTAGAAGAACAAAACACTAGTGATTATGTATTCCACGTCCTAACCTTTTTTTAGAAGAGAGAGAAAAAAACAATATTAATATCCCTCTTGGTAAGCTAGTTTCAAAAGCAAAATCCTTTTCACATTTGGAGGCACATAAAAAATTACCTTATAGTTTTTTTTTACTCTTCATGAAATTGAAGTGTTTTGTTTACTAATAACTATTTAGTTATATTCTTTACCTCGTGTTGTGACATATCAAACACAGACGGTCTCCACAAAGATGTGAAAGATATATATAATGGTTAGTAGTTGTACCTAAGCGACATTATACATGACTAAAACTATTGTTTAATGACACTTAGCATATTATTAATAGATAATTAGTAGCCATCGCTGAGCATGAGATGCATGTGGACCGCTTATAAAAGAGAGTCATGTTTGTATTATACGCATACTTGTATCATACCGATACACGAGGTATAAAAGAGAGTCGTGTTTCTTAACTATTTAAGTCAATTTTTTTTTAAAATTTTATTTTAATTTGTTTATTTGACAATTAATATTTTAAAAAAAAAATAAAAATAGAATCCATTATGTTTGGCAATTGTTAAAAAAGTCCTTCATTTTTTTTTTAATGTTTTTGTATTTTGTTAAAAAAAAAACTATTTGTTTTAAAAAAAATTATTGTTTAAGTCCATGTAGTTTAGAAGGACATATTTTGTTTTTTGTTTTTTGTTTTATAAAATTTAAAACAAAAAAAATGACAAAAAAATAAAATAAAAATATAAACTCTTAATAGTGATTAATAATTTGAATACGTGTATTTAATAACATATTATGTTCAGACCAATAAAATTAGGGCACATCATTATGACACATGTGAACATTGATCTCATTCTAATTGCAGTAACATAATTTTAAAAAAAATTAAATTCAAAATTTTATTTTATAATTTAATAAAATATGCATAAATTAAGGAATGAATATTGATCTTATTCTGGTAACATAATTTAAGGAAAAATCTAAATTTAAAATTTTATTTTAAGAATATAAAATTAATTTATAAACCAAACATATTGTGACACATATTAACAAAAATTAAACAAAATCAAAAAAAAAAGAAAAAGAAAAAAAGATTGCAATTTTAAGCTTTAATAGGATGATAAGGTCTTTCAATTATAATAGTATATAGATTTTGTATGAGGTTTTAAAACTCTCATAATATCTCTTGTTAAAATAATTCTTTTATAAAATATATAAATAATCTCAACATCACTTTTATTGCTCTTAAATACAAAAAATATGAGCTAATTATGATAATTTTAAATTTATATTTAAAACTTATAAATCATGGGATATATCATTATAATTTTGAATTTATATTATGCCTAATGTAAGTTTAAATTAATAGATTGCTTTTCATATTTAGTAACCCTTAAATTTGAATTTTGAAATGTATTAGTATACTTTTTATTTTTTTTTAATATTGAGATTAAACTAAAAAGGTGTATTAAAATTATATTTAAAAATTTATTGAATTTAGTTAAAAATGTCTTTTGGTTTTTAATTTTTTTAATATATATATTTTTTGTGTTCTAGGGACACCTATTAATAATACCCAAATCACAAATTTTTTATTTTAAAAATACCAAAAATTGTTCAATAAAAAATTATGACTTTCGACACAATTTTTTTACACTGAAAATACAAAATTACCTATAAAATAATTCACAGATCGCCATTGTCGTCCATGGAAGATTACCACTTAGTTTTCACGCAACCCCAGTTCAAATGGCAGGTAAAGAGGGTGAACTTTGTGCTCAAATCATCTTTTCATCTTCTAGCTTGTGAAAAAAATAAAAGTAAAAATTAAATCAATAAATGCTACGGTAAATGGAAAAAGAATCTCTATGATTGTCCTGTAAATCTCTACAAAAAGGATATATATATCTTTACAACAAATATAAGAACAATGTTATATATACTAATTGATATACCAATTGGTATACTAACAGATTATGTGACATAATGTTAGAGGTTTTGGGTATTTATAATTTATATAATGGGTAAGGTCATAATTTTGAAGTAATTATTTCATAACATATGTTAGTACACTAATTAATAATATACCAATTGATATAGGTAGCACCACGGTAAATATTGTGACAAAAATAGGTAGCATATGAAAATTGTTTTCATAAAATAAGGAAGCTTGGCATTCTACTATACATTAAACATGGAACTTAATGTGTCGCGTGAATCAAAACAAACAAATGCAATTATAGCGGATTTGAACACCTTATTCACTATGTCATAGATCTTAGTGAGTTAAGGAGTCCACTTCGTGGCCGAATGGTAAAGTCTGGATGATAAAATTCACAGGTCTCGAGTTCGAGTCACCCCTTGAGGCCACTGGAGGTTTTCCCGGTCGGTAACTTCAGGGCCCTCAGAATTAATCCTAGCTTCCCTTAAAATCAGCGGGTTGGGGATACCTACGTTATCAAAAAAAAAAAAAAAAAAAAAAAAAAAAAAAAGAAGAAGTCCACTTCGTGGGGTATTTGTGTCTTGTCTGCTCTTCAGCCTAAATACATCCATTTTTCCATCATGGAACTCTAATAGTTTTTTTTTTTTTTTTTTATCAGCAAAGAAAAATTTCATTAATGAACATGAAATTAAAGGTACAGGAAGATGAAATGCACTGAGAGAGATTCGGAAAGTATAAAATACCCCTACTACTGCTACCACTACAAGAATTTACACATTTTGCGACCACTTTTGCCGACCAAATATTAATTAGTCGCTAATGATCATTAATTTTGGCGACCAAATTTTATTGGTCGCAGAAGGTTATATTTTGGCGACCAAAAAATGAGTTGGTCGCAGAAAGTGGTATGCTTTTGCCGACCAACTACAAATTTAGTCGTGGAAGGTCACATATTTTTTGGCGACCAAAAATTTGGTCGCCAAAAACTTATTTTCAGCAATCAAAAAAAATTAGTCGCCAAATTAGTACTTTTAGCGACTAATATTTTACTCGCCGTTGCTTGAGATTTGGTGACTAAAAATATTTGTCGGCGAAGGTACTTTTTTTGCGACTAATGTGGTCTTTTGGTCGCCAAAAGTTTGGGAGGGAAATTTGATTTTTAGTCGGGCGGGAATTGAAATTTTTTTGCGACAAATAAATTTGGTCGCCAATAACAAAACGACGTCGTTTTGTACCATGAAAGCAGGGGAAAAAAAAAAGAAAAAGAAAAAAAAGAAGAGCCCTAATCTCCATTGTCTCTATCTCGCTCTGTGTCTCGGTCCGCCCTCTCCCTCTCTGTGTTCTTTCTCTCAATCGGTGCCCTCAATCGGCGCCCACTCTCACTAGCTCACCGAAGTTCCTCACCACCGTTGCTCACATCCGTCGCACATCGCCTCCGCCACAAATCGCCATCGCCCTCTGTCTTTCTTTCACACAGAGGGAGCGATTGCTGGATATTCGCTGCTGTGGTTGTTGATGTGGGCCACTGGGATGGGTTTGCCGATCCAGCTGTTGTCGGCGAAGATCGGTGTCGCCACGGGGAGGCACTTGGCAGAACTGTGTAGGGAAGAGTATCCGTATTACGAGTAGAAATGTGGATGACACAACTGGTGCTAATGAGGTTGATTTCAGTTCATATTGAGTTTTCTGAATCATGTTGTCTTTGTACATCTGATGCTTTCTAGGTTGAATTTATTGGAGCAATTTCATTATCATGATGCTTTGGTGTTATGGTTGCAGAAAGATTCATTGATGGAGATAAGTTTTCACATTCCTAATTCCAACACTCAGTTTGTTGGTGATGAAAATCATCCCTCTGCTCAAGTAAGTTTTTTTTTTTTCTTTTGGTTTCCTGGGTTTACTTATATTTTTGTCTTTTATGTTAGGTCTTTTGTGACAAAATCATGTCAATGGCGGATGTTGGTGCAGGCGGTGAAGAGTCTGTTCTTACGTTTGAAGGAATTGCGATTCTTACTCCAAGGTGAGTACTGTGCTTCTATCTGGTATCTTTTGTAGTTCCATGGTATTTATGTGTCATTTATATTATGTTGGTTTTTCTTTGTACAGGGGTCGATACAATGTTGAACTTCATCTTTCATTTTTGAGGCTCCAAGGGCAAGCTAATGATTTTAAAATTCAGTACAGCAGTGTTGTTCACCTTTTTCTACTGCCTAAGGTTATTTATTATTTATAGTTTAGAAGTTTTCTTTTTTTGTTTTTTTTTATCCAAAAGTTCATTTTCTTTGCTTAATGTTAGAAAAATTAACATGCAAATTGTCAATTGATCAATGTTGACTAGTTGTGTTTTTTGGAAGATGCAACAATATTGAACTTAACTCACATATATTGTCATGTGTTTCTGCAGTCTAACCAACCACATACCTTTGTTGTTGTTACTCTCGATCCACCTATCCGTAAAGGCCAAACTTTGTACCCACATATTGTCTTGCAGGTATTGTTGGTTGTGTTTCATTAAGGTCACCATTTAAGCTTTCTTAGAGATCATGTGTCCATGTGATGATTTATATTGTACCCTACCATCTTTATGCAGTTTGAAACAGACTATGTGGTTGAAAGCACCCTGTTAATGAATGAAGATCTTTTGAATAGCAAATACAAGGACAAGTTAGAACCATCGTATAAGGTATAGTAGTGATGTTGTTTCATCTTTTGATGCCATTCCTAATGCACCATTTTGTACATGTTCAAAAGACAATCTGTTGCCTTTTTTCTTTTCTTTTTTTCCTTTTTTGTTTTTGTTTTGTGTGTGTGTGTGTAATAAATTACACAATTTTGCTTATATTGTGATAGCAATATATATATATAAAACTAAATCTACTCGCTTTGGTATGATTTTCTTTTCTTTAATACATCAGGGCCTGATTCATGAAGTATTCATTTTGATAATGCATGGCTTGTCTGGTGCCAAAGTCACTAGAACTGGGAAGTTCCGTAGCTGTCAAGATGGTTATGCTGTTAAGTCTTCATTGAAAACCGAAGATGGTGTCCTGTATCCACTTGAAAAGGGATTCTTCTTTTTACACAAGCCTCCAACTCTTATTCTTCATGAAGAGGTAACTTTCTGGCCATACAAATGCTTTAACCCTGTGGTATACTATATGATTGAGTGAATCAATGCCTTTAACTAGTCCTTGAGCAATCATCCAACATCAACTATTACATGATTCAGTTCGAACCATAATAGCATTTTAATATCATCAGCATTCCAACTTTAACTAATCCACATTGACTCATTTGCATTCAATAATAGTATAATTTTGTAAACCAGGCTACACAATTTAAAAACCCCACCTCTAGAATAAAATCTAACCATTCTACATACAATCTACAATGCAAGGCAACTTAGTCTCCGGCTAAAGGTTTTATAACTATAACTAGGAACCAAAAGGGACAAAATAGCAAGGCAAAGCACCAATCTATCTGTCTGCTATAAAGACCAATTTTTTCATCTTCTAACCTAAATCATCACACGGCACAAAATGATCACACAAATAACTTGTCCACCAGCTTCTAGTTTTCTGAATCAGAACAATGAGATAAAGCTAAAATATAAACATTTGTGCAAAAATTTCATGGACCTACAAAAGGAGACCTGGATGATTGTTCAACACTGAACTAAAAGGGCTGACTTACGAACATTGATTAAATTCAAACCAATTAAGCTTATCCTACATCATATCAAGCGGTTGACCTCAACCAAGTGCAACTAAAGAGCAAATGCACAACCATCTACAATATATATTTATGTGCATCTTCTAAAGTTTTTCAAAAGAAAGCTGCTGAAATGATCATCCAAACTTTAGTGAAAGCTAAGATAGAATGCCAAAAGAATTTATTTAGTATGAAAATGTTTCACATTAAAAGCCTTTAGATTTGAAAATGCAACAACAACAACAAAGAACTGGGTCAAGATCCTTTCAGATATTCATTCTACGGAACCTTCAGTAGCTCAACCAACATCACAAAATCTCCAACTCAGATGAACATGGTCAACTCAGGCCTACTAAATACATTATGTTCCTCATCCTCCAACACAGGATAAGCAGCCACAAGTGCATCTTGAGCGCCAATATACAGCGAGTTATAGATCTTCCAATACACTTCCCTAACCTTCCTTGCTGGGTGGAAAAGTCCCTGAAGACAGTAGTTAAGCACCACAGCCGTACCCAGTGCCACCCTCATTCCTTCAATGACTTCCATAACAGTATTTATATCATGTGGGGATGTCTCAAAGATGTTTGGCCAAACATAGTTTAGTAAGTGAACCAAAGCATCCTCACATCCCAACCCAGCAACTCCAAAAGCCATGTGCTTCACAGCAGAAGCAGCAGTCTGCCTATGAACCAAATCTCTGTCCATGAGAGCATCCTCTAGCAATGGAGTCACTGGATAAATGTAATCCTTTCCCATTTCACCAATGTACTTGAATAGAAACGAGAGGGACTTCAGAACACCATTCTGAACATTAAGCTCTGGCACACGATATTCATTCATTAAGGCTGGTAAAACTGTAAAAGGAGAATGCATTCTGCAAATTTGTGCTTAAATGGAATATAAATTATGGCACACGACTTCAGAACACCATTCTGAAAATTTGTGCTTAAATGGAATATAAATTTTCTTACCAAATGTCTTGACTGCAGAATGCATGGAATGAAGCATTTCACTCTGGGAGACATACAGAAGCAGTGGAGCATTATACTGCCATGGTATCAAGCAATATCAATTCACGTCCTTTTGCGGCCATTTGTTTTTGCAACTGTGCTGCTGCACACCAATCTCTAGGCCAAATTGCTGATGCTATTGCCGACTGTAGTCTAGCCATAGTTCTTGATGGAAGTTACTCAAAGGTTGGCCTTTAAAGTGTATACTATGCGGGGTGTTAGCTTATTTTTTGTTTTGTTGGAAGAGGTTATCAAATGATTCTCTTTAATTTTCTTTTTTATTGTACTTAATGTTCTTGTTTCTGTTTCTATTGTCGTTTTCTTTCTCTTTTCTGTTTCTGTCATTGTTTTCTTTCTCTCTTTTCTGTTTCTTCTTCTTATGCCTATTCAAGTCCACCTCTACAAGCTGCCTGCGTTATAGGATTCAGCACTGGGCAATGGCATGATTTTTACTTAATAAACTTTTATAGCCATTTCAGCATTTTGAACCTTTGCCTGCTGCTAATAACTCCTCAAGTGTAGGCTTTTTTGTTGTTTATTCTCAATCATGTGTGGTGTTTTGTCACAAGAGATTTGAGTAGGTTGCTATATTCTCTACATGATATAGTTATGAGCATTATCAATTTCTCTTTTCTACATGGATTCTTTCCAAACCCCTTCCTTTTGTAAGCTTCTCTTTATTGGTAATTCTGTGCCTGATTGGCCCAGTTCTTATGCAGACAGTTTCTAGAAGAGCCACCTTTCATGAAACAATTAGAGACTATGAACAAGCAGCCAGTGACCTTCATAGACTGATCTCTCTTCTTGAAAAGCAATCACAAGAAAAGGTTCAACAGTGTGGCTCTGGCGGCAATGTTAAAGAATTAAGACAAGCTCGTCACTACGTATCCTCAGTGGAAGAAAAGGCTAAAAATGGGCTTTAATCTTATCAAGAGTTTAGGGATCGGTACAAATCTTCATCTTATCAAGAGTTTAGAGATTCGCTTATTACCTACCTATATATATGCCTGCCTATAAACTAAAATGAAATGTGATTTCCAATTCGTTTACTTTCTAGGACCTGGTGAGGAGAGTTCGGCATTTGTGGGCTTTAATCCGGATCCATGTTGATAATTGAAAACGTTCAATGTATTAAACCCATTAGGTATATTATGTCAACAAAAAATCAGGATATGGATAGCTATTTGTTCAGATCATATTTTCAAATATAATTTTCGACATAAATACGATCTGATCGACATAAATATAATTTGTTCAGATCATGTTCTTTTCCATTTTTTTTAATTCACTTGTTAGGAAGACTCTATTGTATATATGGGAAGTCTAAAATATTGATGTGTACTCATATTTAAAATCCTCATTTGGATCTTAGATTTGGAGAGGGAAAAGAGAAAGAGAAGGAAATTGTGAATGAAATATGAGTTATTTTTTTTTCTTTTTCTTCTCACATTCACTTCCTTTCTATTTTTCCTCCCCAAATCTGATCTCATAGCATCCTCCAGTGGGTTGTTTCTAAAATTAGCAAGGCTGAAGTATCAAATGGTAGAATGCAATGGCTGGTCAGCGTTGCAGTTGGTGAAATTGAGGAACGCTAGTTTAAGGTTTTAGCTTTGGTGCTCTTGGATAAATTACACAGTAAAACATAGAACAAATAGAAATTATGCTCTTGGATATATGTTTGATCTCATCATTTGGGGCTTCTAATTTTGAGTGTGCATTTACTGGTTTGTTCAGTTATAATGTAACTATTTTAGGCAAATTTTCATCAAGTTTTTCTTTCATGGGCAATGGTTGCTTGCTTATCTTTTGAAGGAAAAAGTTGGGTTGGGTTCATCTGCCGACACTGGAAAGGGGGAGAGTAAGATGTCAAAGCACGTAACACATGGTTATCATTTGGTTAAGGGAAAATCCAGTCACCCAATGGAAGATTATGTTGTTGCTGAATTCAAGAAAGTTGAGGAGCATGAGCTTGGTCTGTTTGCAATATTTGATGGTCATTTGAGCCATGACATTCCTGATTTTCTACGGTCTCATTTGTTTGTTAATATTTTGAATGAGGTACTACATGGTAGCTGTACATTACCACGTGTTTATTGGATTTATATGTATCTGATCTGTCATATAGCCTTTAATCAAGTAAATCTTTTGCACGTAATGTTAGAGCAGAACATCAACTGAAGTCTTGAAGGTTTGTTTCCAAACTAATTTGTCACTCGAAATTCTGGACATAGAACTACTTCACACAAATGGATCATCTCCCTTGCCCGTTTTGATTTTCTTTTGTATCATTCTTATTTTGATAGTTAACTAGTATTGGTAGTTGATAAGATGGTTGAAATTATTCTCACCCTCTTTTTCTGTTGCTGCATGTAGCCTGATTTTCTGGACTGAAACAAAGGATGCAGTCCGGAGAGCTTATCGTACAACTGATACTTCTATTTTGAACAAATCAGTAGAGTTGGGTAAAGGGGGTTCAACTGCAATTACAGCAATCTTAATTGATTGTCAGAAGCTGGTGGTAGCTAATGTTGGAGATTCAAGGGCTGTCGCCTGCAAGGAAGGTGTGGCCAAACAATTGTCAGTTGATCATGAGCCTAGCAAGGAAAGGACATATATCGAGGACAGAGGTGGTTTTGTATCAAATTTTCCAGGTAACTAGACTTCTGTGATGGACTGTCATAAAAAATAATAATAATAAGTGTCAACTTATTCTAGTTGATTTGTTTTTTTATTCTTTTGTTTTTACTTTTTAAGCTTATCTTTTTTGTCTGATCAGCATTTTCCATGGTTTTGAAGGGAAATTTTTTTTTTAAAGGACTTTTCGTTTATATGATGTCCAAGGGGCGAAAGGCAGACTATGTTGGCTTTGAATGATGAAAATGTAAATTATTCTTGGTACTTATCAAAGGATTATTGTAAATGGTACTTAGAGTAAAGTAACCACTTCTACATGTTCCTTTGCTTTGATAATAAGCTTTTTGCATAATGATAATGTTAATTTTAACATGTTTCGTCCGCTGGCTAACCTTGACGTAAGATTAGATCATCTTATGATTACATCATTGTGTTAAATTCAGGTGACGTTCCACGAGTTGATGGACAGTTGGCTGTAGCAAGCGCATTTGGTGACAAAAGCTTGAAGAAACACCTCAGTTCGGAACCAGATGTGTCTTTGGAGATTGTAGATGAAGATACAGAGTTTGTCATCTTAGCAAGTGATGGCATATGGAAGGTTGGTTCTTCTGCTTTTTTGCATTTACCAATATCTATGGTTCATAACCTCATCTTTTCATTTTAGTCCACCTCTCTCCTTTTAAATTTTGTTCTCTGTTTATAGGTTTTGTTGTCTTCTCTCCTTTTCATATGACTTTGCAATTCAATATGAGAATGAATTATTCTCAGAGTACAATACATGATTTGCTTGGATTAGCAAATTTTTAGATATTAATAATACCAATGTTTTTGTACCCAAAAAAAAAAAAAAAACTAGATTTTAGTATGCCTCTTGCTTGTTGGATGCATATGGTTTACATTATAAATTGCTTAAAGCATTAAACATAAATGGAGAGAAGTTATTGGAAATATAATGGAGGTTGCAAAAGTGTATAGAAAAGAATGACTATTGACTACTGCTTTCCAATTGGCCGTTTTTGCACTAATTGCTATTTCATCAATCTTACTGATTAATGTGCCCGTTGTATTTGTTTAGAGTTATTTTGTTTGGGTGAATAATTTGCTTAGAGTTATTATTTGAATCCTAAGATAGAAGCATCCAAATCTGAGGATTAGAATTTAATTATCCAGTTTAAAAAATCTTCTACGTACAAATCAGAAAATATGGCACTAGCTTACGCTACTGTTATAGATCAGTACTTCGCAAAATTTTTGGATTTCAAAAGTTCGAATATATGGCATGTCTAGAATGACTTTTGGCGAGGCATAGTTTCGAGGCTCAACAGTTTTTATATTATAATTTTTTTCTCCAAAGTTGTTGCAAGACTATTGGCACCTTTTTTTTTTTTTTTTTGGTGTGTATATTTCTCTTTTTCCCTATAATGTATGCTCTGAACAGACTGGACTTTTGGTATCAGGTAATGACAAATCAGGAGGCAGTGGAGTGCATTAGGAACATAAAGGATGCTAAAGTAGCTACTAAGCACCTTACTTGTTGATAGCAAATATTAGTAGTTTTATTTGTTGATAGCTGCGCATAGATAACAAATAGTTATGTTTCAAATTGTTATGCTACATGGATGTGACTTGTGAATGAAAACTTAGAATAGTTATATTGTGTTGAATGTTAATGAATTATGTATTGTGTCGAATGTTAATGATTCAGTTAATTTGAATGATGCTTTAAAATTATAGGTTTATTATGGATTGAATGAATTATTAGGAATTACAGGTGTATTGTTTTCCTGCTTTGGCGACCAATTTATTAGTCGCGACATCCAAAATAATTTTTTTTCGCAAAAAATGACAATTGCCGACCAAGAGTTTTGGTCACAAAAAATACATCTATTGCCGACCAAAACAGCTCTTGGTCGTGGAAACTCACTATTGCCGACCAAAAGTTTTGGTCGCGAAAAGTAACAAATGGCGACCAAATTTTTTGGTCGTGGAATGTCACAATTGGCGACCAAACTTTTTGGTCGTTGAATGTGATAATTGGCGACCAAACTTTTTGGTCGCGAAATGTGTCAATTGGCGACTAAGATATTTGGTCGGGAAAATATCACTTTTCGTGACCATAGTGTTTTAGCGACCTGTAATTCCTAATAATTCATTAAATCCATAATAAAGCTATAATTTTAAAGCATCATTCAAATTAACTGAATCATTAATTTTTGGCAACAAAAAAATTGGTCGCTAAAAGTCTATTTTTGGTCGGCAAAAGTTATCCGCGACCAATTTTTTTGGTCGCTACTTTGGTCGCCAATTGAGGGTCGGCAAAAGTAATTCGCGACCAAAATTTTGGTTGGTCGGCAAAAGTTGGATTTGCCGACTAAATTTTTGGTTGCTAAATATTTAATTACCGCAACTAATTCATTTTGTCGCTAAAACACTTTGTTCGTGAAAAGTGATATTTTCCCGACCAAATATCTTAGTCGCCAATTGACACATTTCGCGACCAAAAAGTTTGGTCGCCAATTATCACATTCATTTGTTACTTTTCGCGACCAAAACTTTTGGTCGACAAAAGTGAGTTTCTACGACTAAGAGCTGTTTTGGTCGGCAATAGATGTATTTTTTGCGACCAAAATTCTTGGTCGGCAATTGTCATTTTTTGCGAAAAAAAATTATTTTGGATGTCGCGACTAATAAATTGGTCGCCAAAGCAGGAAAACAATACACCTGTAATTCCTAATAATTCATTCAATCCATAACAAATCTATAATCTTAAAGCATCATTCAAATTAACTGAATCATTAACATTCGACATAATACATAATTCATTAACATTCGACATAATACAACTATTCTAAGTTTTCATTCACAAGTCACATCCATGTAGCACAACAATTTGAAACATAACTATTTGTTATCCACGCGCAGCTATCAATATTTGCTATCAACAAGTAAGATGCTTAGCAGCTGCTTTAGCATCCTTTATGTTCCTAATGCACTCCACTGCCTCCTGATTTGTCATTACCTGATACCAAGAGTCCAGTCTGTTCAGAGCATACATTACAGGGAAAAAGAGAAATATACACACAAAAAAAAAAAAAAAAAAAAAAAAAAAAAACAGGTGCCAATAGTCTTGCAACAACCCCTTGGCCTCACGATTTTTTTTTTTAAACAAAAAAAACGTTAAGGACTTAACAGAAAATAAAATACATGATTTCCACAAAATCAACCCACCAAAACACTCAAACTGCTAAAATGACCTATTCTAACACCCAAGGTAGTAACCCAATAATTTTAAACACCTACTGCACTCCCAATGCTGCTGCACTCCACGCTTTTGCTGCCCACGCCTACGGTGCACACAGCCACGCCTATGGTACTTCAATCCCAAAGCCAACCGCCCACCTGTAATAGTTAATACTTCTTTTGATTGAAACTATCTCACAATCTACCCAAATTAGGTAAGCTTTTCTCAATATTGTCTAACAGTTCAAATATTGTCAAAAGTTTGTCTGGAAAAACAAACAGTGTTCTTTTCATGTGAAGAACAAGCATTCTATTATTGATTACGTATTATTAATGTCCTAAGAGAACTAGGAACCCAACTTAGTAAGCTAGGTCAAAAAGCATAGTCGTTTTGACATTTGAAAGCACATAATTAAAAATTACTTTGTGGGTTGTGTTCTTTTCTTTGGGAGTAACATGCACCTGGTATAGCAACACATCAAACGTATGTTGTCTCCACCAAAGATGTGAAATCTATAAATAAAATAGTGAACAATTGTACTAACGAAATGATAGATTATGCTTGGGGACATTATGCACAACTATAAGTGTTGTTTAATGACTCTCCGCGTAATAATAGATAATTTATTAACGTAACTGTCCCTCTTTACTTTGGTCTGAAATCTTTGTACGTTGCTTGTTAGACAAGTGATAATAAGATCTTAATTCTTCTCTGAGGACACTTTTCATGATATTTTTACTAATGTTTAGAATGCTCAAGTGGTGATTAACTTGCAAACTTGAGTGTCCTATGTGAAACAAGCATGTTTATCAGAACATAAAACTAATATTTATGCTGAAGACTTGGTGGGCTATCTTTGTCTTTGCCTTCTGAATTCTCAGAGTCGGTATATACCTTTCCCTCAATACATGTCTCCTTGTTTACCAATTTGAGAAAATAAAAACACTTTTTATGATCCAAAATTAGGTTTAACCTTTTCTCAATATTGTCAAACAGTTCACATGTTGTCTAAAGTTTATGTTACCTTAGAAGAACAAAACACTAGTGATTATGTATTCCACGTCCTAACCTTTTTTTAGAAGAGAGAGAAAAAAAACAATATTAATATCCCTCTTGGTAAGCTAGTTTCAAAAGCAAAATCCTTTTCACATTTGGAGGCACATAAAAAATTACCTTATAGTTTTTTTTTTACTCTTCATGAAATTGACATGTGTTTTGTTTACTAATAACTATTTAGTTATATTCTTTACCTCGTGTTGTGATATATCAAACACAGACGGTCTCTACAAAGATGTGAAAGATATATATAATGGTTAGTAGTTGTACCTAAGCGACATTATGCATGACTAAAACTGTTGTTTAATGACACTTAGCATATTATTAATAGATAATTAGTAGCCATCGCTAAGCATGAGATGCATGTGGACCGCTTCTAAAAGAGAGTCGTGTTTGTATTATACGCATACTTGTATCATACCGATACACGAGGTATAAAAGAGAGTCGTGTTTCTTAACTATTTAAGTCAATTTTTTTTTTAAATTTTATTTTAATTTGTTTATTTGACAATTAAGATTTAAAAAAAAAAAATAGAATCCATTATGTTTGGCAATTGTTAAAAAAGTCCTTCATTTTTTTTAATGTTTTTGTATTTTATTAAAAAAAAACTATTTGTTTTAAAAAAAATTTATTGTTTAAGTCCATGTAGTTTGGAAGGACATATTTTGTTTTTTGTTTTTATTTTTTTTGTTTTATAAAATTTAAAACAAAAAAATGACAAAAATGAAAATATGAACTCTTAATAGTGATTAATAATTTGAATACGTGTATTTAATAACATATTATGTTCAGACGAATAAAATTAGGACACATCGTTATGACACATGTGAATATTGATCTCATTCTAATTGCAGTAACATAATTTAAAAAAAAAATTAAATTCAAAATTTTATTTTATAATTTAATAAAATATGCATAAATTAAGGAATGAATATTGATCTTATTCTGGTAACATAATTTAAGGAAAAATCTAAATTTAAAATTTTATTTTAAGAATATAAAATTAATTTATAAACCAAACATATTGTGACACATATTAACAAAAATTAAACAAAATCAAAAAAAAAATAAAAGAAAAAAGATTGCAATTTTAAGCTTTAATAGGATGATAAGGTCTTTCAATTATAATAGTATATAGATTTTGTATGAGGTTTTAAAACGGGAGACTTATTTATAAGTCCTTTTTCAGACACTTATGCTAAGCTAAGTCCTGTGTAATTTTCTATAGAGTCTCAAGTCCTATTTAGATAGGAATGTATTCCACAAGATCCTACATAAACGTAACGTAACGTGACACTTACATAATCGTAACGTGACGTGACATTTACATAATCGTAACGTAACGTGACACCTACATAAACGTAACGTAACGTGACATCTATATAAACGTAACGTGATACCTACACAAACGTAACGTGACACCTACATAAACGTAACGTAGCGTGTCACGCTATGTTTCGCAAACTTAATGAGTTTTTATTTTTTTAAATTGAATGTGAAAATATTACTGGTTTATGTTGGTGTCACGTTACGTTTCATATAGGAAATTGAATGTTACCATAGATCATAGGTGTCACGTCACGCTTATGTAGGTGTCACGTTACGTTTATGTAGGTGTCACGTTAGGTTACGTTTATATAGATATGATCTATGGTAACATTCAATTTCTTATATATGGTTTTACTATTATTTATGATATTAACAGCTAATATTGAGGGCACTGCAGAGGAAAGAGCACTGATTGCTTCAGAAAAGGCCAGAAGAAGGGAGGTTAAAGGTGAGTTGTGGAAGCTATACAGAATGGTAGAATGGATTTGGCATCAAAAATCCAGATTGAATTGGGCTCTCAATGGGGATAAAAACAGTAGGTTTTTTCATGTGGTTGCAAGTTCTCGGCATAATAGAAATCTCATCAACTCTATTTCAGTAAATGGAGTGTCCATTGAGGATCCTACTGGGGTTAGGCAACAAGTTCTCCTTCACTTTAAGGCCCAATTCTCTGAATCATGGGTTAAGAGGCCTTCTTTGTCAGGGGTATTTAACACCATTGACCCGGAATATATCTCTCACCATCTGATAGCTGAGTTTAGTGCAGCTGAGGTACTTGCAGCAATCAAAGACTGCAACAATAACAAAGCTCCAGGCCCTGATGGGTTCAACCTACTGTGTTATCAGAAATTCTGGAAGGTTATGAAGTTGGACATAATGCAATTTTTCAAAGAGTTTCATGCTAATAGCAGGCTTGCATATGGCATCAATAGCTCATTTATCACCCTTATTCCCAAGGTGGACAACCCTATTGGTCTATCTGATTACAGACCTATTAGTCTGGTAGGATCTATTTACAAAATCTTGGCCAAGGTCCTAGCATTCAGATTAAAGTCAGTGCTACCCTCAATCATTGGAGAAACACAGACAGCATTCTTGGGAGGGTGAAATATTCTGGATGGGGTGTTTATTGCTAATGAAGTAGTGGATGGTTGGAAGAAGGCCAAAAAACAAGGGTTGATTCTCAAACTAGATTTCGAGAAAGCTTTTGACTCTGTCAACTGGGAATTCTTATTTTCTTTGATGGCCAGTTTTGGTTTAGGGGATAAATGGATCTCTTGGATGAAGACTTGTGTCTCTACAGCTAGAATCTCCATTCTAGTGAATGGCTCACCAACTGAGGAATTTTCACCCCATAGGGGCCTTAGACAGGGTGACCCGCTCTCTCCTTTTCTATTCAACATTGTGGCAGAAGGTCTTAACATTCTTCTAGTCAGAGCCCTCAACCTTGGTATTCTCAAAGGGGTAGTTGTTGGGACTAACAATGTTATTATCTCACATTTACAATTTGCCGATGATTCAATCCTTTTTTGTGAAGCTGACAGTGATCAATTGGTATCCATTAAAAGGGTTCTCAGATGCTTTGAAGTATTATCCGGTCTCAAAATTAACTACCATAAGAGTGCTGTGTGTGGTGTTGGTGTAGATGAAGGCTGTTTAAACACTTTTGCTTCCCTTCTCAATTGCAAAGTGCAGAGTCTTCCATTAAAATTTCTAGGACTGCCTCTAGGAGCAAATCCTGGAAGGAAATCTACTTGGAAGCCTGTAATTGAAAAAATCAAGGCTAGACTATTAGGTTGGAAGAGAAAATTGTTGTCCTTTGCTGGTAGATTAACTTTAATCAAGTCTACTCTATCTAGTTTACCTATTTACTTTCTTTCCATGTTTAAAATGCCTGAAGGAGTGGCTAAGGAAATAGAAAGGATAGAGGCTGCTTTCTTATGGGGTAGTAGTGATCTTAAAAGGAAAGTTCATTTAGTGAAATGGGAGGAGATTACAAAGAGAATTGATCAAGGGGGACTAGGCATTAGAAGGGTCAGCGATGTTAATGTTTGTCTCCTTCTCAAATGGCGGTGGAAGTTTGGAATTCAAACCAACGCTCTCTGGAGGTTAATTGTGTGCAGCAAATATAAAATTAACAACTCTTGTTGGCTTCCTCCTTTGAGTCCCTCATACAAGCACTCTAGAGTCTGGAAGGACATTCTCTCACTTGCGGCTCTCAATAGGCCTATCTTTAATTTCTTTGTGGGCAAATGTGGCTTCAAGGTTGGGAATGGTACTAGAATCAGATTTTGGTTTGATAGATGGTGTGGTGGCCTTTGTTTGAAATCTTCTTTTCCTCTCCTTTTTAATTTGTCAACTGATAAGGAAGGTTCCCTTAATCATTATTTCGCAAGGAGGTCAAGTCCATTTGTTTGGAATCTCCCCCATAGAAGAGAGCTTTATTCATGGGAATTGGCTGAAGAGGTGAGATTGAATGCTCTTTTATCCTCTGCTCAATCTCTGTGTTTGGATTGTGAAGATTGCTTACTCTGGTGCACTGATTCTGGTCATAGCTTCTCTGTTTCTGCTCTATATTCTCACCACTCATCTCTCTTTGGCCCTCATCTCAAGGTTACCAAACTTGTTTGGAACTCGTTATTGCCCCCAAGAGTATCTTTTTTTACCTAGCTAGCCTGGAAATCTAGAATCAAATGTTCTGACTTTCTGCTCAAGATTGGTTCTCTTGACAGCAATGCTTCAACCCTCTGCTACTTTTGCAACTCTGAGGTAGAAACTGCTTCTCATGTACTGCTGCACTGCTCTTTCTCTTCGTCAATCTGGTCAGTAGTTATTGAGGAATGGGGCCTACATTGGTGTATTCCTAAGACTGTTGATGGTCTGCTTTATTGGTGGATGAGTTGGAAATTCTATAACTTTGACAGTCAAATATGGAGAGCAACCCCCTTAATTGTACTATGGTCTATTTGGAAACTCAGAAATGATTGTGTATTTTCAAATGCACAACCCTCTTCTTCAGGACTGCTAGACCTTATAAAATTCAGATCTGCCATTTGGCTCAAAGCTTCCATTAAGGAATTCCCATACTCAGTTGATGATCTTGTCTACAATTGGAGACAGATTAGGGGTGGAGCTTAGTGCTCTGGATTCTGTTTAGAGCTATCTGGGTTAATGTTGTCGGTTGAAATGTTGTCCTGTTCTGTCTGTGTGCTTATATGCCTTGCCTGCTGCTTTGTGTCGTCTGCTGTGTTTAATCTGGCTTTTCTTGATGTTGGTGTGTTCTGTGTACAGTATTGGAGGTCAATTAGTTTTGGGAAGTCTAAACCACAAGTCTACTATTTCTGCAGTGTCTTGTCCATGTCTGCTGGTTTGTTCTATCAGTGTTCTATCTATGTACTGGCAGTTATGTGCTGGGAGCTGGTTTGATCTATCTGTGTACTGGCAGCTTATTTTGGTGGTAGTTCTGTTTTGTGTTGTTGGGTGCTGGTTCTGCTGGCAGTGCTGTTTGGCCAAAAAACATGCCCTGTCCTATGTGTCTGGCAGTTCTGTTTTGTGTTGTTGTCTTCTGTTTTGTTCTGGTCTGTAGGTGTTCTGTCTACTTACAGGTGAAGATCTTAACAATAATGGGGAGGTTTATATACAGAGGTACCCTCAGCTGGTTGGAAGATCTCAACACAAGTCCTCCTTAGAGGCTGTGTATCCAAAGTTGCCACTATCTGCCAACTGTTTCTTATCTGCCTCCAGTTGTACATTGGTGCTTATTTGTTTCTTTTTGTGTTGCTGTTCGTTTTTCACCAACTGGCGCTTGGAGCTTTAGTTGGCTCCAAGCTCCACTTTATTGATGTTCTGTATCTTTTTTGCATACTTTCATCAATAAAGTTTTTCTTTGCCGATCAAAAAAAAAAAAAAAATTTGAGGGTAAATGTGTCAACAAACTTCCCACAAGACTTATGGGAACATAAGTTTTTCAGCAGGATCATATGCAGCATAAGTCTCCCTAATAGGACTTATAAATAAGTTTTCCGTTTTAAAACTCTCATAATATCTCTTCTTAAAATAATTCTTTTGTAAAATATATAAATAATCTCAACATCACTTTTGTTGCTCTTAAATACAAAAAATATGAGCTAATTATGATAATTTTAAATTTATATTTAAAACTTATAAATCATGGGATATATCATTATAATTTTGAATTTATATTATGCCTAATTTAAGTTTAAATTTTTTTTGGGTGGATATTTAAGTTTAAATTAATAGATTGCTTTTCAAATTTAGTAACCCTTAAATTTTAATTTTGAAATGTATTAGTACACCTTTTATTTTATTTTTTTAATATTGAGATTAAACTAAAAAGGTGTATTAAAATTATATTTAAAAATTTATTGAATTTAGTAAAAAATGTCTTTTGGTTTTTAATTTTTTTAATATATATATTTTTTGTGTTCTAGGGACACCTATTAATAATACCCAAATCACAAATTTTTTATTTTAAAAATACAAAAATTGTTCAATAAAAAATTATGACTTTCCACACAATTTTTTTACATTAAAAATACAAAATTACCTATAAAATAATTCGCAGATCGCCATTGTCGTCCATGGAATATTACCACTTAGTTTTCACACAACCCCAGTTCAAATGGCAAGTAAAGAGGGTGAACTTTGTGCTCAAATCATCTTCTCATCTTCTAGCTTGTGAAAAAAACAAAAGTAAAAATTAAATCAATAAATGCTACGGTAAATGGAAAAAGAATCTCTATGATTGTCCTGTAAATCTCTACAAAAAGGATATATATATCTCTACCACAAATATAAGAACAATGTTATATATACTATTTTTTTTTTTTTTTTTTTTTTGATCAGCAAAGAAAAATTTCATTAACAGCATGAAATTAAGAGTACAGGAAGATGAAGAGCACCGAGAGAGATTCGGAAAGTACAAAGTACCCCTACTACTGCTACTCACACCCAAACAACCTACCCCTCAGCCTCACCAATTTTTTAAAAGATAAAATAAAAACAAAAGTTAAGAAGAACTTAACTCAACAAAACCAATTTGCATACTAACAGATTATGTGACATAATGTTAGAGGTTTTGGGTATTTATAATTTATATAATGGGTAAGATCATAATTTTGAAGTAATTATTTCATAACATATGTTAGTACACTAATTAATAATATACCAATTGATATAGGTAGCACCACGGTAAATATTGTGACAAAAATAGGTAGCATATGAAAATTGTTTTCATAAAATAAGGAAGCTTGACATTCTACTATACATTAAACATGGAACTTAATGTGTCGCGTGAATCAAAACAAACAAATGCAATTATAGCGGATTTGAACACCTTATTCACTATGTCATAGATCTTGGTGAGTTAAGGAGTCCACTTCGTGGGGTATTTGTGTCTTGTCTGCTCTTCAGCCTAAATACATCCATTTTCCCATCTTGGAACTATAATAGTTAATACTTCTTTTGATCAAAACTGTCTCACAATCTACCCAAATTAGGTAAGATTTTCTCAATATTGTCTAACAGTTCAAATATTGTCAAAAGTTTGTCTGGAAAAACAAACAGTGTTCTTTTCATGTGAAGAACAAACAAACATTCTATTATTGATTATGTATTATTAATGTCCTACCTTCTTAAAAGAGAGAGTGAGAGGGAACTAGGAACCCAACTTAGTAAGCTAGGTCAAAATGCATAGTCGTTTTCACATTTGGAAGCACATAATTAAAAATTACTTTGTGGGTTATGTTCTTTTCTTTGGGAGTAACATGTACCTGGTATAGCAACACATCAAACATATGTTGTCTCCACCAAAGATGCGAAATCTATATATGATAGTGAACAATTGTACTAACAAAATGATAGATTATGCTTGGGCACATTATGCACAACTATAAGTGTTGTTTAATGACTCTCCGCGTAATAATAGATAATTTATTAACGTAACTGTCCCTCTTTACTTTGGTCTGAAATCTTTGTACGTTGCTTGTTAGACAAGTGATAATAAGATCTTAATTCTTCTCTGAGGACACTTTTCATGATATTTTTACTAATGTTTAGAATGCTCAAGTGGTGATTAACTTGCAAACTTGAGTGTCCTATGTGAAACAAGCATGTTTATCAGAACATAAAACTAATATTTATGCTGAAGACTTGGTGGGCTATCTTTGTCTTTGCCTTCTGAATTCTCAGAGTCGGTATATACCTTTCCCTCAATACATGTCTCCTTGTTTACCAATTTGAGAAAATAAAAACACTTTTTATGATCCAAAATTAGGTTTAACCTTTTCTCAATATTGTCAAACAGTTCACATGTTGTCTAAAGTTTATGTTACCTTAGAAGAACAAAACACTAGTGATTATGTATTCCACGTCCTAACCTTTTTTTAGAAGAGAGAGAAAAAAACAATATTAATATCCCTCTTGGTAAGCTAGCTTCAAAAGCAAAATCCTTTTCACATTTGGAGGCACATAAAAAATTACCTTATAGTTTTTTTTTACTTTTCATGAAATTGAAGTGTTTTGTTTACTAATAACTATTTAGTTATATTCTTTACCTCGTGTTGTGACATATCAAACACAGACGGTCTCTACAAAGATGTGAAAGATATATATAATGGTTAGTAGTTGTACCTAAGCGACATTATGCATGACTAAAACTGTTGTTTAATGACACTTAGCATATTATTAATAGATAATTAGTAGCCATCGCTGAGCATGAGATGCATGTGGACCGCTTCTAAAAGAGAGTCATGTTTGTATTATACGCATACTTGTATCATACCGATACACGAGGTATAAAAGAGAGTCGTGTTTCTTAACTATTTAAGTCAATTTTTTTTTTTAATTTTATTTTAATTTGTTTATTTGACAATTAATATTTAAAAAATAAATAAAAATAGAATCCATTATGTTTGGCAATTGTTAAAAAAGTCCTTCATTTTTTTTTTAATGTTTTTGTATTTTGTTAAAAAAAACTATTTGTTTTAAAAAAAATTATTGTTTAAGTCCATGTAGTTTAGAAGGACATATTTTGTTTTTTGTTTTTTGTTTTATAAAATTTAAAACAAAAAAATGACAAAAAAATAAAATAAAAATGTAAACTCTTAATAGTGATTAATAATTTGAATACGTGTATTTAATAACATATTATGTTCAGACCAATAAAATTAGGACACATCATTATGACACATGTGACCATTGATCTCATTCTAATTGCAGTAATATAATTTTAAAAAAAAATTAAATTCAAAATTTTATTTTATAATTTAATAAAATCTGCATAAATTAAGGAATGAATATTGATCTTATTCTGGTAACATAATTTAAGGAAAAATCTAAATTTACAATTTTATTTTAAGAATATAAAATCAATTTATAAACCAAACATGTTGTGACACATATTAACAAAAATTAAACAAAATAAAAAAAAAAAAAGACAAGAAAAAAGGATTGCAATTTTAAGCTTTAATAGGATGATAAAGTCTTTCAATTATAATAGTATATAGATTTTGTTTGAGGTTTTAAAACTCTCATAATATCTCTTCTTAAAATAATTCTTTTGTAAAATATATAAATAATCTCAACATCACTTTTATTGCTCTTAAATACAAAAAATATGAGCTAATTATGATAATTTTAAATTTATATTTAAAACTTATAAATCATGGGATATATCATTATAATTTTGAATTTATATTATGCCTAATTTAAGTTTAAATTAATAGATTGCTTTTCATATTTAGTAACCCTTAAATTTGAATTTTGAAATGTATTAGTATAGCTTTTATTTTTTTTTTAATATTGAGATTAAACTAAAAAGGTGTATTAAAATTATATTTAAAAATTTATTGAATTTAGTTAAAAATGTCTTTTGGTTTTTAATTTTTTTAATATATATATTTTTTGTGTTCTAGGGACACCTATTAATAATACCCAAATCACAAATTTTTTATTTTAAAAATACAAAAATTGTTCAATAAAAAATTATGACTTTCCACACAATTTTTTTACATTGAAAATACAAAATTACCTATAAAATAATTCGCAGATCGCCATTGTCGTCCATGGAATATTACCACTTAGTTTTCACGCAACCCCAGTTCAAATGGCAGGTAAAGAGGGTGAAATTTGTGCTCAAATCATCTTTTCATCTTCTAGCTTGTGAAAAAAACAAAAGTAAAAATTAAATCAATAAATGCTACGGTAAATGGAAAAAGAATCTCTATGATTGTCCTGTAAATCTCTACAAAAAGGATATATATATCTCTACAACAAATATAAGAACAATGTTATATATACTAATTTTTTATTTTTATTTTTTTTGATTAGCAAAGAAAAATTTCATTAACAGCATAAAATTAAGAGTACAGGAAGATGAAGAGCACCGAGAGAGATTCGGAAAGTACAAAGTACCCCTACTACTGTTACTCACACCCAAACAACCTACCCCTCAGCCTCACCAATTTTTTAAAAGATAAAATAAAAACAAAAGTTAAGAAGAACTTAACTCAACAAAACCAATTTGCATACTAACAGATTATGTGACATAATATTAGAGGTTTTGGGTATTTATAATTTATATAATGGGTAAGGTCATAATTTTGAAATAATTATTTCATAACATATGTTAGTACACTAATTAATAGTATACCAATTGATATAGGTAGCACCACGGTAAATATTGTGACAAAAATAGGTAGCATATGAAAATTGTTTTCATAAAATAAGGAAGCTTGACATTCTACTATACATTAAACATGGAACTTAATGTGTCGCGTGAATCAAAACAAACAACTGCAATTATAGCGGATTTGAACACCTTATTCACTATGTCAGAGATCTTGGTGAGTTAAGGAGTCCACTTCGTGGGGTATTTGTGTCTTGTCTGCTCTTTAGCCTAAATACATCCATTTTCCCATCTTGGAACTGTAATAGTTAATACTTCTTTTGATTGAAACTGTCTCACAATCTACCCAAATTAGGTAAGATTTTCTCAATATTGTCTAACAGTTCAAATATTGTCAAAAGTTTGTCTGGAAAAACAAACAGTGTTCTTTTCATGTGAAGAACAAACAAACATTCTATTATTGATTATGTATTATTAATGTCCTACCTTCTTAAAAGAGAGAGTGAGAGAGAACTAGGAACCCAACTTAGTAAGCTAGGTCAAAAAGCATAGTCGTTTTCACATTTGGAAGCACATAATTAAAAATTACCTTGTGGGTTGTGTTCTTTTCTTTGGGAGTAACATGTACCTGGTATAGCAACACATCAAACATATGTTGTCTCCACCAAAGATGCGAAATCTATATATGATAGTGAACAATTGTACTAACAAAATGATAGATTATGCTTGGGGACATTATGCACAACTATAAGTGTTGTTTAATGACTCTCTGCGTAATAATAGATAATTAATTAACGTAACTGTCCCTCTTTACTTTGGTCTGAAATCTTTGTACGTTGCTTGTTAGACAAGTGATAATAAGATCTTAATTCTTCTCTGAGGACACTTTTCATGATATTATTACTAATGTTTAGAATGCTCAAGTGGTGATTAACTTGCAAACTTGAGTGTCCTATGTGAAACAAGCATATTTATCAAAATATAAAATTAATATTTATGCTTAGGTGGGGGCTCCAGTCAGTATTTTTTTTATTATTATTATTATTATTTTTTTTTTTTTTTTAGTTGCTTTTCAAAATATAAACTCGAGAGGCTAAGAGGTTGGTTGTAAGATCGCGAGTAGCAGTAGTAGGAGAGTGAGTTTTTACTCTTCGAATCTCTCTCAATGCGTTTTATCTCCTTGTACCTTCAAATTTCATTTTTTATGAAATTTTCTTTGCCGATCAAAAAAAAAAAAAATATATTTATGCTTAAGACTTGGTGGGCTATCTTTGTCTTTGTCTTCTGAATTCTCAGAGTCGGTATATACCTTCCCTCAATACATGTCTCCTTGTTTACCAATTTGAGAAAATAAAAACACTTTTTATGATCCAAAATTAGGTTTAACCTTTTCTCAATATTGTCAAACAGTTCACATGTTGTCTAAAGTTTATGTTACCTTAGAAGAACAAAACACTAGTGATTATGTATTCCACGTCCTAACCTTTTTTTAGAAGAGAGAGAAAAAACAATATTAATATCCCTCTTGGTAAGCTAGTTTCAAAAGCAAAATCCTTTTCACATTTGGAGGCACATAAAAAATTACCTTATATTTTTTTTTACTCTTCATGAAATTGAAGTGTTTTGTTTACTAATAACTATTTAGTTATATTCTTTACCTCGTGTTGTGACATATCAAACACAGATGGTCTATACAAAGATGTGAAAGATATATATAATGGTTAGTAGTTGTACCTAAGCGACAGTATGCATGACTAAAACTGTTGTTTAATGACACTTAACATATTATTAATAGATATTTAGTAGCCATCGCTGAGCATGAGATACATGTGGACCGCTTCTAAAAGAGAGTCGTGTTTATATTATACGCATACTTGTATCATACCAATACACGAGGTATAAAAGAGAGTCGTGTTTCTTAACTATTTAAGTCAATTTTTTTTTTAAATTTTATTTTAATTTGTTTATTTGACAATTAATATTTAAAAAATAAATAAAAATAGAATCCATTATGTTTGGCAATTGTTAAAAAAGTCCTTCATTTTTTTTTTTAATGTTTTTGTATTTTGTTAAAAAAAACTATTTGTTTTAAAAAAAATTATTGTTTAAGTCCATGTAGTTTAGAAGGACATATTTTGTTTTTTGTTTTTTGTTTTATAAAATTTAAAACAAAAAAATGACAAAAAAATAAAATAAAAATGTAAACTCTTAATAGTGATTAATAATTTGAATACGTGTATTTAATAACATATTATGTTCAGACCAATAAAATTAGGACACATCATTATGACACATGTGAACATTGATCTCATTCTAATTGCAGTAACATAATTTTAAAAAAAAATTAAATTCAAAATTTTATTTTATAATTTAATAAAATCTGCATAAATTAAGGAATGAATATTGATCTTATTCTGGTAACATAATTTAAGGAAAAATCTAAATTTAAAATTTTATTTTAAGAATATAAAATTAATTTATAAACCGAACATATTGTGAAACATTAACAAAAATTAAACAAAATAAAAAAAAAAAAAAAAGACAAGAAAAAAGGATTGCAATTTTAAGCTTTAATAGGATGATAAAGTCTTTCAATTATAATAGTATATAGATTTTGTTTGAGGTTTTAAAACTCTCATAATATCTCTTCTTAAAATAATTCTTTTGTAAAATATATAATTAATCTCAACATCACTTTTATTGCTCTTAAATACAAAAATTATGAGCTAATTATGATAATTTTAAATTTATATTTAAAACTTATAAATCATGGGATATATCATTATAATTTTAAATTTATATTATGCCTAATTTAAGTTTAAATTAATAGATTGCTTTTCATATTTAGTAACCCTTAAATTTTAATTTTGAAATGTATTAGTATACTTTTTATTTTTTTTAATATTGAGATTAAACTAAAAATGTGTATTAAAATTATATTTAAAAATTTATTGAATTTAGTAAAAAATGTCTTTTGGTTTTTAATTTTTTTAATATATATATTTTTTGTGTTCTAGGGACACCTATTAATAATACCCAAATCACAAATTTTTTATTTTAAAAATACAAAAATTGTTCAATAAAAAATTATGACTTTCCACAATTTTTTTACATTGAAAATACAAAATTACCTATAAAATAATTCACAGATCGCCATTGTCGTCCATGGAAGATTACCACTTAGTTTTCACGCAACCCCAGTTCAAATGGCAGGTAGAGAGGGTGAACTTTGTGCTCAAATCATCTTTTCATCTTCTAGCTTGTGAAAAAAACAAAAGTAAAAATTAAATCAATAAATGCTACGGTAAATGGAAAAAGAATCTCTATGATTGTCCAGTAAATCTCTACAAAAAGGATATATATATATATCTCTACAACAAATATAAGAACAATGTTATGTATACTATTTTTTTTTTTTTTATCAGTAAAAGAGAACCTTTATAGAAGCAAAAACCAAACAAAACAAGAGATTACATCAACAAAGGAAAGGAAGAGCAGCAAGCTAGCTCACCCCAGGAGTTTGGTGAGGAACCAAACCCCAGAAGAAGGAAAACAAAGAAGAGAACCAACAGTCCAAAATCAGACCAACCTCAATCCAGCAACAAAACAGACCCACTGTTATATATACTAATTGATATACCAATTTGTATACTAACAGATTATGTGACATAATGTTAGAGGTTTTGGGTATTTATAATTTATATAATGGGTATGGTCATAATTTTGAAGTAATTATTTCATAACATATGTTAGTACACTAATTAATAATATACCAATTGATATAGGTAGCATCACGGTAAATATAATGATATACATGTATATATCTCATTTAATGGAACTTTTATCATATAATTTATTTTAAAACTTACATTCATGACTTTTTATATTGTCCCTGATATATTAGTTACAAGTAATATATAGATATATTTTTCTTGAAATCAATCGTAAAATTTTTTGTGAAATATTTTTGTAAAAAATTTCATTGTTGTAATTAATAAGTGTCCCTCTGATTTAATTTCTTGACTCCGCCACTGTTGATCACCATAACTCTATTTAAGTGAGAAGATATTTGGTAAGTTTGTCTTATTACGTGATTGTGTACCCATAATGATTGATTTATGTGAAACATGAGAGAAAATTAAGAAATGAATAATGACTTGGACTCACTTTTTTTCTCACCCCCTTGACCCCCTCTTCACTTGATTAGCTACTTTTTCTTTCTTTCTTTTTTTATTCCTTCTCTTCCAATCACCACCTGCCACGTGTCTGTGGATGGTGGTGGGAGTGGTGATTGTAGGGGGTCTCAATCATCACCCTTAAGAAATAATGTATTACATGACCAATAGGATTGCAATGGCATACCATTTAGGATATAGGGCAGACCTATAGGATATTTACTCTAATTAAGGATTTAATTCTCAGGAGAAGTCATGAGTTCACTTCTCCTTCTAATAAATAGTAATAATCGACTTTTGTTGATCAAAAATAATAATAAATAAATATGTAATGTTTAGCCTGAAATAGTGAAAATGCCTACGTTGCTGTATTAAAAAAATAAAAATAAAAAATCAATGTGAACATTGATTGCATTATTAGTTACTGCAAGAATCAACTCTACAACATTTATGTACGCATTAAATTCATACTTAAAAAAACACCTAATTATGAAACCTCACCTGCATCAATGTTTAGCACAAAAAGGAACTATGGGCTCTCGTGTTTATTTCTTTTGTATATCATATAAAGTCCACTAGATGATTACGGGAAACATTCACTCTGTTTGGTTTTTATTTTTAAAATTCATTGTTCGAAAAATTTTACTTTTTACTTTTTTGTTTTTCGTATATTTTTTTTTTTGTTTTTACTGAATTTTTAAAAATATTTTAAGCAATTTATTTTGAAAATTTCATGTGATTTGATCAAATAGTTATTGATATATGTTTAATTTGTAAAACACGTTGAGTACACCATGTGATCTAATCTGATTATCGATAACTGTAACTTTTTATATACTCAACCTATTCTATACATTAAACATTTGAATTATCACCGTGGGCCTAGATCAGAACCCACCAATAACGAACAGCACCCTCTACGAGTTGAGTCCTTTTTCAGAGTAAGCAAAGATTGGTCGCCACTGGATAATCCCGTTATTAACCTTATATATATATATATATGATAATTGTCATTTATATATACACATAGCTATATATACACATAAATATATTTATATCACTACAACATATAAGAGTTTTAGAGACCAAATATTTTGATATCTAAAAGTGAAACTTTTGTTGCAAAAAATATTTAGGAACCAATTTTCATCGTCATGAGAATAGTCATTAAAAGGTCGTCCTGAAAAGTAAAAAATAAGACTTTTAGCGACAAAATTTTGAAAATGTTACTAATAAATAGACTTTTAGGGACAAATATTAGGTCTCAAAATGGTTTATTTTTTGAGACAAAAAATTTGATTCCAAAAGAATAATAATTCATCACCAATGTTCAATTTTTGTTGCTAAAAATATAATAATGATACTTTTCGTAACAAAATTGTTTGGTCCCTAAAAAATAATTTTGTCTCTAAATTTTGATCTCTAAAACTTTAATTTTTTATAGTGTGTATTCGTTGATTCTACAAATGAGCACCATATGATCATAAAACCTCAAGTGCCCATCAATGGTGGGGCTCCATGTATATGTCTTGTATGAATTATACAAAGGTCACCAAATGCTTAATTTTGGGAATTATAGCAACCATATACCTTCACCTAACGTCAACCATCATCACCATATGACAAAACCATGTATTAGATCTCACTACTATAAAAATAGATAAAAATTACATTTTTTTTATGTGATGTATGTTATTTAGGCCAAGTTTGGTATCTACTAAATAATACAAAAAGTCAAAAAGTCACTATCTTATTTAAGTCACATCATCTTATTTAAATCACATCACCTCTCTAATACATCACATCAAACCCAATCCAAACCCAACTCATATAAGCCAATAAGTCAAAAAGTGCACTTTTTTAGAACATCCCAAACCAACCCTTAATCACACCTTTTAAGTTTTATTGAAATGTGATCTTTGGGAGTGTGATTAATAACATTTAGATTATACCTTTTAAGTGTGATTAAAAATATTTAGATCACACATTTTAAGTGTGATTAATAACATTTAGATGTGAAAAAAAAATATTACACTCACTAGCTTTTCATTTGCTCTTGTGGAGATTCGAACCATCAACCCTCTCACACTATAAACTTTATCAAACACACTCTTTCCACTACACCTCTATAACACCATATGATTATATATGCAACATATATTATTTATATAGTACATAGACCCGTATTAATATAAAAGTATATATAAAGATAATTATTTTTTATTGAACATAATTTATGTAAAAATAAATTATTTAGTAGAAAAAAAAAAGAGACCACTTTTGGCGCCAATTCTATACTTTTTACTACTAATTATTTTTTAGTCGTTAAAAAATTTAATTCCCGGGCTAAAATTACTACTTTTGGCGACTAAACTTCTTTTTAGTCGCCAAAAAGCCTCACTTTTGGCTACTAAATTTTTTTTGTCTCCCAATACCTCAGTTTTGGCTACTAAATTTTTTTAGTCACCAAAAAATCTCACTTTTGGCTACTAAAATTTTTTTAGTCGGTAAAAGCCTCACTTTTGGCAACCAAACATCTTTTTAGTCACCCAATACTTCACTTTTGGCTACTAGTTTTTTTTTAGTTGTCAAAAACCCTTACTTTTGGCTACTAAATTTTTTTTAGTCGGTAAAAGCCATATATGGGCAACCAAACAGCTTTTTAGTCGCCAAAACATATACTTTTGGCTACTAAATTTTTTTAGTCACCAAAAATCTTTACTTTTGGCTACTAATGCTTTTTTAGTCGCCAAAACCTATACTTTCAGCAACCAAATGTGCTTTTTTAGTCGCCAAAGATGCTTTTTCTTGTAGTGGAGTGTGATTAAATATATATATATAATTATACTTATTTAAAAAGTGTGATTAAAAAGTAGTAATGTATATATAATCACACTTTAATTAGAAGGTGTGATTAAAAAATATATAAATAATCACACTTTAATTAGAATGTGTGATTAAAAAAAATATATATAATCACACTTATTTAAAAAGTGTGATTAAAAAGTAGTAGTGTATATATAATCACACTTTAATTAGAAGGTGTGATTAAAAAATATATAAATAATCACACTTTAATTAGAATGTGATTAAAAAATATATATCTAATCACACTTATTTAAAAAGTGTGATTAAAAAGTAGTAGTGTATATATAATCACACTTTAATTAGAATGTGTGATTAAAAAAATATATATATAATCACACTTAATTGAAAAGTGACATAAAAAATTAATATTATCACATTCAATCAAATTAAGTGTGATTAAAATATCAATCTAATTTTTTTTATCACACTTTCAATAAAAGTGATATTTTTTTTTGTCAAAGTGTGATCTTTAACTATTTTTGTAGTAGTGTCTTATAAGGCATTACATGCCACACCAGAGATACGGATTCTTTGGTTGTCTTTTTGTTGTTTTTCTCACGTTTGTCGTCCTCTGTTTTTTATTTTAGTTTATATATAGCCATGTTGTTTATAACTCTAACAACATTGAGTTGAAATAGTTGATGCTTTGAGAGGAGAGAGAAGGTTTCTGTGAGACAACAATACGTTTGCATACAATGGCTTCATGCCTAATCCTTCTTTCTATTATTTTTCTATTTTTGTTCAATTCTGTTACTGGAACTAGCATGTCCAGTTACATAGTTTTTGTCAACAACAGTTCAACAATTTCTCAACTTTATAACCAAGAAAAATGGTTGAATGAGAGGGTATTTTACACCTATGAAGAGATTAGAGGTTTTGCTGCACGATTGACAAATGAAGAAGTTGATTATATTAGTCACGCTATCGGAGTCCTAGCTATGATAAAAGATGAAGCAACTGTGCGCCCTCACACAACTCCATCACCAGCATTTTTGGGCCTCAAAGTAAATTTTGGCATTGGGTCAAAGTCCAAGGCATTGGGTCAAAGTCCAATTTTGCCGAAAATGTAGTGGTTGGCTTAGTGGATTCTGGCATATGGCCAGAAGCCGAAAGCTTCAATGACGCTGGACTTGGGCCAGTGCTTATTTATTGGAACAGTAATGCTAGGGATCATGAAAAATATATCATGAATATTATCATGAAAGATTCTCAACCTTTAGATTACCTATGCAATAAAACACTACACACTAATCAAGACTAATCAAGGGATGAAAAACTTTCATGATATATTTCATGATATATTTTTCATGATCCCTAACATTACTCTTATTGGAACGGCTACTGTGAAAGTGGAGATTCGTAGCATATATAAAGACAACAAAGAACCCTGTTGCAAGGTTTGTGTTCCATGATGCAACAAGTCCAAGAAAAGAAAGAGCGCCAGCACTTGCAAGCTTCTCCGCTAGAGGTCCGAATCCAACCGTCGCAGAGATTCTCAAACCTGACCTTATCGCCCCGGGTCTGAACATATTAGCAGCTTTTGCTCCAAATGTTCCATTGACGGGATCTTTTTACGATAAAAGGACGCCCAAATTCACCATTTTGTCCGGCACGTCGATGGCCTGTCCACACGTTGCCGGGGCTGCTGCCCTACTCCGTGGGGCCCATCCTACTTGGCCACCAGCTGCCATTCGATCGGCTTTGATGACGACGGCTGGAACCTCGGATAATGCAGGTCTTCCAATGGTTAGATTGGAGGACATGAAGCCAGCTACGGCATTGGGGATTGGATCTGGTCAGATCAATCCTGAGTTAGCTACAGATCCGGGACTCATTTATGATATCGATGTTCCCGATTACGTCCATTTTCTATGCAGCCTTGGTTATACTGAGGACCAGATGAGAATTTTGGTGGAGGAAGAACCAAACCCATGCTCAGGGTTTTCTGGTTCGCCTGGGAATCTGAACTACCCATCGTTCTCAGTATTGTTCAGACCTAACAATAATGTTCACGAGTTAACCAGAACAGTAACCTGCGTTGGGGAGCTACTGCCAGAAATATACGAAGTCAATGTTGTTAATCTGGCAATTGATAAGGTGGCTATGACGGTCAAACCGCATAATCTAATTTGCAGCAAAATTGGCGAGAAGCATAGATACACAATCAAATTCGAAACCAATTTCACGGCGAAGCACAGCTCCAACGTTGTTGAAGATATGATCTTTGGGTCCATTTCTTGGGTCAGTGAAAAGCATGCCGTTCGAAGTCCTATCGCAGTTAATCTGATCTTTAATAGTAGAATGTGTAGAGCTAAAATATGATATGATGACTTAGTAAATGACCCCAGTTATTGTAATTTCTGGCTGCCATGCTCCACATAACTGCGATAGGACTTCGAACGGCATGCTTTTCACTGACCCAAGAAATGGACCCAAAGCTCATATCTTCAACAATGTTGGAGCTGTGCTTTGCCGTGAAATTGGTTTCCATCGTTCTCAGTATTGTTCAGACCTAACAATAATGTTCACGAGTTAACCAGAACAGTAACCTGCGCTGGGGAGCTACTGCCAGAAATATACAAAGTCAATGTTGTTAATCTGGCAATTGATAAGGTGGCTATGACGGTCAAACCGCATAATCTAATTTGCAGCAAAATTGGCGAGAAGCATAGATACACAATCAAATTCGAAACCAATTTCACGGCAAAGCACAGCTCCAACATTGTTGAAGATATGAGCTTTGGGTCCATTTCTTGGGTCAGTGAAAAACATGCCGTTCGAAGTCCTATCGCAGTTATGTGGAGCATGGCAGCCAGAAATTACAATAACTGGGGTCATTTACTAAGTCATCATATCATATTTTTAGCTCTACACATTCTACTATTAAAGATCAGATTAGAGTAACCATATAAATTCTCTCTCTGTTATATCTGAGAGTTGCAGATCCGAGGTGTATTCCTTGCCTGAGTGTTTGCTGTTGTGCTGCACTACTTTTTTATTTTTTCTAGTTGAAAGTTGTCAATTCTGGTATTGGACTTTTGATTTGTGTATGCGTTGACCTTGTTTTTGTTCTGTTCGAGTAGTGGTGGTCAATCCTCTAGTAGGAGATAAATTCTTAAACCACTAGTTCTTGTTTGGGGGTTAACTTAAATTTTTATAAACTTGGATCTAAATTGCAAATCTTTATCAATTGATTTTACCATAGGAACAAATCAGCGGCCTCTCTATATTTGTTCTTCCCTGACTACCCATAACTGATACATAACGTTGCGAACAACGTCCCACATGAGCGAGAAGCCAGCATCCAGAGATTTCTTCGGCGTCTCACGTTCGGAGACCTCTTCGGTGCGGGACCGTATCTCTCTATTTCTTTAATGCATTTTAATGAAAAGAATAATTTCTCTTATTTTATGTGCCCTAATTGGTTTTTGGTTTCATTACAATCAAATTCAGTAAATTTTATTTTATTTTTTCTATTAAATATTAATTTCAAACAACTTGTTTGGGTAATTTTCGGCTAATTCTGCGTGCTAATTTTTGCTATTTTTTCGGGCGTGCCCTATTTTTTTTAAAAAAAATAATATATCCTCTCTCTGTTGCAATATGTTTACAATAATCTTTGCATTATATAATATTGGTGAAAACGCGTGCTATGCACGGGATGTGAAAAAGTTAATAAAATATATTTATATGAAATAATATAAATAGTTAGATATTTGTATGTAAATTATGAAAATAAAAAATATTGAAACTTACTATTTAAGTTTTACAATTTATGTGTCAATTTTTAATTGGTCACAACTTTAACAATGTAACTTTCAACCCCCTAACTAAAGTCATAAATATGGGCGAGTTGAATCTAAGCAACTCGAGTCAAGCCTGCAAATTTTTAAAAATTATGTAACATATATAATTTTTAATTCGGTAAGAACCTATATAAAGTTCAAAAATTTAAATAAATTTGAATGGATTTAGACAGAGACACCAAATAATCTGATCAATCGAAACAAAATTGTATATATAAAATAAAATTATTTGCTAATTTATTTTTTTAATAATAAATAAGATTAATTAAAATTTTAATATTAATGAACAAAAGTAAATACACCTTTTAGAAAAGGATTATCGAATAAGTTGATAATAAAAATAATTATAGATGATCAATAAATTATCACCTATAATCTTAATTTTTTTTTAATAAAAAAGATTTTTCACAAACCATCACTTTTATTAGAAAAATCACATTTATTTTTATTTGTTTTAGCAATACTCACTTTTTAGCAATTTGAGCAAAAAAAAATTCATTTTTATTTATTTATTTTAGTTTGTTTAATTGACAACTGAGATTTTTTTTTTTTTTTAAAAAAAAAAAAAAACAAGAAGAAGAAGAAGAAGAAGAAAAAGAAGAAGAAGAAGAAGTTAACAGCATCCACCCTATTTCGCAAGCGCTAAAAAAAAGTCTAAATGAACAATAAGAAAAATATTTGAGACCCAAAAAAAAAAAACTAACAATGATATGGTGTCATATTCAACTCTTGATTTGCCATACATTCAATGACATGGGGCCCAACTACTTTGTCACATCATTATGGGTGAAAGTATGGGTTTATAACATTACTAGAATAATAAATTATCATATGTAACTCCCATTTTCTTTTTTTATTACATAAAAAATAAGTTTCACCAACTATTACTTTTAATAGAAAAAAAATGTTTATTTCTATTTGATTTTTGCAAAAGTCACTTCTTAACTATTTAAGTCAATTTTTATTTTATTTTATTTTATTTTAATTTGTTTATTTGACAATTAAGATTTTAAAAAAAAAATTAATAGAATCCATTATGTTTGGCAATTGTTAAAAAAGTCATTCATTTTTTTTTAATGTTTTTGTATTTTGTTAAAAAAACTATATGTTTTAAAAAAATTTATTGTTTAAGTCCATGTAGTTTAGAATGACATATTTTTTTTTTTATAAAATTTAAAACAAAAAAAATGACCGAAAAAAAATATAAACTCTTAATAGTGATTAATAATTTGGATACGTGTATTTAATAGCATATTATGTTCAGACCAATAAAATTAGGACACATCATTATGATACATGTGAATATTGATCTCATTCTAATTGCAGTAACATAATTTTTTAAAAAATTAAATTCAAAATTTTATTTTATAATTTAATAAAATATGCATAAATTAAGGAATGAATATTGATCTTATTCTGGTAACATAATTTAAGGAAAAATCTAAATTTAAAATTTTATTTTAAGAATATAAAATGAATTTATAAACTAAACATATTGTGACACATATTAACAAAAATTAAACAAAATCAAAAAAAAGAAAAGAAAAAAAGATTGCAATTTTCAGCTTTAATAGGATGATAACGTCTTTCAATTATAATAGTATATAGATTTTGTATGAAGTTTTAAAACTCTCATAATATCTCTTCTTAAAATCATTCTTTTGTAAAATATATAAATAATCTCAACATCACTTTTATTGCTCTTAAATACAAAAAAATATGAGCTAATTATGATAATTTTAAATTTATATTTAAAACTTATAAATCATGGGATATATCATTATAATTCTGAATTTATATTATGCCTAATTTAAGTTTAAATTAATAGATTGCTTTTCATATTTAGTAACCCTTAAATTTGAATTTTGACATGAATTAGTATATTTTTTATTTTTTTTAAAAAATTTGATATACTTTCCATTTGAAAGTCATAAATCAAGGGATATTAATTTTTATTTATTTATTTATTTTTGCTTGAATAAGAGCTAACTAATAGAAGATTTTTTTAATTTTTAAAAATCAAAAAATTATGAAATTTAGATTGGAAATTTGGAGCTCCCACTAAACTTGTGGATTAAAAACCCCATTTTCCTTATATAATATATAGATGAGCAAAACCGTTGTGGCCTCTTTGAGGTTAAGACTTCAATTCTTGGTAGCGTTTGGTTTTATTTTGGAATTATGATTCCAATAAAAAAAAAATTCAATTTTTTTTTTTTTCAAAACTCACAGCCAAACTATATTCAAAATTCTATTTTCAAAACAAAAAAATTTAAAAATGATTTTTTTTATTTTGTTCTTTAAAATTATTTTTTATATTTTTGAAAAATATTTTTTTCAAATTTATTTTTATATTTATTTTTCAAGAAAAAAAATATATATATATATTTTTTGTAACGCCACGAAATTAATCATAAATCGAACCAATAACATATATGAATTACAACATGAATCAAAGTGTAATATCCTTTCATTTCATAGAGTTAATGGTACACAAGAGTTTAGCATTAGTAAATGTCCTATAGGCTTACATCTATCCAAGTCATGGCTTGGTTACAATAAAAGTAAGACTAGCTCAATATAAATAAAGCCCTGGCTATACAAAAGAGAATGCAACAAAATGAAGCTCTTGCTCCAAGGTCCCTCCAAGCTATTGCATTGATGGAGGCATATCATCAACATCTGAAAATAGTTTTTCCCAATAGGGTGAGCCACAGCCTAGTAGGAACAATCTAACACAGTATATGGATCTTAACAAAGATATAAGTATAATGTGTATCTACAATACCAGTGATAAAACATTTATATTCTATATCATCATAAAGTACCAAAATTCATAACTTAATCCTTTTTCCTTTTCGTCAATTCAAGTTAATTCATTTCATCTCACTTCATGAGTCAATTTCATTATCTTTCAAACAACCCATCTGAGATTATAACTCAATGGTTCCCAAATTAACACAATTATCACACAAACACTTCAATTTGCCATTTTACAGAATTTTCGTCCAAGGGAATTGGCATCCATGTGTACACGCAGTTTCGGGACTTTCACCCTGGACACACAGGCCAACTTAATTTCAATGGAGTCCATCCCCTATCTCCTCCCAAACAATGGAGTACATCCCATTTTTCCTCCCAAACAATCATACATATACAATGTATTTAAAATATAGTCATATTCAATGAGAACCCATAAGAGATTAGTTTTAATTCTCCTAATCCTCATGTAATCTCTACAATAATCGTAGCTATCCTCCACCGATAGCCCAATATATATATATTTCTAAATAGATATTCAATCTCAAGACAGATAATTTATTCAAATTTCCAAAAGTGTGAGGTAATGTATATCCAACTCCACTATTTACATCAACATTCATCCAATTTCATATCTATAATACCAATTTCATTTATTTTTACAAAATAAATATTTGAATCATGTAACACTCCAAAATTTTTCCCTCCGCTCGAGCGTCTTGTGAGGCTCCGAGTACTTTAGCAGTCTGTCCGAAATTTTAAGAGTTGTGAATTCCAGCTCGAGCACAGAAGTGTTCGCTTGAGCGGTTGGTTTTGTTGGTCTGTTCGCTCGAGCACAAGATTGGACGCTCGAGCGGTCTGCCTGGTTGAGTCTGAATTTTTGGGACTAGTGGGATTGTTTTTGACCTTTTATTATTGTATTTGGAGCCTCCTTGTTTTATTTTTAAGACATTGATCGAAGTGATAACATGATGGCAAAGTAAGATTAGACCAAAAACTTTGATTTCGATAATTCTTCTTTGAAAAACCGTTACTCTTTTGCCCTTTTCTTTTTCTACACTTTGAATTTTGGCGTGAGGCTAGAACCAATTGAAAGATTGTTTCCGGGGCTTCGATTTGGACACAAGAACGACCTAAAACGGAGTCCAGGTGAGAGAGTTATGTCCGTTTGAAGTTTTGGTATTTGTGCTAGAAGCAACTGCACTCGAGCGCAGAAAGTGGCGCTCGAGCGGATTGCGCGAATTTAACAACTTAAAATGTGATTTTCTAGATCATTCTTTCCACTTTTCTTTTCCCTCTTCCTTCTCTTCATCCTAGGTCCGAAAACCCTTGATTTCTTGACCCAAATAGCTTCCATTTCTCAGATTTGGCCAAGATCTCTTACCAAAAAATGAAGAATACTTGAAGCTCAACATTTTTAACCGATTGGATTTTGGATTTTTGAAAGGAGACTCTTGATCTAGATTCTTTGCTTGGTCATTGAGGTAGGGGTTTCTAGTTCTTCTTCAATACTCTCATTTATAGATATAGACTTGTGGGATTTTCTTTATGTAAATACAAAATTTATGTTTTTAAGCATATTGTGATAAATCATGAGATTGGAGGTCTAGGGTTTGAAGTGTTGGGGTTTATTTGTTGGGTTATGATTTGGGGTTATGAATTTGGGTGTATAATCAATATGAGAATTAGAATTAAAAAAAAAAGCATTTTAATAAAAAATGTGTTCTTAAAACCCTAGTTTGGTTTATGAAGATAGATAATGGTTTTGCTTAAATTGAAAGTAGTATCATGAAATTAAGGTATTAAATTGCACATATACATGTTTAATTGAATTTTGGAAGTGTTTGGAAATTATATAAAAGTTGTGATTAAACCCGTATTGTTGATATTTTAAATCATGTGATAATATGAGACAAAATTTGAGGGAAGAAATTGTTAATGATATGGATGATACAGAATTTGTGATAAGATGATGAAGTGAAGATTTGAAAATTTTATTGTATAGTTAGAAAGTGATCTTATACCTAAAAACTAAAAATCCAAATTTATGCTTAACTTTAGTTATGAAATTTATTTTTGGAAAATGAAGAATACTTCAATTAATATTAAATTTATGAAATTAAGTCTATGTTGGGTTAAGATGAGTGTGACAATGATAAATGGGAGATTGTGAAATATGACGGTGTTATATGAAGGAGTTGTATCAAAGAAATTAAATGTTGGAGATTTAATTTATAACCTTGGGTAGCAATTGATAATCAATGTGTTGTGAAAATTGAATTTGAAGACTTGATAATAATATGGAAAAGTAAAGAAATAGTTTGAACCCAAGAATTATGAACAGTTTAAAGATGAATCTTTATGCCTCCATGAATGTGTTGTTATATTTTTATAACAAAACAATGAATGATTTGATGGATAATGCAGAAGGTGGTGGAAAATATTGTATACTTGTTATGTGAATGGAATTTTAATATATGGTGGATGTGTATTGAACTAATATGTTATGGAAATAATGGAAGATGTGTTAGCATTGCCCACTAATTATAATGATGGTGTAGACACCCCATTTTTGACTGTCCTCAAGACTTGGACGTCATCGTTTGAATACTCGATGATCATCCATGCTCGTGTTTGTTTTGAGTTCCTGGAGGTCTCGGCTGCGCGCCTTGCCTCAAGATTTCTCAACTTGTCTGTTTTGTGCTTGGTTGTGGACCAAGGACTTGTGTTTTTGATTATGAGGGAAGAGGGTGGCTTGTTGGCCATCCCCTCAACCCATCGACCAAGGCATGAAGCCATCGACCCCTTTTTCTTGCCATCGACCAATAGTGTTGGCCGATCGGCTCTATATTTGGTCGGTCGGCCCCTCATGCTGGTCGATCATCCATATTTTCTGGCCGAGACCTATTCATCTACTTTATGTAGATATTTTGTGCCAGCTGGCACAGCTGGCACGCACAATTTCCCCCCTCCATACATGTGTATGGAGGGATTTGAGCCTTACTTAGCTTCTCCAAAAAGCTTTGCAAAATTGGAATTCTATAAGAAGGGAGTTCCTCCTCCCTTCTCAGAGCTTCTGGAATTTAGGGTTAGGAAGTTGTATCTATCTATCTCTATATTTCCTTCTCTTTACATCTTTGTATGTGTTTTTGTGCTCTAAAGGGTGTTTTGTTCTTATTATTGCACACAAACACCTAGCATTACACTATCCTTGGTTGCTGAGGTGCTAGGGAGTTGATGTTATAGTTCTTGAGGTGGTTTTGATCAGAGAAAGGTGCTGGAGCCTTGTTCTTGAAGGTGTTCTTCAAGGGTGAGCATTCTTACTTTAGATACCCCTTTCTTACTTAAGCTTTTAGCCATTCTTGCTTATTGTTTTAAGCTTGACTATAAACTGATAAAAGTTCTGTTTTTACATGCTTTTGATCTTTGTTTAAGGTCTCTTTTTGGTTTGGGGTTGTTTCCCCCCTCTTAGACCTTGTTAGGCCTTGTTTTAGGCCATCCTTTTTGGCCCTTTCTCTTAGCTTTGCATGACCTTCCTACCAATGAAATCCAGAGGATTTTCAGTGGTGGAAAGGTGATTTTGGGGTCTTAAATAGGAGAGGGTCATCCCCTCTCCTTGTTGTCTTGAATGTTTGCATAAATGGTTTATGTAAGTAGCATGTGTGCTTAGCTTGTTTTAGCTTCATTTCAGCATGTATTAGGCTTTGTTTTTCCATAATACACCTCTGTTTTGAGTTGGTTTGATGGCCTCTTACATGCTTCATGTATTTGCCTTGTAATCCTCTTATTTGCCTTAACATGCATCATGCTTTGACATGTCTTTCTAGCATGATTTTGGCTCAACTCTATGAAGCTTTTAGCCTTGTTGTAACATGCTTAAGCTCTGATTTTGGTCTCTTTGGCCATGCATGACATGCTTTGTATAGCCACCATGCAACCTAGCTTGTTAGCTTTGAGTATCCAAGTCACTAGTATGCATTACTTGGCTCATTTCAATGATTTGGCATCATTTTTTATGTTATTCCAATCCATTCTTCATGCTTGTTTACTTGCATTTGTCATCCTTTTAATGCTTTGAAAAGTTGATGTCTTATGCCTCTTGAATGGACCATTGTATATGCCCCATGCTTAGATCTTTGGGATGCCATCTAAGTGGGTTTTTGGTCTTGTTTTACCATGCCACAACTCTGTTTTTCATTGGTTAGATCATGCCATGTTTGGTTTTAATAGGTGTAGTGTAACACCCCTTTCGTAGCCTTGCATGCCTCATGCTTTTGGCATTGTGTTCTAGCTTGTGTTGGCTAGTTTCGAGCATGTTTTTGGTCTTGTTTGGACCTCACTTGGGACTGTTTTAGGTCCCCTTGGCCCTTTGGGGCTTACCTTGTGTGGCCATGGTTTGAGTCCTTTAGCTAGCTTCAAGCTTTAAGCTTTCTTGCATGCTTTACTTGTGTAGTTTGGTTGGTTTGGCATCTTCCTATACATGATTTCAGAGTTTAAAATGCATGTTACATGCCCATGTTAATCCCCTTTTAAGTGTTCTTGAAAGTTGCCCTCCTATGCCTAGGTGTTGGACCATTTACATGTGCATGCTTCGACTTGCTTTCATGATTCAATTCATCACTTTTGCCCACTGATTTTGGCATGGCTGAGGTCTGCCCATGTTAGTGTAAGTCCATCTTGGCATGTTGTTGCATGTTTGTCTTGTATGTCGTTGCATACTTGCTTCATTTTGCATGTTGTTACATGCTATACATGTCCATATGTTTATGTTGTATGCCTATTGCATATTGTATGTTTGCATGCTCATGCTGCATTAGATTTGTATCATGCTTGAGTTGTTTACATGCTTGCTTGCATACTTAGGTTGCATTGCATAATGTGTGCATTCCCTTGCCTCTTGATCAAGCATGATAGAGGTTTGGGGCCCTTATGTGTTTTGTGCATTTCATTTGATATTGAATTGCACATTTGGCCATCATGTATTGAAATGCGTGATTGGTGGCCCGAGGGTCGAGGACTACACTCCTTTGAGTCTCAAACATGATAAAGAGGGTAGTCGTGCAAACATTGCCTTGTAAATGTATTGCCATGCTCTGTTTGTCCTCTACTGTAGCAAAATAGCATTCTGCAGGAAGAGATGGCCGGTCGGCTACTTTCAGTGCCGATCGGCTAAACATGTTTGGCCGATATCCTCACAAGTGGTTGATGGCACCTTCCCATTGGCCGATGACCACTCCTCTTGGCCGATGGCCTCTCACAGTGTATAGGAAGTCATTCTGGAGCATCATAGAGACTTGTGTAGTCTTCAGAGGTACAGAGCAGTGCAAACAGAGACAACATATAGCATGGCAACGGATTCCCAAGCGAGGCGATCGAGCATGCATCATTCATCATTCTGAGGCAGAGCTATGGCAGCTTGATTCAGCCTCTTTCTTTTCTTACTTAGTCTGTTTTGTAACTTAATTAATTTGCTTAATTAGTTAAGGTTTTGTAATAATTATTTAGTGTAGTGTAGCTAGCTAGTTGATTTATTCGGACCCTCCGTCGAGAGGGCGAATTTTGTAATAAGTGTGCGTGAGTGTGTGAATGTCTTCCAACCCCACGTCTTTCTTCTTTTTACTTAACCGCTTATGATGGTTAGTTTTAGGGCATATTTTATTTAGCATACCTTATGCTTGCATGTTTGCATCATTCATCTGTATTGCATGCACCGGGCTCGGCGCATCATACTAACTGCATTGTATTTTAATTCCAAGTTGAATACATGTATCAAATTGTCGCATCTCATATGCTTTCTTAGAATAGCCGAGCCTATTTCTAGTTGCATTTTGCATGTGTTGCATTAGGCATCTCAGCATAGTTAGGATTCATGCATGATTTCTAATTAGCTTCTTTCTTCGGTTTGGAGTACACTGTAAGTGTTTATGCTTTAGCATCTTGCATGAGTATGAGTGTTGCCATGACAGCATGCTTGCCATGAGGCTAATTGCTTATGTGATATAATTGCCTATATGCCTGTGGGTGAAGGTTAGATTACTTGAATTGGAACAATTCATCGAAATGCGAGTTTTAAGCCCACTTGAGGTGGCAAAATCATGTTTTCTAAGCCCACTTGAGGGTGGCAAATCCACGTCTTAGCCTACTCGCGGGTAGCACTTTCAAACCATTTTCAAACAAACATGAGATGTTTTGTTCCAACTTAGGCGATCTAGTCTATACTTGTGTGCTGTGCGCATCATATAGTAATTCTAGGCTAATAACCGGAATAAGAACACATGTGTTTTCAAAAATAAAATATCATGCTTAGTACAGGCCGACCTTTGATCGGGCGAGCAGGGGTGCTCATAGATGACCTTCCCCAATCGTACCTAAGTTCTCGAGCCGAGGCAACTTTGGTGATGACGGACACGTGGCCTTCGGCACAAGTCAGGGTTTCCTAAATTTCCCCAAAATAAAATATTTAGGTGGCGACTCTGTATCTGGCAAAGCAGTCCATGTTTGGCACTTCTTTACAAAAATCAATTTTCCAAAACGATTTGCCGGATTTGGACTCTTTGGTGATTTATCAATCTCACATCACACATTGTGAGATCAGATTGAGAACCGTGACATTTGAGTCTGAACTGTAGCATGAGGCCCTCGGGGCGCGTCTACAGATGGATTGTGATGTTACCTTGGGGTCCATTTTCCGCCGTATTTTGAGTCGACAAAGCATGACGCTTAAAATAGGTTTCGCCTTCCTTCCGGAGTAGCGCCCGGTAAAGCGTGTGGCATGTTGAGGTTCCACGTTCCTTCCGGTTTGTGATCGGTAAAGCGTGAGGTTCCGCGTTCCTTCCAGCTTGTGACCGGTAAAGCGTGTGACTCATGGAGATGACTTGGTATTGGATCTGGTATTTGATATGATATTAATTGAAGGAATAGAAAATGAAATGGTAATTGGATTAGGGATTGGTGATGATGAACTCAATGGATTGCTTGTGGCTATAAGGGAAGACTATGAGTTTTGTTTTGTAAATAATTGAGAAATTGAATTAAAAAGGGTTTGTTATTCTTGTGTTATGTTTGAACTCTAATCCTTTCGATTTTGATGTTATGGAGTATAGTAATTGGAAATAGTATAAGGGAAAAATGGAAATGAAATGAGGAATATTAAAATGGAAAGGAAATGAGGAATAATTTGGAATCGGGTTAATAAAATTAAGATGATGTTCTTCCTTAAGTGTACTTGTTTTCAAAGAGAATTTATGGCTTTCTAATGATGAGAGACTACATTTATGGCAAGGAGTTTTCTTAAAGGTTCAAATGAAATTTTAAGAAAAAGATACTCTTCATATAATATTTTTAACTTACAACATGTCACCTTATTATATGGTATCACCCTGTATGCATGATCATTTCTATTTATGTGTTAGCTATTGTTGTAGAACTATGAGATTCTTACTGGGCATTAGTGCTCACCCCTCGTTGTTTTATTGTTTTCAGGAAGAGAAATTCGGATTGATTAGTCGAAGAGTTATGGAGTCCATACATCTTTTATATATAATTTCATCATAGATGTGAAAGGAATGAATAATGTATCTTGTTGTTTGCAATTATTTATTTGTAGCTTCGCAACAGAAGCTTGGCATTTATTATTGTTATTATTGTATTCATTGAGAGAGAGAACATGTATTATTATGTTTCTATTACTCAAGGGTAATAGATATTTGTTTAAAAAAAAATGGACCTAAATTACAGGCTTTGGTAATGTTTCCAAGTAATTAAAATTTGGGGTGTGACAAATCATTTTAGGTTAACTTCCCTCTTTCCCAAATGTCAACCAAAATGCTAAAATCAACAATTGTGACACAATATAACCTCATTTTTCAAACCCCATGGCCATTTATGTCTCATTCACTAGAAACCCCTTTTTTGATTTTACATCCCAAACCCTAGGTTTGTTCAAAATACTCCCCAAACCAACCATTGTTACACAACAATCAATAACTAAGTTAAAAATCATAAGAAGGTGTAGAAAATCCCTACCTCAAAGAGAGAAGATGAGTAAAGTAAGGATGAAACTTCAAAGATGCTCAAACCCAACTCTATTCGGATCAAAATGGAGATCTTGAGATGCTCACTCTTTTTAACAAAGGCAAATAGGTGGAGAAATCACTTGAACTAAGTGAAAATGTAAAGAGAGAGATAGAGAGTGTGTTTTAGAGAGATAGGGTCTCAACTTTAGGTTTTAGGAAGAAAAGATCTGAAAAAGTGATGTAAAAAGTCACTTTCACGAATTGATATACGCACGGTTCGCTTGAGCACAAGAAATGACGCTTGAGCGTCAAACATAACAAGTTGTTCCGCTCAAGCGCTAAGTGTAGACACCCCATTTTTGACCGACCTTAAGACTTAGACGTCACCGGTTGAGCGCTCGGTGATGTTGCATACTGTGCTCGTTCAGAAGTCTCAGAGTCACGGCCGTGCGCCCTGCCTCCGGACTCCCGAACCCTCTTCTGTGCCTTGTCTCGGTTTGCGAACTAGACTCGGTTTTCTCTGTTTTCTTTCCTGAGGGAAGGGAATGGTCCCGCAGACTATCTCTCAGTGGCCGTGAGCTACTTTTTGTGGCCGTAGGCCATTTTGCCCATTTCGGAGCCCGGTTCTCGGTTTTCGGGACCGTCAGGCCGTGTGCCTCGGTTCGGGACCGCCCAACCATCTCCGATTTCTCCGGTTTTTGGCAAGTGCCTCTGTTTTATCATACCGAGGGACACTGGGCCCTCTGATACCCACTTTGTGGCCGAACGCCACTTTCGGTGCTCATAGCCCATTTTCGGGACCCCGAACCTCACGGTTTGGCCCCCGAGCATTCATTTTGCATCAGTTTTTGTTCAATTTTGGCAAGTGCCTCTATTTTATCATACCGAGGGACACTGGGGCCTTTGATACCCACTTCGTGGCCGTACGCCACTTTCGGTGCTTACAGCCGGTTTTCGGGACCCCGAACTGCCCGGTTTTGGCCCCGAGCTTTCATTTTGTATCGGTTTTTGTTCAATTTTGGCAGGTACCTCTGTTTTAGCATCAAGAAGATCACTGGAGGGTGGGAGGCCAGCAATTGTTCCAGAAAACCAGTTTCGCTTCTCCGGCGCCCGTTTTGCTCACTTCCGGGCCAATGTTGAACACCCTGGGGATATTTTCTTCCAACCAAAGCTACATATTTGTGATGAGGGGACATGGGAGGACCCTAAAAGTGCATGGTCGGCCAGTAATTGTGAATTTCATTTTTGAGCCTCTCCTTCAAATGCAATGTTGTGACTCCTTCTTCAATGTTGCCAAATTTCAACCTTGGAACCTTGTTCTACACACATGGGAGGACACCAAAAAGTGGTGGTCGGCTAGCAATTGTTACTTTCATTTTTGAGCCTCTCCTTCAAATGCAATGTTGTGACTCCTGTTTCAGTGTTGCCAAATTCCAACCATGGAACCTTGTTCTACACACATGGGAGGACCCTAAAAAGTGGTGGTCGGCCACTAATTCAACTTTTCATTTTTGCCCTTGGCTGGCCGGCCATGGGAGGTGGCTGGCCGGCCATGGGGGGTGGCTGGCCGGCCATAAGGGGTGGCTGGCCGGCCACTTGCAGCAAAAGTACCTAGCCGGCCTGCTTCTTCAGTTTGAGTGCTTTACAGCTGTCCAGCTACTTTTTCCAAATATCTTCTGCCTCCGGGGATATTTTGGGAGGGAAAGCTTGGATGCATTTCCCTCCCTTTTACACCCCTTTCTTGCCCATTTAAGTGGCTGGCCATCATCTTCTCTAAGGTTAGAAAATTTTGTCTCAAAGCCTCTCTCCCAAAAACCTTCATTTCCATAGCCAAAAATTCAAAAAAACCTTCAAGTCCCTAGGCCATTCCTTCATCAACTCTAAGCACCATCATCACCATACCATTTCCAGCAACAAGAAGAGGTTCTTAGAGGCTTAGAAGCAACATTTCTCAAGTCAAGAAGCAAGGAAAGTTGGATCTTCAAGGGTAAGTCTCTAAATCCCTTTTTCTATCATTTTCTTGAGCCAATTCTTTACTCTATTTCCTTTCAGTTTTGGGCTCTGACACCTCCTTCTTTTGGGCTTATTTTGAGCCCCTCTACAACATTGTAGAAGGGCTCAACCCTGTTTGGTGTCTCTTTCATATACTTCCTTCAATATCACTCTTTATGCCATAAAATTGCATGCTTTGTTTGGCTTTTGAGTGGTCTGATTTCGAGCATACTATATACTGTGGGTAGGCTTATTTTGAGCCTCTCTTCAACATTGAAGAAGGGCTCAACCATGTTTGGTGGCTCTAGCATGCACTTCCTTTGAAATTCTTCCATTTTACCATAAAATTGCATGCTATTTTTAGCCTATTTGTGATCTGATTTGGAGCATGAAACATACTGATATTGTGCTTATTTTGAGCCCCTCTTCAACATTGAAGAAGGGCTCAACCTGGTTTTCATCCTCTATCATGCACTTGCTTTGAATTCTTGTTCCACTTCCATTTTGCATGCCTTTTTAAGCCCATCATGCTTCTGTTTTTGGCCTTCATCAGGCCTAGAAAGTGCCTTATTTTGGCCTTCTAATAATGCTTTGTTAAGGGCCTTAAGCCATTTGATGTTTGGTTTTGGTACTTCATGTTGTATCCATCTTATTTTCCGTAAAATTGCATGATTTTTTAGGCCATTCTACCTTCTGTTTTAGGTCTTCATCAGGCTTGTAAAGTGTCTTGTTTTGGTCTATTGTTTGTGTTTTATTAAGGGTCTTAGGCCATTTTATGTTTGCTTATGGTACCTCTCTTTATAGCCCTTGTTGGTCCATATATTGCATGCTATTTTGAGCCTATCTACATACTGATTTAGGAGTTGTCATTCACTATAAATATGCATATTTTGGGCTCCTCTTCAATGTTGTAGAAGGAAATTTTGTGGTTTGAATTTTCTATATACTACTTGCTTAATAAATCCCCTCTTTTTCCCCCATTTTTGCGTGCCATTGTTGCCATGTCTATGCTCACAATTTGGCCATGTTTTGTACTGAAAAGATGCTATTTTTGGGGCTGCCTTGCTACTGTTTTTGCTTTCATGTGCCAATTTTGCATGTTTAGCATAGCCGTAGGCCATTTCGGATACTTAAAATCACATTTCGGGATGATTTCATGCATTGATTGTCATTTCGTATCATTTCGGGCCTGTTTTCCCCTTCATTTAGCTGCTGAAATTTGGTTTGCATGCTTGCATATCATTTTCCATGTCATTTCATGCCTTAGTGCATTGCCTCGGTTCGAGGCACTCCGTTTTCATTCATTGGCTTCCTATGTGAGTAGGCTGAGGCTCTCTCATGTTGGTATAAGCCCATCATTGCATTTCTGTACCATTTTCATGCTTGTATATCATCACCTTGGTTTGCGTGCCCGTGTGCACGCATTTCGAGGCACTTCGATTTTATCCGGTTTGCATTTCATCATCGCCTCGGTTTGCGTGCCCGTGTGCACGTATTTTGAGGCACTTCGGTTTTATCCGATTTGCATTTCATGCCACCGCCTCGGTTTGCGTGCCCGTGTGCACGCATTTCGAGACACTTTGGTTTTATCCGATTTGCATTTCATATCACCGCCTCAGTTTGCGTGCCCGTGTGCACGCATTTCGAGACACTTCGGTTTTATCCGGTTTGCATTTCATCATCGCCTCGGTTTACGTGCCCGTGTGCACGCATTTCGAGGCACTTCATTTTTTTATCCGGTTTGCATTTCATGCCATCGCCTCGGTTTGCGTGCCCGCGTGTACGCTTTTCGAGGCGTCTCTTTTTTATCTCATTTTCACAGCATTGTGCATACTAGGCTGTATCTTAGTTGCATTTCATGCATATTGCATCGTGTTCGGGATAGGCGTAGCCCCGGGCACGGGAAACGAGGTACGTTTCGTACTCCGAGTGACGGAACGGATCTCAATTCCCAAGTCACCGACACTCCGGATCCCCCATGATGGAGTTAGGTTTTCATTGTAGCATTCATGTGTCTTCATTCTATATTGAGTTGTGCAATTCGGCTCCTCGGACATCATGCATCGAGATGCGTGATTGGTGGCACGAGGATCGAGGCATGCATATATTTGCGAAATACATTGCTATGCCCTTTTCCTGCTCTCTGTTGCAGCAAAATCAAGAATCAGCAAAGTTTCGGAGTCGGGCACGCATTTCGAGAAACATTGCAAACAGAGGCTAATTGGGGCATCCCAATGGATTTCCGCGCCAATCAGCCCGACATACATCATTTATCAACAGCAAGGCAGTCCCTGGCTTGCATGCCAGCTTACAGCTTTCTTAGTTAATTTGTTAATTAATTAGGAATTTGTATATTATTCGGACTGTATTATTCTTTCATTCGGGACTGTATATTTATTTGGACCCTCTGCGCGAGGGCATAATTGTAACAAGTGTGGGTGAGTGTGATGTATGTCTTCCAACCCCCATTTCTTTCTCCCTTTTATTTACCCGCTTACGATGGTTAGATATAGGGCATATTTCAATTAGCATACAGTATGACAGCATGTTTGCATCATTCATCTGTTTTGCACGCACCGGGCTCGGCGCATCATACAAACTGCATTGTATTTCAATTACAAGATGAATACATGTTAGTTGTTGCATTTCACATGCCATGTTTAGAATAGCCGAGCCTGCTATAGTTGCATTTTTGCATGTGTTGCATTAGGCATTCTGTATATTCTAGGATCATGCATGATTTCTAATTAGCTTCTTGTTTTGGCTTGGAGTACTCGGTGAGTTTTATGCTTTAGCATCCTTGCATGCGTGTGAGTGTTGCCATGATAGCATGCTTGCCATGAGGCTATTTGCTTATGTGATATAACTGACTTGAATGCCTGTGGGTGGAGGTTGAGTTATTTGGATTGGGACAAATCACTGATTGTTTGTTTTTAAGCCCACTAGATTGTGGCAACACCATGTTTTCCTAAGCCCACCCGAGGGTGGCAAAATCTGCATCTTAAGCCTACCTGCGGGTAGCAAACCATTTTCAAATAAACAAACACGAAGTGTTTTGGTTCCAATTCAGACGACTCGGTCTATACTTGTTTGCTGCGAGCATCACATAGTAACCTAGGCTAATAACCGGAATAAGGACACACAATGTTTTCAAAAACAGATATCATGGTTAGTAGAGGCCGGTCTTTGACCGGGCGAGAGGGGGTGCTCACGATGTGACCTTCCCTAATCGTACCCAAGTTCCCGAGCCAACTTTGGTGATGACGGACACGTGGCCTTTTGGCACCGAGTCAGGGTTTCCTAAATTTCCCATTTTAAAATATTTAGGTGGCGACTCTGTTATCTGACAAAGCAGTCCATGTTTGGCACTTCTTTCAAAAAATCTGTTTTTCTCAAAACGATTTGCCGGATTTGGACTCTTTGGTTCAGATTCAGAACCACAACAAAAATCGAGTCCGAACTGTAGCGAGGTCCCTCGCGGGCTTGTTACAGTTTCTGGCGACTCTGCTGGGGATTTAGAGAACTTGACTCGAACTCATGATATCTGGTTTTGACTACACTTGTGTGTTTCTTTGCATTGCATTTGCATTGGTGCGCCTAGGACACCGTGTTTGCCATATGCCATTCCCGAACGATTTGCCGGAGGCTTGTCTTGTCAAGTCATGTCCGTAAGGCTGATCGGCTCTGGGCTCTGACAGCATGGGAACACAAACCCCGGTTTTACCGGGGCACCCTTTTTGACCATTCGACCTAGTGCATATTCGGATCCATAGTGACCATTCCAACTAGGGCAGGTTGCTTACCCGTTTATAGGTTGTTTGAAGCCGCTGCGCGCGTAGTGAAACCCTAGCTCCTGACAAAATAGGACAGGGAAACCCTACCCCAACATAGGGGTGTTTTGGCTCTCACTTATCTGCTATGTGCTTGTTAGAGTGCGTCTCTACAAGGAATGCATGTATCAGTTTATGAGTGTTGGGCATCAGGCCTGCGGGCATCAGCATCAGTATTTGCTGGAATCAGTTTTACCTGAGGGTATCAGTTTACAGGCAGAATTTTGGGCAGAATTCAGTAGAGGGCACAGTCATCCTACTATGCTCGTATCTGTTTTGGTGAAATCAGGCTGAGGTGCTGTCTGTTTTCTCTTTTGCTAGGGTAATTTGGAACCATAGCTTCAGAAGGCTTCGATATCCCCCGGGTACATTGGACTAGTGCTGATAGACTTTGTTAGGTCAGAGATTCAATTCAAGGGTAACCCGTTTTCCCTTGCCAGTGGTAAGACAAAGAAGGGGCCAGACAGGATTCACCGGTTCATCTGATCCGTCAGTCACCAGTCACATCGCCTTTGTTCGGACTCAGCAGACCGTGATGGCACAGGGTTCGGAAGAATTTGTAGCCGTGATAGCAGCGTTGAATCAGGGAACTGCCATGCAGGCTGAGACCAGTATTGAAACGCAGCGCCCATCTGGGGCATCTGCCTTACATCCAGCTTTGGGACCCCAGCCGAACTTTGACCCACTTCCGCCAATTGAAGATTTGCAGTGTCCGAATCCTCAGGAAAGGTTGACCCAAGCCCAAGTTTTCAGACCCCTGGTACAGCCCAATGAGAGGCGTTATCCCCTTGATGCTAATGACCTTGATCTGACTGCAGTGAAAATTGCAAACCTTGAGGAACAATTTAAAAAGGCACAGGGCCTTAATTCCATTCCCGACATCGAGGATGGGCACACTGAGTTTGCCGTCCGGCTCCCAGACAGATTCAAAATGCCACATATTGACCGTTTCGACGGGTCTGGGGATCCAATGGTACATATCCGACTTTTCTTGGATGTCCTAAAGCCGATGGGTCTGACTAAGCCACAGAAACTCTCTCTGTATGGAAGAACCCTGTCGGGTGTAGCAGCCACTTGGTATGCTAAGTTAGAGGACAAAGTGAAGCAAAACTGGGAAGAATTGGCTGAGGCCTTTGTCGATCAGTATTCCTATAATACCCAAGTTGAAATGACCGTCCAAGAGCTTGAAGCAACCCGCCAGAACCCAATAGAGTCTTTTGTGAGATTTGTTGCGAGATGGAGAGCGAAGGCAGCACAGATGACAGATCGCCGCCCTTCTGAGAGGGATCAAGTGCAGATGATGGTGCGAAACCTCGAGCATGATATGTTGCAAAAGTTGATAGTCGCTCCGCTATTCACTTTCAAAAGTTTGCATGAATTGGGGGTTCAGGTTGAGAATGCGTTCAACAGTGGGATCATTCCCAGAACAAGTGAACCGACGAGGAGGATGATTTCAAGGAGTACCAATGCCGGAAGTAGCACTATTCCCGAACCCACTGAAATCAATGCAGTCGCCACAGCCAACCCTTTTGCCAATCCAAGCCTACAAACAGCCGGCCCAGCCCGAGCTCAGGGCAGAACTTTCACCCCTCTCCATATGAGCCTGACTAGCGCACTAAAAGTCCTGATGGAAAGAGGGCATCTCAAACCTCTCGATCCTCAACCTCTTCCCAACCCACTCCCAGCCAGACATAACCCCGCCAAATACTGTATGTACCATCAGCAGCGCGGTCATGGCACCGACCGTTGCTACCGCCTTCGTCATGAGGTCCAAAATCTCATCGATAACCGGACGATAGCTCCACCTTCAGGCCCCAATGACCAAACATTTCCTACCTACCTCAATCTCATCCATACACTGTCATCCACCTATGACCCCATCATATACATCACCCCGGCCCATCTACCCAAGCCTGAGGTGTTTATCCCAGAAAGCATGGACTTATGCATGATGGGTGCATCCGGACCCCAGTCATCCCAAACCGATGAACCCACTACTTCTGAGCTGATGAGGATGATTGAAGATCTTCAGAGAACTGTGGCAGATTTAACCTTTGGAGTTTTGGCTCCATCATCAACCACATCGCCTACCAGGGAGTTCATGTCAAAAGGCTCCCCAAGCTTGGGACGGGCTACATCTGAGGAAGGCCAATCCCTTGGCAAAGTGGAGGCGAGTGGAAAGAACAAGGTAGGGGTAGGCATGGATCCCCATGAGCATCTTTTGTTGGCTGTTAAGGCTTTGAAAGCCGAGGGACTGAACAAAGAACAAGTACTCGCAGTTGCTGCAAAAACTGTGGACGGCACTTTTGCCACTCAAGTTGGGGGCAGTTTGAATCGAGAGGCAAGCCGGGAGAAGGGCCGTTACACCAGAGGCAATCCTGTCAGCTATAATCCTGCACTTAGAAGAGATCAGCAAGCCAGGCCAGCACCCGCCAATCTCTCTGTTGGTACGCCCAGCAAAAATCCACAAACCCAGAAGTACCAACCCCGAGGTCGGAGGGTCTTCCATGCCCTCCACATGCCTTTGTCCAAAGCTTTCCAAATCCTTGTAGGACAAGGCCATCTCAAACCCCTTGAGCCTCGGCCTCTCCCGAACCCTCTTCCGGCTACACATGATGATACCCAGTACTGCGCGTACCATCAGCAAACTGGCCATACTACCGACGACTGCTTCCGTCTTCGCCATGAAGTACAGGATCTATTTGACAACGGGGTTGTCCTCCCGCCAAGCTCTGCAAAGTCTATCGGCACAGGATCGGTGAACTTAAGGGATAATGTGATGTGATTGGGGGGATGAACCACCTGCGGATGGCACTCAGATTACTCCAGCTGTGGTGAATGGCATGCACTGTTTTGAGCAATGTACAAGTGCTGTTAATTTTGCATTCTGACTTGGGTATTGAGTCAGTCTTGTTGTTGTGTTTTGAGTCAGTCTCTTTTGTTTTGAGTCTGTCTTGTTGTATCGAGTCAGTCCTGTTGTATAGGAGTCGGGTGATTCCGGGGGTGTTACCTCGGGCGTCACCATTTTGTTTTGTGTTTGTCTTTTCGTTTTGTTTTGAGTCTATTTCTGCCAGGGAGCCAGTTGTGCCAACAGATTTTGAATGAAATAGCAGTGATTTCCACGCTCTCGCCTTTGCTTCTGCCGTGTGCTAGTTGTGCCGGGATTTGAATGAAATGGCAGTACATTCCACCTGCTCTCTTGTGCCTTGAAGTCATTGTAATGACCTGAGTTTTTTTCAAAACTTTTTTTTTTAACACTGCGGTGAAAACAAAGAGGGAGGAATTCCTCGGGATTTGCAAAACTTTGATCAACTGAGAGAAAGAGAGGCGTGCTAAGCCCTTAATGAATGGAATCATGCTTGTTAGCGTGAGTACTAAGAAGGACCCTGGCTTGATCCAGACTGGTTTCACACTATCTTCAGCGCGAGCGATTTGTCGCTTTCTTAAAAATTTTCAAAAACAAAATGTTTTGCGCGGTCCTGCGAAGACTTGTGTGGAATCACTCTTGAGATTGTGCAGCTTAGGATCGCTCTCAGCCTCGAGACTCAACCCCTCTGCTTTCAACACCTTGAACTCAGATTCAGAATGTTCAACGGTCAACTACGATGTGAGGCCTGTGTGGCCAGATTTGAAGCAGCCCTCGAACAAGAGGCCAAGAAAGTCGGATCAAGAAGATCAGAAGATCAGAAGAAGCTTGCAAAGCTAGAACGGAAGTACCCTTCAAACTAGGGGCAAAGATGTGAGACATGCTCGAAGAGCTGAAGATGAGTCCTCTTGCAAATCAACAGCCACTCTCCTGGGTATGGATGGCTTCAAAACCCTACAACCATTTGGCATGGACCAAGCTACACTTTTACCCTTGAGAGGCTCGCTGGGCTGAAAACCCGGAAGGGCGACCCAGGCAAAAGTTAGAGCAAGAAAAGATATATACAAAAAGCAAAAAGAAAAAAAAGAGAAAAAAAGAAAAAAGAAAAGCAAAAAAACAAAAAAAAAAAGAAAAAATAAGAAAAGAAAAAAAGAGAAGAAAAGAAATGAAAATGAAAAGAAAAGAAAGACAAAGCTCGCAAGGTTGAAAACCTGCAATAGGCGCCTTGGCAAAAGTTAGAGCATAAAAAGGAGAGGTTAAATACCCGAGTGTATCTTAACTCCGAACTACGTAAGGCTTGATTCCCATCTTTGGGATACGTAGGCAACTTCATTCTGAAGTCCAGCCGCAAAACACTTCAATTTGATTGTGTTCATGCGATGGTTCTGGTCATCTTTGTCTTCTCTATATCTGAGGATTTGGTTGTGTTCGTCACTCTGAGGACTGACTACAATGCGCCGCGGTGCTATCCAAACAAGGGGCGACTCCCCGTTGCCATTCAGTGTGCTGCGGCACCATTCAAACAAGGGGCAACTTTCCATTGCCATTCAACGCGCCGCGGTGCCGTTTAAACAAGGGGCAACTTTCCGTTGCCATGCAGCTCTCTTCAAGCACGGGGCAGTTTTCCTTTGGATCCGAGGTTGTGCATCTCAGGAGTAGGTTTCATACCCGTTGAGCAAATGGCCGTGTGCAAAAATAGTTTTTGAGAATTTTTACTGAGGTTGACTAATTCTCTCGAAAATTATCCCATTTTTCTAAAACTGGACCACTTCTTGGACCCAAAAAAGGAAAATTTTCGGTGTTCATAGCCTGACTTGCATGATTTCAAATCAAAAATTGAACAAGCATGTTAATCTAACTCTCATGTTAGTCAAAATTGTTTTAGTAGGAAACCAAAAACAAAAAATGGTCAAAACGATGAACTAAGGGAACTAAGGGCACAGTTGAGTCAGGAGTTCTGTCTTTTCCCCTTTGCCAAAATACTTGCTAGAAATGGCACCATCCTTGCCGAGAGGGGCACTCTACCTGCCAAAAGAGGGCACAACTGAAGCTAGAAAGGGCAGAAAGCTCTCGTATCCTCCAAGCAGCGAGGTATCAAGCCAAGTGCGAAGCACGAACTGGAATGGATCAGGATATTCTACTCCCTCATCTAGACGGATCTGATCATGTCCAAACTCCCCAGCAGAGCATCATCAACCGATGTTAGTTGCAGATTTGCTACACACCCAGTTGTAGCGCAACCCTTCTATGGGAAGAATTCACTAGCTGTGAGCGGAAGAAAGAGAATCGAGCAGAATGCTAGGGGCCCGAGCCTTCAACTTGCTGTTTATCCATCAACCACCCAGGGGAGGGATGAAAAATGAGAGATTTAAGAATAGAGAGATGTGCGATGAGAGAAAAAGTGAGAAAAGGGTTTTTTTTTCAGAAAAACAGAGCTTGAGGGCCGAGTGATGTGAGAATCACAAATAAGAAAGGGTGGGAAACATACCCGGTGAAACAGGCTCCCTGTGCACGTCTGAGTGTCGTGTCTTTTGTTTTATCTCGATTCTTGTTTTGGGTCGTTTCGAGTGTTACTCGATGTGTCTAGGTTGTGTGCCTTTATTTCCTTGTTGAGTCGTTTGGCTGTGGTCAGTTGTAGGCTCAATACCCTGTTGAGAATCCTTTTCTCATTTTCAAAAGAAAAATCGTTTTGTGCTCCGAGTGCCGTGCCGTTCTCCACATTTGTGCAAAACAGGATTGGTTCTTTCAAAAAGCCGCAGGGTCCACCCCCGATAAGTGTGAACAGTAGAGCAAAGGCCTATCTGAAGCTATTTAGGTTCCAGACTGCAAAGCAAAAGAAAAGAGGGAAAATTTAGAGCATCTTAGCATGTTTCAACTTTAGCAAGATTCGAGACTGCATCCCAGGTGCATCTTCTCAGGCCTCGCCATTTCTCTGGAGTATGAGTGTGTCTCGACCCCAAGTGTAAGCCTGCTTCAAGTCAGAATGGCAGTCTAAGCAGCACCAAAGGGTTTCACATGCAGATGTTACCTCTTGTCAATTTGAATAGGGTGTGCCCCTTTTGAGCTGAGTATGTTGTGAAGTCCTCTAAGAGGCAAATCAGAGGCACCAGAGTACATATTTGCTGTCCCTCTATTGCATAGAGTGCGAGCTTTCATATACACTGTTGTTGCATGCGTGCCGCGCATCATTATGATTCATGCATAGAATATGCTTGTTTTCGATTCCGCATAGAATATGCTTTACTTGTTTCATGCATAGAATATGCTTGCTTTCAATATTGCATAGAAAATGCCCCCATACTTGCATAGAAGATGCATTTTATCACACTTTCTTGTGCATTTTATCTCGCTCGCACTGTCTTGTGCATTTCAAATCACTCGCGCTGTTTAGCGTATCGCACTGTCTTGTGCATTTCAAATCACTCGCGCTGTTTAGCGTATCGCACTGTCTTGTGCATTTCAAATCACTCGCGCTGTTTAGCGTATCGCACTGTCTTGTGCATTTCAAATCACTCGCGCTGTTTAGCGTATCGCACTGTCTTGTGCATTTCAAATCACTCGCGCTGTTTAGCGTATCGCACTGTCTTGTGCATTTCAAATCACTCGCGCTGTTTAGCGTATCGCACTGTGTTGTGCATTTCAAATCACTCGCGCTGTTTAGCGTATCGCACTATCTTGTGCATTTCAAATCACTCGCGCTGTTTAGAGTATCGCACTATTTTGTGTAGTTTACATTCGCGCTATTTTGCGCACCTCAATCGCACTATTTTGTGCAGTTTACATTCGCGCTATTTTGCGCACCTCAATCGCACTATTTTGTGCAGTTTACATTCGCGCTATTTTGCGCACCTCAATCGCACTATTTTGTGCAGTTTATCAATCGCGCTATCTTGCGCACCTCAATCGCACTGTTTTGTGCAGTTTATCATTCGCGCTATTTTGCGCACCTCCATCGCACTGTCCTGTGCTTTGCATATCACATCGCACTATCTTGTGCATTTCAAATCAATCACGCTGTTTAGCGCATCGCACTATTTTGTGCATTGTATCATTCGCGTTATCTTACGCGTCCCACCTGCACTTGTTAGTGCATTACATTTCACTCGCGCTATTTTGCGCATCGCACTATTTTGTGCACATTACTTGCATTGTGCATGCACTTTATCGTGCTATCTTGCGCATCTCACCTGCACTTGTTAGTGCGTTGCATCGTGCTATCTTGCGCACCTTACCTATATCACACTGCTTTATGCATTCACTCGCCGACACTGCGTGTGTCAAACTTTCGGAACCACAGGAATCGCATTGAATATATGTTGTTGGCATATTGTTCTTGTTGAATTTCTCTCTTTTGCAGGCACGATATTGTATGTACGGTTCATTTGAGACTGGTGCGACCAGACGAATCGCGCAGGTATCGTATCTTCTCCGTGTGAGACGAGACGAGAATTGAATAATTCTCCGCATTCCTAACTGCATGAAATGTAGTTGTTGCTTTGCATTCTTGCTTAAAACTGTTGCATCTATTTGTCAATACTTGCCTCATTACAGCTTGCTGCATTTGCATGATCACCTGGCTCTGTGCATATCATTTGCATTTTGCCCCCTTTTGCCTGCGGGCACGCCTGCGGACACACATATATCTGTTCATCTTGTATGATTGTCTAAGTCTTCAGCCTTGTCAAAAATGGGTCGTCTCTAGGCTTTGACATTCACTCTCGTCACTTCTTGACTTCCGAGTTCTGTCAAAGATGGGCAACTGTAGACACCCCATTTTTGACTGACCTTAAGACTTAGACGTCACCGGTTGAGCGCTCGGTGATGTTGCATACTGTGCTCGTTCAGAAGTCTCAGAGTCACGGCTATGTGCCCTACCTCCGGACTCCCGAACCCTCTTCTGTGCCTTGTCTCGGTTTGCGAACTAGACTCGGTTTTCTCTATTTTCTTTCCTGAGGGAAGGGAATGGTCCCGCAAACTATCTCTCAGTGGCCGTGAGCTACTTTTTGTGGCCGTAGGCCATTTTGCCCATTTCGGGGCCCGGTTCTCGATTTTCGGGACCGTCAGGCCGTGTGCCTCGGTTCGGGACCGCCCAACCATCTCCGATTTCTCCGATTTTTGGCAAGTGCCTCTGTTTTATCATACCGAGGGACACTGGGCCCTCTGATACCCACTTCGTGGCCGAACGCCACTTTCGGTGCTCACAGCCCATTTTCGGGACCCCGAACCTCGCGGTTTGGCCCCCGAGCATTCATTTTGCATCGGTTTTTGTTCAATTTTGGCAAGTGCCTCTATTTTATCATACCGAGGGACACTGGGGCCTTTGATACCCACTTCGTGGCCATACGCCACTTTCGGTGCTTACAGCCGGTTTTCGGGACCCCGAACTGCCCGGTTTTGGCCCCGAGCTTTCATTTTGTATCGGTTTTTGTTCAATTTTGGCAGGTACCTCTGTTTTAGCATCAAGAAGATCACTGGAGGGTGGGAGGCCAGCAATTGTTCCAGAAAACCAATTTCGCTTCTCCGGCGCCCGTTTTGCTCACTTCCGGGCCAATGTTGAACACCCTGGGGATATTTTCTTCCAACCAAAGCTACATATTTGTGATGAGGGGACATGGGAGGACCCTAAAAGTGCATGGTCGGCCAGTAATTGTGAATTTCATTTTTGAGCCTCTCCTTCAAATGCAATGTTGTGACTCCTTCTTCAATGTTGCCAAATTTCAACCTTGGAACCTTGTTCTACACACATGGGAGGACACCAAAAAGTGGTGGTCGGCTAGCAATTGTTACTTTCATTTTTGAGCCTCTCCTTCAAATGCAATGTTGTGACTCCTGTTTCAGTGTTGCCAAATTCCAACCATGGAACCTTGTTCTACACACATGGGAGGACCCTAAAAAGTGGTGGTCGGCCACTAATTCAACTTTTCATTTTTGCCCTTGGCTGGCCGGCCATGGGAGGTGGCTGGCCGGCCATGGGGGGTGGCTGGCCGGCCATAAGGGGTGGCTGGCCGGCCACTTGCAGCAAAAGTACCTAGCCGGCCTGCTTCTTCAGTTTGAGTGCTTTACAGCTGTCCAGCTACTTTTTCCAAATATCTTCTGCCTCCGGGGATATTTTGGGAGGGAAAGCTTGGATGCATTTCCCTCCCTTTTACACCCCTTTCTTGCCCATTTAAGTGGCTGGCCATCATCTTCTCTAAGGTTAGAAAATTTTGTCTCAAAGCCTCTCTCCCAAAAACCTTCATTTCCATAGCCAAAAATTCAAAAAAACCTTCAAGTCCCTAGGCCATTCCTTCATCAACTCTAATCACCATCATCACCATACCATTTCCAGCAACAAGAAAAGGTTCTTAGAGGCTTAGAAGCAACATTTCTCAAGTCAAGAAGCAAGGAAAGTTGGATCTTCAAGGGTAAGTCTCTAAATCCCTTTTTCTATCATTTTCTTGAGCCAATTCTTTACTCTATTTGCTTTCAGTTTTGGGCTTCTGACCCCTACTGCTTTTCGGCTTATTTTGAGCCCCTCTACAACATTGTAGAAGGGCTCAACCCTGTTTGGTGTCTCTTTCATATACTTCCTTCAATATCACTCTTTATGCCATAAAATTTCATGCTTTGTTTGGCTTTTGAGTGGTCTGATTTCGAGCATACTATATACTGTGGGTAGACTTATTTTGAGCCCCTCTTCAACATTGAAGAAGGGCTCAACCATGTTTGGTGGCTCTAGAATGCACTTCCTTTGAAATTCTTCCATTTTACCGTAAAATTGCATGCTATTTTTAGCCTATTTTTTATCTGAGTTGGAGCATGTAACATACTGATATTGTGCTTATTTTGAGCCCCTCTTCAACATTGAAGAAGGGCTCAACCTGGTTTTCATCCTCTATCATGCACTTGCTTTGAATTCTTGTTCCACTTCCATTTTGCATGCCTTTTTAAGCCCATCATGCTTCTGTTTTTGGCCTTAATTAGGCCTAGAAAGTGCCTTATTTTGGCCTTCTAATCATGCTTTGTTAAGGGCCTTAAGCCATTTGATGTTTGGTTTTGGTACTTCATGTTGTATCCATCTTATTTTCCGTAAAATTGCATGATTTTTTAGGCCATTCTACCTTCTGTTTTAGGTCTTCATCAGGCTTGTAAAGTGTCTTGTTTTGGTCTATTGTTTGTGTTTTATTAAGGGTCTTAGGCCATTTTATGTTTGCTTATGGTACCTCTCTTTATAGCCCTTGTTGGTCCATATATTGCATGCTATTTTGAGCCTATCTACATACTGATTTAGGAGTTGTCATTCACTATAAATATGCATATTTTGGGCTCCTCTTCAATGTTGTAGAAGGAAATTTTGTGGTTTGAATTTTCTATATACTACTTGCTTAATAAATCCCCTCTTTTCCCCCATTTTTGCGTGCCATTGTTGCCATGTCTATGCTCACAATTTGGCCATGTTTTGTACTGAAAAGATGCTATTTTTGGGGCTGCCTTGCTACTGTTTTTGCTGTCATGTGCCAATTTTGCATGTTTAGCATAGCCGTAGGCCATTTCGGATACTTAAAATCACATTTCGGGATGATTTCATGCATTGATTGTCATTTCGTATCATTTCGGGCCTGTTTTCCCCTTCATTTAGCTGCTGAAATTTGGTTTTCATGCTTGCATATCATTTTCCATGTCATTTCATGCCTTAGTGCATTGCCTCGGTTTGCGTGCCCGTGGGCACGCACTTCGAGGCACTCCGTTTTCATTCATTGGCTTCCTATGTGAGTAGGCTGAGGCTCTCTCATGTTGGTATAAGCCCATCATTGCATTTCTGTATCATTTTCATGCTTGTATATCATCGCCTTGGTTTGCGTGCCCGTGTGCACGCATTTTGAGGCACTTCGATTTTATCCGGTTTGTATTTCATCATCGCCTCGGTTTGCGTGCCCGTGTGCACGTATTTCGAGACACTTCGGTTTTATCCGATTTGCATTTCATATCACCGCCTCAGTTTGCGTGCCCGTGTGCACGCATTTCGAGGTACTTCGATTTTATCCGATTTGCATTTTATCATCGCCTCGGTATACGTGCCAGTGTGCACGCATTTCGAGGCACTTCATTTTTTTATCCGGTTTGCATTTCATGCCATCGCCTCGGTTTGCGTGCCCGCGTGTACGCTTTTCGAGGCGTCTCCTTTTTATCTCATTTTCACAGCATTGTGCATACTAGGCTGTATCTTAGTTGCATTTCATGCATATTGCATCGTGTTCGGGATAGGCGTAGCCCCGGGCACGGGAAACGAGGTACGTTTCGTACTCCGAGTGACGGAACGGATCTCAATTCCCAAGTCACCGACACTCCGGATCCCCCATGATGGAGTTAGGTTTTCATTGTAGCATTCATGTGTCTTCATTCTATATTGAGTTGTGCAATTCGGCTCCTCGGCCATCATGCATCGAGATGCGTGATTGGTGGCACGAGGATCGAGGCATGCATATATTTGCGAAATACATTGCTATGCCCTTTTCCTGCTCTCTGTTGCAGCAAAATCAAGAATCAGCAAAGTTTCGGAGTCGGGCACGCATTTCGAGAAACATTGCAAACAGAGGCTAATTGGGGCATCCCAATGGATTTCCGCGCCAAGCAGCCCGACATACATCATTTATCAACAGCAAGGCAGTCCCTGGCTTGCATGCCAGCTTACAGCTTTCTTAGTTAATTTGTTAATTAATTAGGAATTTGTATATTATTCGGACTGTATTATTCTTTCATTCGGGACTGTATATTTATTTGGACCCTCTGCGCGATGGCATAATTGTAACAAGTGTGGGTGAGTGTGATATATGTCTTCCAACCCCCATTTCTTTCTCCCTTTTATTTACCCGCTTACGATGGTTAGATATAGGACATATTTCAATTAGCATACAGTATGACAGCATGTTTGCATCATTCATCTGTTTTGCACACACCGGGCTCGGCGCATCATACAAACTGCATTGTATTTCAATTACAAGATGAATACATGTTAGTTGTTGCATTTCACATGCCATGTTTAGAATAGCCGAGCCTGCTATAGTTGCATTTTTGCATGTGTTGCATTAGGCATTCTGTATATTCTAGGATCATGCATGATTTCTAATTAGCTTCTTGTTTTGGCTTGGAGTACTCGGTGAGTTTTATGCTTTAGCATCCTTGCATGCGTGTGAGTGTTGCCATGATAGCATGCTTGCCATGAGACTATTTGCTTATGTGATATAACTGACTTGAATGCCTGTAGGTGGAGGTTGAGTTATTTGGATTGGGACAAATCACTGATTGTTTGTTTTTAAGCCCACTAGATTGTGGCAACACCATGTTTTCCTAAGCCCACCCGAGGGTGGCAAAATCTGCATCTTAAGCCTACCTACGGGTAGCAAACCATTTTCAAACAAACAAACACGAAGTGTTTTGGTTCCAATTCAGACGACTCGGTCTATACTTGTTTGCTGCGAGCATCACATAGTAACCTAGGCTAATAACCGGAATAAGGACACACAATGTTTTCAAAAACAGATATCATGGTTAGTAGAGGCCGGTCTTTGACCGGGCGAGAGGGGGTGCTCACGATGTGACCTTCCCTAATCGTACCCAAGTTCCCGAGCCAACTTTGGTGATGACGGACACGTGGCCTTTTGGCACCGAGTCAGGGTTTCCTAAATTTCCCATTTTAAAATATTTAGGTGGCGACTCTGTTATCTGGCAAAGCAGTCCATGTTTGGCACTTCTTTCAAAAAATCTGTTTTTCTCAAAACGATTTGCCGGATTTGGACTCTTTGGTTCAGATTCAGAACCACAACAAAAATCGAGTCCGAACTGTAGCGAGGTCCCTCGCGGGCTTGTTACACTAAGACACAATGAAAAAGACGCTCACTGCTCAAGCGCAAGAAATGACGCTCGAGTGTAGAAAACACACATCCAGTAGTTTTACAGACATTTGACCAACCGCTCGAGGGCAAAAAAAGGCCACTCGAGCGCAATAAGACCTGCTCGAGCGTAGAAAACACTCTCCCAGTAGTTTTGCAGGCCTGAGAGTTTTCAAATCCCGCTCAAGTGTAAGAAGTGCTGCTCGAGCGGAGGAGTAAATCCTAGGCAACAAGAGTTTGGAAAACAAGCAGCCAACCTGTCCCAAACACAACCACAATAATCCAAAAGGCCAATTTAAGGGAAAACAAAGGAAATAAGAGATGGATCACAATACTATAAACGATGAAACCCGAGTCTGGAGTACAACAACGATCGGGTCAAAATTGGAATCGCCATATTTTTATTTTTTCCAAAAAATATTTTCTTATTGTTTTAAATATTAGCTAAATAATTTGTTATGATTTAGATATATATGGGCGATCCAATTTTCTTTTTTTAAATTTAAAAAAACTGAAAATTAAATATTTAAAAGAACTAAAAATTAATTAAAAATATTTGAAATATTTAAAAAATTAAAATATTTTAAAAAATAAAATAAAATTATAAAATAAAAATAACACAATATTTAAAATAAAAATTATATATTTAAAATAAAGAAAATATTTTTTTTGAAATTTTTAAATATTTAAAATATTTTTAAAAAATACAAGTCACAAATATAGTAAATACAGTGCACATTAAAAAAAATAAATAAATATTTACAATAAAATATTTATTCTAAAAAAATAAAATTAAGAAAAATTTTAAATATTTTTTAAAAAAAAACCTAAAACAATTTCAAAATACAACTTAAAACTCAAAACTCTTTTTAAAATGCATAACCAAACAAATTTTTTTTTTTCTAAATTGATTTAAAAAACTCATCTTTCAAAAAATACAACTCCACACTCAAATCATGATTCTAAAACTAAAACAAACCGAACCTTATTTCTCATAACTTTGAATTTTTTAAATATAAGAATAAACATGTTGCAATGTTATTGGTTGTTGGATTATCAAGACAATATATTTTAATTAGCTCAAATTTATGAAAGTAAAATAAATGAGATATATATATTTTAATTTGGTAAATGAGATCTTTAAGGTTTTCAAACTTAGTATTAGTATATATATACGTCATGTGGCTTATATAAAAATATTTTAAAATTTCCAAATATAATCTAGAGTTATAAATAAAAAATAGATAATAAATTGGCATTCTAAAATAAAAAATCTATGTATTACAAAATTAATAAATATTTCATATATCATACACTAATCTTACTATTTAAAAAAAAAAAAAAAAAAAAAAAGTAATCTTTGTCCATGAAGTAGAGTAATTTTTTTTAAAATTTTTCATTTCCTAATTATACATTTGTCGTAAAATCTAAAATGTATTTATTACAAAATCAATAAATATTTCATATTTCATACATTAATATTTATCCATCAAGTATAGTAAATTTTTTAAATTTTTTTGCAAAACAATATCTATATGTATCTATCCATCTATATATTTGTATTATATATTAAACAAAATAGATTTTTCGAGAAGAGACTTGTGAAAACTACAATACTTCTAATTAAATTTGTGAATTTTTTTAATTAAAAAATAATTTTAAAAACACTATTGACTAAACCATTAAACCAATAATTATAAAAATAGTAAGGATTCCAAATTTATATTTTTCAGAAGGAAACATAAAATAATCTCCTTCTTGATTTACCCAAATCTATTATCTCTCATAAAATTCAAAGGGAAAAATTAAGAGATACCCAAAATACTAATTACAAATTTTTAAGTACTGATTCATCTACCTCATTTAATTTAAAATCTACACTATTATATAAATAAAAATGTTGGACATCTAATCAATATGGTAATTGAATTTTGAAATGTCAATTTAATTTTTTTTTCAATTTTAAAAATATAAAAATACACATGTCATGAAATTATTGGACATTTAATCAATATTGTAATATATTGGACATTTAATCTTACTGCTTTAAAACATTGTTAATTTGATCAATATGGTAGTATTATAATTGATATTTTGGGATGTCCTAAAAAAGTGCACTTTTTGACTTATTGGTGGGTTTGGGTTGGGTTTTGGTTGGGTTTGATGTGATGTGTTAGAGAGGTGATGTGATTTAAATAAGATGATGTGACTTAAATAAGATAGTGACTTTTTGACTTTTTGACTTATTTAAGGTTATGCCAAACTAGGTTAAATAAGATGATGTGACTTTTTGACTTATTTAAATAAGATGATGTGACTTAAATAATTATCACTTTTTGACTTTTTAAATATTTTGAAATTACAAAAAAAAAAAAAAATCATTATTGAGTCATTCATCAGTATGATAATATTTTAAACTTTTCTTAACTCATAATCTTTTAACAAAAGTTTTAATTATAAAATATGTATCTATCTATCTATATGAATTTAGCTGGTAAAGATAGCTTGATTGAGATATAATTTTAAAAAAAAATTCATTGGTATAATATCGGAAGTATCTACCCATGTCTTGGACAAAAATTATCATGTCATGTGATAATTATCATCTAAACATCCAGGTATCTTCCGTTAAAAAAAATTGAATTATTATAATTCAATTTATTTATGCCATAAATTATTATTATTTTTATCTAAGAGACTCTAGGAGATTGAAATTAAAATTTAAAATTTCTCAAAATTTTTACTCTTTTTTTTTTAGAAAGTCAAAATTTTTACTTTTCAAAAATTATGACATACCCATGTTACAAAACTATTTGATATATCTAACCATATCTAATTAAAAAGGGATTTGGTTAAAACCCTTTCATAATAAAAATTTTAATGCATTAAAGATAAAAACACAAAGTTTTCGTTGAAAAGTTCAACACTTATTACTATTATCAAAATATTAAACTTTAAAATAATATAACTTTTGATCTATATGTCAATTTTTAATAAAATTAGTATTTTTACAATTCTTTTATCAAGATCTATCAAATAAGATCCATATTGACTACGAAATTCATAATATATATATTTATTATTACCGTCGAAATTGATGTAAACAGTAATATGTTACTTTGTTTGACAGTAATATGTTACTCTGGCAATATTGTCTAAGATTTTTTTTTTTTTACTTTGACGCTACTTAATTATGCATCTCCTCCTGAGGGAGTTTATGAAATAAAATAAATTAAATTGTTTCTTTTACCAAATAAGGGTCCAATAGAGGGATTTTAGCTAAATTTTTCAATTTAAAATCTTAAAAACTTTTACATAAAAAGTTCAAAATAAAATCTTAATTATATTTAAGTCAAATCACATTTGAATTCAAAATATTTTAGATAAAATTTTTAAAACGAAATGTTAATTATACATATTTAAAATATATATTTTTTTAAAAATAGTATCAAATAAAATTTTAATAATACTATAATGGCTGTTGTGGCACATAACACTAACCACATATACCATATAAGGTCCATCAACTATGTAATTAGTGTCACGAAAATGCATCCTACCCGCAGTGCCAGCGACACCCAGTGACCCCCCCCCCCCCAGTGCCACGTGGCACTGCAGGATTGGAGGAAAAAAAAAACAAAAAAAAAAAAAAAACTGGGCCAATTGCACTGCGCCACCTCACTGGGGGTCGACCCCCAGTGGGTATATGCAGCAGTGTTGTTAGTGTCATATAAAATGTCACATCATATAATACCTATAGATATGATATTAAAATGTAGTCATCTTAAAAGTTACTTAAAATTTAATTTATAAAATTATGCATAATTTATTAAAAATAAATACATTTCATTTTTTAATTCGGGTCCAATGATATACCCAATTCAAATACATATTTATTTATTTATTTTGTGGCTTCATATACATATATATATATATATTAAATAATAGCATGTTTAAATAAAAATATTATTATCCAACAAAGTCAAAATCACATAGGTATTCTTGGTTTTTAATTTTTTTTCCTTATATATTTTAATTGTCTCAATTTTTTTTAATCTTTTATTTTAAAGGAATATATAGCAAATGAGAAAACTATGGAAATAGAGAAACAGTGAAAAAAAGAGCTAGTTTGGGAATTGAAATTTTTAGTGACTTTTTAATTTTTTATGAAAAAAATGTGCAAAAAAATATTGACTTTTTGTAGTGAATCTTTGACTTTTTAGTTAAATATATCATTCCCTAATAAGGCCCCCTAATATACTGATTTTAGCAGTCAGAATAAGATTTATAATCAAATACAATGTTTTTACGAAGGGGTATCGACTAAGTTAGGATAACAAATGTAATGACCCAATATTTTTTTTTTTTTTTTCCAAATGAAAAGATAGTCAGATGGGTTTGATGGAAAATAGAATATATGATGATGGATTATGGGTGGGATATATTATAGCATGATGATGTTTTCAGTGGTTTTTATTTAGAGATAACATAGAGAGAGAAGTAGTGTGCATGAGGGGAGGGAACAAAAGCATACACATGGGCTGTCTATTTTACTCTTTCGGTGGACTATAAAACAAAGAGAGAATGATAGGAGGGAGGAGGCATGGTCAGAAAACAACGCTGCTACAGGGCGCGAACTTTTCAAGCTCGAATTTGCCCCGAATCCAAAACGACGTCGTTTTGAATTATCTTACCGATAAGAGAATTGTAATATATCTTACCGATAAGAGAATTTTATTACATGTTACCGGTAAGAGAATTCAAAACGACGTCGTTTTGGGTTTCGAGCCAAACGATTTCGGGCCCTCAAACATTTTTTGTCAGAAAAACGAGATGGTGGAGAATGATTGATTAAAGAGTGTGTGGCCCCCCATAATTGCACACAACACAATACAGGTACAGGAGTGTAGTAGTTTAATTCAGTGACACATGAAGCCGAGCCAGTGCTGGATTATGGAGTTGCCTCTGGTCATATTTCCTTTCTGCGACTTGATATGCATACAAACGGGCTAATCAAGTAAAGAACATGTTGCAGCAAAGTACTTGGCACTCTTGCTGAGTTTTGTTGGCAATAAAAATTCTTGTGGTATTCAACTCCTTTAGTACTTCATCAATTGGAGAAGTCAAATTGCTATATTTCGGGAAGGATGCATGATGGAGGATTGGGTAAAGAAGTTTGAGAAGCTTGATAGGTCTCAGGGCTCAAGATCAAGCTCCAAAAGGGTTTGCTTATAAGAACACCACAACTTTCTCACCATCAGCATTTGATTTCTTTCACCAAAACACTAATGATGATCAGCCCATTTCCCGATACCCATGTGTAGCAACAATTTGCTCACCATTGGCTCTAGCAGCTACAGTGGAATCAGCGCTGGCATACGAGAGCAAATCAATAGGACCGAAAATGGGTGGGAGACGAGTGGGAGCAGGTGCCTTTGCTGGGATGGTGTTTGGTTTCGTATTTGTGGTGATTTTGGCAATGAGAGTCTACTATGGGGTAGTCACTCGTCAAGCCAATTTGAGTTGAAGTTATTGTGTTCAACTTCAACCTGCTTGATATGCTCACCTCAGCCGTTGGAGGAGTGGCAGCTCTGCTAGCAGAGATCATGTTTCTGTTAGAGAAACTCGGGGACGATAAAATTATGATACACAAGGATACAGTGTATATCCTTTGAAGAAATTCAAGTGGAGCGATCCTTAATTCAGTGTGTATTCTTGTTATTTTCCGAAGGACTGTGTGGGACTTGGATAGTCATTAATTGAAGAAAAGTAAACAAACATCAATGGTCTGTTTCACTCCCTGTGACTGTGTATGCTAGTTATTTGGCACTTAATTTTGTCAGAGAACGAAATTGAGTAGGGATATTGATGGTTGAAGAATTAGATGTTTAATTCAGAAATTGAGACTCTCTAAGCTTTTAAAAAGAAGTACCATTTCTCAATCCATATTCGAGCTACTATAATTTCATTCTTTGTGAGGTTACATCTGGATTGGATGCTAAGAAATTGAAGTTCTTGAGGCCAAAGTGAAGAGCTTGGTGAGAGCAACATTTTGATCGGTAGAGATCAAAATCTAGCAAAATCAAAAATTTGGATTTTCGGCTTGTTTCCTCTTCTAGCTTGAAGTAGGGATTTTCTACACTCTAATATGGCTTTTAGCTTAGTTATTTGCTATTGTGTATAGATGATGAGATTTGGTTGTGGTTTGGACAAAATCTATGATTTGGGTGTGAAATGAAAAGAGGGGTTTTTGATGTATAAGATATAAATGAGTATGGGGTTTGAATATAAGATCTTGGTGTACCAAAATGGTTGATTTTGGGTGTTTGGGTCAATATTGGAAAAATGGAAACTTTTGCCCTAATTTGATAAATGATTATTTTGTATAAATAATTGGAATTAACATTGAATATGTTAAATTGGATGGTTATTTATATAGGTGGTGAAATTGGATATGTATTATCTCACACATTTGGAAGTTTTAAATAACTATTATCTTGAGATTTAATATATGTCTAGAAATAAATGTATTGGGCTATCGGTGGAGGAAAGTCATGATTGTTGTAGAAATTGTATGAGGATTAGGCGATTTAATGCTAATCTATTGTTGTTTGTCATTGAATATGACCGTGCTATAAATACATTGTATATGTATGTTTATTGGGAGGAGATAGGGGATGTACTCCATATGTGATTATGTTTAGAAATACATTGCATATGTATATTTGTTTGGGAGGAGAAAGGGGATGGACTCCATTTAAAGCAAGTTGGCCGGAGTGTCCTGGGTGAAAGACCTGAAATTTTATATATAAATGGGTGCCGCTTCCTTCGGACGAAATATCTGTAAAATGGCAAGATTGAAGTGTTTATGTGTGTTTTGCCTAATTGAAAAACCGTTGAGTTGTAGTCTCATTTTGGGTGTTGAAAGATAATGAATTTAACTCATGAATTGAGTAGCATATATGAACTGGTAGTGAATTGAAGGAAAATGGAATAAGAATGGTTTAGTGGCATATGGATATGCAGGCCTTGTGGATGCTTCCATATCGGTATTGTTTATGTACGTGGTATTTATACCTTTGCTAAACCTCATAAATTGTGTTAGATTATTTCTACTGGGCTGTTGGCTCACCTTATACGGGAATATCATTTTCAAGTGCAGGTGAGATGTTTCCTCCAAGGCAATAGCATGGATGGACTTTCAGGAAGCAAGAGCTTTTCATTTATGCCTTATGTGTGTATGTTTGTTATTTGTAAAGCCGAGGGCTTAAGATGTAATGAGCGGGACTCACTTTATGTAATCAAGCAATGATTTGAAAAGATGTAAGCCTACATGGCATTTAACTGGTTGTTAAACAGTGAACTCTGATATATGAAAGTATGTTGTTTCTCATATTTATTCCGTATATGAGTTATCTTTATTGTATTATTTTTGGGGACGTTACAACTTAGTATCAAAGCGTACCGGGTTCGAATACTTTGGGTATGTGGAGAGTGGTTAGTACCAAAGTGGGTTTATCTCGCTTGATAGAGATATTTGTATGATGAGGTGCTATGTGTTAACGTGCTTATGTGATTATATGGGTATGGGGTTTGATTTTTGAGATGTTGATTCGGTCTGTGAGTTTCTGGAAGTCCAGTTGGAAGAGCACTTGATCACTGCTATTTCTGATTGGAACTCTAGCAATGTCATGGGACAATCATTATCTAGATAGAAGTTCTATATGTGCTTATGTGACTATGTGCTTATATGGTTTGCCTTATGTGATGTAGATACATGTATAGGTTTATGTTTAATCCGTATGTAACGTGTTAGAACTAGTGTGGGGTACTTACTTCTGAGCTAAATTCTGTCTCGTATATTAGATGTCATAAAGCGGGAGAGGCTGTAATAGAGGCACTTGGGGTGCCCGGGATGTTCTTATGTAGGAGGATACCTTTTCCCCAGGAAGAAGGTGTAAGCTAGAGTAATATGGCCGGGATGATTGGTCAAGATGTTTTGGAATTAGTATTGAAGCATCGGTTCACCGATTTGTATGATTATGGGTGTAAATGTGACTTTAAAATAGTAGAGTTTGTGTTGTGTAGCGACTGGTTTGTTGTTATGAGGAGTTAATTATTTTTCAATTTTATATCATGTTTGTGGAAGTGGACTAGATGAAAAATCTTAGAAGTAGAATAAGTTAGAGATTAACCTTATTATAATATATGGTTTGGTTGTGACTTTAATGATGATTAAAGTAATCTACGATAATATGCTTTGGATTGTTGACATTAGAACACGTAAAACTAGTTCTAATTTTTTTGGGGATAGACGAAGTTAGTTATAGTTGGATTGTTTCACTTGCTTGATGGACTACTTGTGAGGTTAGTGATGGGCATTAGGCCAACTATTTTGTATGTGTTTGGGAATAAACGTGGTCTTAGCATGATAGAAATTATAGCGTGTAGTAAGAAATGTGTTTCCTAGAGAGTTTGTTTTATTCATAATTTTGCCGCAAATCCTAAGAGGGCAAATGAGATAAATAATTTTGAGATAGATTAGAATGAGTTTAAATTTGATTGGGGTTGCGCTTTTTGATTGAATTTTTAGTAGTAAAATATATATAAAGTGACTTGTGAGATGACATTTGGGATATGTAGCCAAGTGGTGTATGCTTTTAAGTTTGATGGAGCTAATTGTCTTAGAGTTGATTGTTGATGTACCCAAGTGCAATAAGTGTTTAGGGATATGATGTAATTGATGTCTCGGGAGTTGTGTTAGAAAACCAATGTCTTTAAAGAAAATTTTGAAATAATCAAGTGAGGATGTTGTGATTCTATGGAGATTATGATCAGGTGCTGTAGACACCCCATTTTTGACCATCCTTAAGACTTGGACGTCACCGTTTGAACACTCGATGACCATCCATGCTTGTATTCGTTTTGAGTTCCCGGAGGTCTTGGCCGCGCGTCTTGCCTCAAGATCTCTTAACTTGACTGTTTTGTGCTTGGTTGTGGACCAAACACTTGTGTTTTTGCTTTTGAGGGAAGAAGGTGGCTTGTTGGCCATTTCCTCAACCCATCGGCTAAGGCATGAAGACATCGGCCCCTTTTTCTTGCCATCGGCCAAAGGTGTTGGCCGGTCGGTACTTTTGTTGGTTGGTCGGCCACCTTTGTTGGTCAATCGGCCATATTTTTCGGCCGAACCCTTTCCATCTACTTTTGGCAGATATTTTATGCCAGCTGTCATAGTTGGCATGCATAATCCACCCCTTCCATACACGTGTATGGAGGGATTTGCACCTTGTGTTGGCTTCTCCAAGAAGCCTTGGAATTGGATTCCTATAAGAAGGGAGCTCCTTCTCCCTTCTCAGGGGTTCAAGAAATCTGATATACAAGATATATATCTATCTCTCTCTATATTTCCTCTCTCTCTACGTTTGTGTATGTGTTTGTGCTTAAAAGGGTGTTTTGTTCACACTTTTGCACTAGAGCACCTAGTGATACACCATCCTTGAGTTGCTGAGGTGCTAAGGAGTTGGTTTTAGAGTTCTTGAGGTACTTTTGATCAGAGAAACCTGTCGGAGGTGTGTTCTTGAAGAGGTTCTACAAGGGTGAGCTCTTAACCTTTTAATACCCCATTTTGGCTTAAGCTTTTAGACTTACTTGCATATTGTTTTAAGCTTAGCTCTAAACTACAAAAAGTTCTGATTTATATGCTTGTTTTAGTTGCTTAAAGTCACTTTTTGGTTGTGGGGTTGTCTACCCCCTCTTAGGCCTTGTTTGGCCCTATTTTGTGCCTTTCTTCTTGAGCTTTCGTATCATCTCATTTTGACCTTCTCACCACTGAAATCCAAAGGATTTTCAATGGTGGAGAAGTGGTTTTGAGGTCTTGAATAGGAGAGGGACACCCCCCTCTCCTTATGTCTCATATGCTTGTGTTAATGGTTCATGATGTTAGCATGTTTACTTAGCATGTCTTGGTTCTATTTCAGCACTTTTTAGTGACTTTTAGGACCTGTCTTAAACCTATTCCATGTTGGTTTGATAGCATCTTGCATGCTTCACATACTTGTAGAGTAATCTTGCATGTTTGCATAACATGCATCTTGTGTTTGGACCATCATGCTTGCATATTTTGGCTCAACTCAAAGGAGCTTTAGTCATGTTTTACCATGTTTAAGCTCTGTTTGGTGTTGTTTGGATCACGTATGCAATGCTTTGTATAGCGACCATGCATTTTAGCTTGTAAGCTTTGTGCCTTGAGTTCATTAGCATGTGTTATTTGAAGTATTTTCATGATTTGGCATCATGTGAAATGTGATTTAGTCCATGTTTCATGGTTACACACTTGCATTTATCACCTATTCCATAGTTTGTGTTTTATGCCTTGAGAATAGGTCATTGTGCATGCCATCATGCTTGGGCCTTTAGGATGCCATCTAAGTGGGTTTTTGGGCTCATTCTAACATACCATAACTCTGATTTTATTGGCCTAAGTCATGCCATGTTTGGTTGTAATAGGTGTAGTACAATTGCCCCTTTTGGCCTTGTATGCATCTTGCTTTGTGCTCACCTTTCTAGCATGTTTTGGCCTCATCCCATGCATGTTCTAGCCTTGTTTTGGCCTGCCTTGGGACTGTTTTGGGTCACCTTGGTCCTTTGGGGCTTGGTTGATATGGCCATGGTTCAAGTCCCTTCCCTAGCTTTGAGCTTTAAGTCCATTAGCATGCCTTGCTTGTGTCATATGGTTGATTTGGCATCACTCTTAACATGATTTTAGAGCTTATTGCATTGTCATATTCTCATGTTTATCATACCTTCCTCATGCTTGATGATTGTGCATTGTTGCACAGTTTAGGGGCCTATATGTGCGCATGTGTGTTTTGCCCTTTCGGTGCCTTAATTCATCACTTTGGCCACTGTTTTGGTATGGCTAAGGCCTATCCATCTTCACTATAAGTCAATGGATCATGCGGTTTGTGTATTGTTGTATGCCTATCGCATTCCATGTTGTTGCATACTTATTGTTGGTATCAATGTTGCATGCTTGTCGGTCTTTGCATGCCATGCATGTTTTGTATGTGTAGGTTACATTTTGCATGCTTGCTCATTTGCATCTTGTCACATGCTAGTTTAGGTTGCATTGCATTTGGCATGCTTGTTACCTTAGCCTTATGTGCATACTTGAAGTCTTATTGCATTTGGCATGCTTAGGTTGCATGACATTGCATTTCCATATTGCATTGTACTTGGTTGCATGCATTGCGTTGTGTTTGGTTTGGGGTGTCAAACAAAAAACGATGAGCGAGGAACGTTCGTACTTGAAGTGACGAAACGTGCCTCAATCCTTAGTCACTGACGTTCTTGACCCAACATGATAAAGTGTGAGGCCTTCATGTGTTTTGTGTATTCATTCCACATTGATTTGCACACTTGGCTTCTTTGGCCATCATGCATTGAAATGCATAATTGATGGCCCGAGGGTCGAGGACTACACTCCTTTGAGTCTCAAACATGATAAGGAGGGTGGTCGTGCAAACATTGCCTTGTAAATATATTGCCATGCTCTGTTTGTCCTCTGCTGCAGCAAAACAGCATTCTGCAGGAAGAGATGGCCGGTCGGCTACTTTCAGTGCCGATCTGCTAACCATGTTTGGCCGATATCCTGACATTTGGTCAATGACCATTTTCCATTGGCCGATGGCCACCCCTGTTGGCCAATGACCCCTTAGAGTATCCAGGAGGTGGTTCAAAAGTGTCACAGAAGTTGGAACAATTTTCAGAGGTACAGAGCAGTGCAAACAGAGGCAACATGTAGCATGGCGATGGATTTCCGAGCGAAGCCGTCCGAGCATACATTCATCCCTCGTCTTGAGGCCATTTCAGTGTTTTAATAACTTAGAATAGTTATTTATTTCAATTTGGTTGTGTAATTAATTAATTAGCTTGTTAGTTGATTAATTAGTTGATTTGTATTATTTATTCGGACCCACCGTCGGGAGGGCGAATTTTGTGATAAGTGTGTGTGAGTGTGTGAATGTCTTCCAACCCCACGTCTTTCTCCCTTTCACTTACCTGCTTTTGATGGTTAGTTTAGGGCATGTTTCAATTAGCATACTTATGCTTCGCATGTTTGTATTCATTCATTTGTATTGCATGCACCAGGCTCAACGCATCACACTAACTGCATTGTATTTCAATACCGATTTGAATACATGATTATCAAGTTGCATCTCATATGCCATTTTAGAATAGCTGGGCCTATTTCTAGTTGCATTTTGCATGTGTTGCATTAGCCATCTTAACATGAACTAGGATCATGCATTGATTACTAACTAGCTTTTGTTTTGGCTCGGAGTACACTGTAAGTGTTTATACTTTAGCATCTTGCATGAGTGTGAGTGTTGCCATGATAGCATGCTTGCCATAAGGCTATCTGCTTATGTGATATAACTGCCTGAATGCCTGTGGGTGAAGGTTGGATTACTTGAATTGTAACAATTCATTGAAATGCGAGTTTTAAGCCCACTTGCGGAGTGGCAAAATCATGTTTTCCAAGCCCACTTGGGGGTGGCAAATCCACGTCTTAGCCTACTTGCGAGTAGCACCTTCAAACCATTTTCAAACAAACAAACATGAGATGTTTTGTTCCAATTTAGGTGATCTAGTCTATACTTGTATGCTGTGCGCATCACGTAGTAAGCCAGCTAATACACCGGAATAAGAACACATGTGTTTTCAAAAACAAGATATCATGTTAGTAAAGGCCGATCTTTAGATCGGCCGAGCGGGGGTGCTCATAGATGACCTTCCCCAATCGTACCCAAGTTCCAGAGTCGAGGCAACTTTGGTGATGACAGACACGTGACCTTAGGCAACGAGTCAGGGTTTCCTAAATTTCCCAAAATAAAACATTTAGGTGGCAACTCTGTATCTGGCAAAGCAGTCCATGTTTGGCACTTCTTTCTTAAAAATCAGTTTTCCAAAACGATTTGCCGGATTTGGACTCTTTGGTGATTTATCAATCTTGCATTGCACTTTGCGAGATCAGATTAAGAACCGTGACATTTGAGCCCGAACTATAGCATGAGGCCCACGGGGTACGTCTACAGTTTCTGGCGACTTTGCTGGGGATTTAGAGAACTTGACTCGAACTCATGATATCTTGTTTTGATTATACTTATGTGTCTCTTTGCATTGCATTTGCATTGGTGCGCCTAGGACACCGTGTTTGCTGTATGCTATTCTTGAACGGTTTGCCGGAGGCTCGCTTTGTGAAGCGTGCCATAAGGCTGACCGGTTGCGGGCTCTGCCACGACGGGAACACAAACCCCGATTTTATCGGGCACCCTCTTTGACCATTCGACCTAGTGCATATCAGAAACCATAGTGACTATTCCAAGTTAGGATAGGTTGCTTACCTGATTATAGGTTGTTTGAAACCGCTACGTGCGTAGTGAAACCCTAGTTCCTGACAAAATAGGACAGGGAAACCCTACCCTAATGTAGGGGTGTTTTGGCTGTCATTTGCTTGCTATGTGCTTTTAGAGTTTGCCTCTACAGGAATGCATGTATCAGTTTGCAAGTCTGGGAATCAGGCCTGCGGGCATCAGTGTTTTGAGAATCAGTTATATCTGCGGGCATCGGATTCAGATTTGAGCCAGTGATTTTGGGAACAGTGATCAGTGGTTGAGAACGGTTCATTCAGCTTGTGTTTGCCAACTGTGTGTTGTCTTTATTTAAGCTGTTATGCTGTCCGTTTTTTTTTTCTGTTCATTGTTTCCTTATTATTGCTTTATTTATCTTTTTGCAAGGTAGTTTAGCACAATTGATTCCAACCAGGCAGATATCCCCCGAGCACTCTGGGTTAGAGGTCGTAGACTTAATCGATCCGAGGATCTGAGAGACGAACAACCAGTGTTCCTTTCCTTACCCCCGGTTACTAGACGGAGGTCAAAAAGGCGCAGTGTATCGGTACAGTGGTCGCCAGATCAGTGGACTACCCCACCAATGAACAGTCAAGTTGAGGTCTCAGTTTCTACTGCGGGAATAGATATACCGGTTATCCAGATATATCAATACAATATGGCAGGCTTAGAGGAGATGGTGCGTCAGCTCCAGGAGAGTATGAAAACCATGCAGCAAGACGCTGCCCGTCAAGTAGAATTTACCAAGCAACAAGCCGTGGTCATGACTCAACAGGCAGAGTTAATCACTAGGTTACAACAGCAAACTGGAGCATCTGCTTCACAACAAGCCCCTCCCGCACCAGGAGTTCCAATACTCGGGGAGACAGCTAATGTCCAGGACAATACGGACATTCCAGTCGGGCCGATTCCGCCCCCAGTTCTACCCCAGCTATCCAAAACACCCACCAACCTACCAGAGTCCCCCTTTGAGTTCGAGGTGGACCCCACAACGTTAAAAGTGAGCAAGCTTGAAAAGCTGTTCAAGAAGTCTCAGGGTGTGAAGTCCATCCCAGATATAGAGGACGGTTATACCGACTCGGCCGTGATGCTGCCAGACCGATTTAAAATGCCGCACATAGATCGTTTCGATGGGTCTGGGGATCTTATTGTGCATTTGCGGCTGTTTTCAGATATACTAAGGCCGATAGGCCTCACCAGATTACAGAAGCTGTCTTTGTTTGGTCGGACCCTGTCGGGTGTAGCGGCTATTTGGTACGCAAAACTGGAGGATTCCATTAAAAGAAGTTGGGAGGAGATGGATGAGGCCTTCATAGCTCAATACTCCTACAATACATAGATCGAGATCACAACTCGTGATCTTGAGACAACCAGGCAAGAGCCGAAGGACAGCTTCTCCAATTTTGTGACCCGGTGGAGGGCCAAGGCCTCGATGATGACCATCAGGCCCGTTGACAAGGATCAGATCTGGATGGTTGTGCACAACCTCCAGCCCAAGCTCATGCAGAAGATGATTGTTCTCCCCCTCCCCGCCTTTGCAGATCTATATGAGATAGGGGTGCAGATCGAGGATGCTATGAAACAAGGTCTGATTGACCATGACAGAGAGCAGCCCAGGAGGACTTTCAACCGCAGTGCGAATGCGGGCACAAGTAGTGCTGCAGCTGCTAGATCTTCAGATGTGAGTATGGTTACCACCACTAATACCCCAAGAGCCCTTGCAGCTACGCCATTCATCGGTGCGTCCGGCAGTAGCTCGCAAATAGCCAGATACACACCCAAAGGCTAAAGAACCTCCACTCCACTATACATGCCCCTGGAGCCACGGCCATTGCTAGAAAAACTTTCCCCCTCCCATAACCCAGCTAAGTACTGCACATTTCACCAACAACATGGTCATGAAACCGACCATTACTTTCGATTGCGTCACAAGATTTAGGACCTCGTTGACAATAGGGTGTTCGTGCCTCCAGAGAAACCCAATGTCACAACCAACCCTCTCCCACCACATAACCAAGCTCCACCTAGGAATGGCAACGGGGCGGGGCGGGGCGGGGCGGGGCGGGGCGGGGCCGGGGACCACTCCCCCCGTCCCCGATCCCCGAAACTTATATACGCCCCGTCCCCGTCCCCGATCCCCGACGGGGACCCATAGCCCGACCCCATCCCCGCCCCCGATCGGGGATCGGGGATCCCCGACCCCGAAAATCCCCCGGTGGTAATTTTTTTTTGATGTGGAAAATAATCCACAAAAAAAAATGCAGAGTCTAATCATATTACAAATTTACAATCCATTTTAGAAATTTCAAACGAATCACATTCTGCATTATGAACAATGAAAAATAGAATCATGTTTATCCTACAAACAACTTGTACATAGCGACCTAGAACTTCAATGGATTGAATTAAAATCACAATGTAAATCAAAACAATTAGTTCTCTCTTCTGAGTGTTTATAACACTATACCTGACGAGCGTGTTCGGCGACCCAATCCTTATCGATGAAGAGAGATGAAGAGTCGAACTGAGATTTGATTTTCGATCATTTCTTCTTATCGTCTCTGACGCTCTCAACGAGCGAACAAGCCGGTTCTCCAGCATCGTTTGGTGGAGTGGGAACCAAATCGAAGACCAAACCTCGATCAGAGCTTGAACTAATCTTCCCTATCACAAGCCCTAGAGAGAGAGAGAGAGAGAGATACCTAAACAGAGATGGGAGAGAGAGAGAGAGAGAGAGGAGCGGCGTGTGAGAGGCTTTGAGTGTGTCTGTGAAGTGAAACCCTAACAAAGACAAGCATATGCATATATATATATCTAGGGACAAAAGGGTTATTTTACCTCGGGGACCATGCGGGGCCGGGGCTGGGGCCGGGCCGGGTCCGGTTCTGAAACACATGTCCCCGTCCCCGGCCCGGATATCATCGGGGATGAATTTTTGAATACCGTCCCCGGCCCGTAGGGGATATTTTTCGATGAATAACCGCTGAATTCGGGGTCGGGGGGTCGGGTCACCATCGGGCCGGTTTCAGATTGCCATCTCTAGCTCCACCTCCCAAACGCATCAACTCGATCCAAACTGGGGTTGTGTCATACGACCCTAGCATGTACATCACTCCTTCCCACCTACCCAAGCTGGAGGTGTTCATTCCTGACAGCACTAACTTGTGCATGATGGACATCTCCCAAACCCAACTCGAACCAGTGGTGGTGGCTATCGTAGATAGAACAGGGGTGACTTCGGAGGAAAATGGAAGTGTTGATTCAGGGTCTGAGGAGTCTGAGAGCTTTACTGAGGAGGTATACAACCCGAGCGGTTATATTACATCAGCAGGCCAGGCTAGGCCGAATGTGGAATTGCCAGTGGGGGCAGAGATTTGCGTAGTACGAGAGGATGAACCTAATCAGGGGCTAGATGACCTAGCGGATTTGGAAGAAGACATTGCAAATCTGCAGTTCTTCGAAGAGCAGGATTTAGGGGACGTGGCAGTCAATTGGTTTGATGGGTCTGCAGAGTCTACTGGGTGGCTTGATGACCAATCGGATATTGTGGATCAACCTCAGCTAGAATAGGGTTCGTCAGGGATGGGGACATCATTTGTGGCCGGAAGGGCTGGGAATTAGTTTGCATCGCCAGAGAGCGCCGGTGCTAAGAATTTTGCTCGGGATCTGGGCAGTTCGAATACAAGAGGTGTTGAAAAGCAGGCTGCACTGAAGTAGTTCGAGCGGGAAAGGTTCGAGGATTCTGAGAGAATCAGGAAAGCCAAAGCCCCTGATGGGACGGAACGTGCTGTGTGCATAGGAACGGAGCGTGCTGCGGGCACAGGAACGCAAGGTGCTGTGGGCACATGAATAGTTGTAACGGAGCCGGACAAGTGTCTGTCGACTGCCGATGGCATGTGGTGGGAAGATGACGACCTATGTCTTGCCCACACAAACGAAGACTGGGGACAAAGTCAGCTGGATGATACCTGGTATGTGGGAGAGATTGACCACATGACTAGGAACAGGCGGTATTTTAAGCCCTCGCACTTAGATCAACCAGAAGCGTCTAGGAAGGACAAGGAGGCGGAGAAGCAGAAGAAGAAGTTACTTGAGGAAGAGGTTGTGCTGAAACAGCTGAAGAAGATACAAGCAGACATCTCCATCTGGGGATTACTTATGGCTTCAAGGGTACATAGACAGGCTGGCCTCTCTGCGATGGACAAGGCTAAGCTTTCGATTGACACCACGCCTGAGAAACTGGTAGGACTGTTTTTTCTAGGAGGAGCTTCCCCGACGTTGACCTTTTCTGACAAAGAACTACCGCCCGAGGGCGCAAATCACAACAAACCACTCTACATCTCTGTGGAGTGTAGAGACAAGTGGATACCGGTGGTTCTTGTCGACACGGGATCCCCTATTAACGTGTGCCCGTCGAGGACGGCATATGCAATCGGGTTGAAGTCTGCGGACTTTGTGCCAACCACCCAGGTGATAAGGGCATATGACAATACAAGCAGAGAGATGAAAGGGACTGTGCAGATTCAGACCCGGGTTGGTCCAGGACAACATGATGTTGATTTTCATGTCTTGCACATTCCCGCAACCTTTAATCTACTCTTAGGGTAGCCGTGGCTGCACCAGGTGAAGGCGGTTTCTTCCACCTTGCACCAGATGTTGAAATACCCTCACGGGAAGGGGGTGGCTATAGTTTTTGGAAATTCGTCAATCCATTCGCCACCGGAGGTGTCTACATCGGTTTTGGAAATCGAGCATGGCACGGAGGATGTGTTCCTGTCGGGATTCACCTTAGCTGAGGCTCGGGTCATTCAGAACATCTTAGTTGTTGATGAGGGGTTGTATGTCAGTGCACAGTCAGTGTACCTCATGAACAAGCTCCAACACGTCCCTGGGATGGGATTAGGGAAGAGTGGCTGGAAGGGCATTGCTGTATCGGTCGAAATGCCGCACAACCTGCATGCCTTTGGCTTGGGTTATCTGCCCACCAAAGAGGACTGGGTGAGGAAAGGCAAGGAGATGGCTGGGAGAGCCAAAGCCAAGCAAACCGAAAAGCGTTTTGATTTGATGCATCGGCCTATCCAAGGCACCCTGAACGGACGCTTCGTCCGAGAGGGGGAAGACTTTCCATTCTGCGACTTCCCAGAGCCATGGTTAAACGCAGAGAAGCATCGCTTACCAGGGTTTGAGATCGTCTTTGACCTATAGTTATCTGGGGATGATGTTGCCGAAGAGCAGACAGACCCATCAGCTGAAGTTGAGCAGTGTAAGAAAGTGGATTTCGAGAGCACCGAGATTGAAATGGGGGTAGCACTGGCTTGTCTACTTTCAAATCCTCCGATCGTCTAGAAGTGCTTGGGGGATGACCTCTCAGTGTCTATGATTGGGAATGAAACGGCTGCGAGCCCACTGTCAAACATTTTGGATGCATCCATCGCACCCTCCCTCGTCTGGCAGTACGAGGAGGGATTCTTATCGAGCAGCACTGGGTCAGGTAGTGAGCCAGAATCTGATTCCACCGAGTCTGTGGAGTCAAAATCAGGTTCCAGCTCGTCTGAGTCTGAGTCCGGTATTCCTGCGGGTGACAACCCGGATGCCACAGTCCTGTCTAGGTCGTCTTTTTCTTTCTCTTTTGAGTCTATTGTAACAGAGGAATCAGACGATTTGGAAATGATCAATGAGAATGAAGCGGCTGTGGCCTTCGAGTATTTTTCTGTGCCTTTGATTTATTGTATTAATCAGGACTTTCAAATTTTCGATGAAAACGACGAGGAAGAAATTCCTCCGGTTTTAAAATATTTGCTTGATCAAGAGCATGAGAGGTTTGTAAAACCGCTGGTTGATGAAATCACCCAAATTAATGTTGGTACTGAGAAGGACCCGCGGCTGGTCCATATCGGGTCCACGTTGTCTTCGGAGGAGCGCGAGCGCTTAGTCTCTTTATTAAAAGATTTCAAAGATGTTTTTGCGTGGTCCTATGAAGACATGCCTGGAATCGATCCTGAGATTGTACAGCACCAGATCCCTCTTGATCTAGAGGCCCGACCTGTCAAGTAGAAACTCAAAAGGATTCGCCCCAACTGGGCTATCAAGATAAGAAGAGGTCACCAAGCAAATTGACGCAGGGTTCTTGCTGGTATCCGAATACCCAAAGCCAGTCCGAAGGACTACTTTCCTCTACCGCATATCGATGAGTTACTGGACTTCACTGCAGGGCATGCATTGCTTTCGTTCATGGATGGCTTCTCAGGCTACAATTAGATTGTAATGGCACACGAAGACCGGGAGAAGACTGCTTTTACCACCCCGTGAGGGACCTATTGTTATAGGGTGATGCCATTTGGGTTGAAGAACACTGGAGCTACGTATCAACGGGCCGCGACCATGATATTGCATGACATGATCCACAAAGAGGTTGAGGTGTACATGGACGACATGATTGTCAAGTCCAAGGAAAGAGAGGGCCACTACACCGCCTTGCAAAAGTTCTTCCAAAGGATCAGAGAATTCCAGTTGCTGTTGAATCCTCAGAAGTGTACATTCGGTGTTACAGCAGAAAAATGCTGCGGTTCTTGATCACACAGAGAGGTATCGAAGTCGACCCTTCCAAAATCAAGGCCATCTTAGAAATGCCACCACCAAGGACTGAAAAGGAGGTGCGAGGCTTTCTGGGTAAAGTGCAATTCATAAGATGGTTTATCGCAAAATTAACCTTGACTTGTGAACCACTTTTTGGTCTCCTCAAGAAAGGAAAGAAGTTCCAATGGGACGACTGATGCCAAGCTACTTTCGAACAGATTAAGCAATATTTACAAAACCCACCCGTGTTGTCACCGCCTGAGCTGGGAAAACCGTTGATTTTGTATCTTTTAGTGACTGAAACTACAATGGGCTGCATGCTTGCACAGGAGTCTGAGGACAAAGTGGAGAGAGCTATTTACTACCTGAGCAAGAAAATGCTGGATTACGAGACCCGTTACACTCCGCTGGAAAAGGCTTGTCTGGCCTTGGTATGGGCTACTAGGAAGCTGCGGCACTACCTGTTAGCTCACTCTGTAATGTTGGTTTCGAGATTAGATCCCATCAAATATCTCTTCGAGAAACTGACACTTACGGGTAGGTTAGCCCGTTGGTTGCTTCTGCTTTTTGAATTTGATCTGAAGTATGTGACGTGCAAGTCAGTAAAAGGGAGAGCGGTAGCGGAGTTCCTAGCCGATCACGCAGTTAAAGGAGATGAAGCAGTCGAGTACCTATTCCCAGACGAGGCCACCTTGTATGTTGAAGAAGAGACCTGGACGATGTACTTTAAGGAAGCGTCAAACGAATATGGGTATGGGATCGGAGTGTTGCTGATAGCACTCGACCTTTCCTTCATACCTTTAGCCTTCAAACTCCGTTTCAAAGTATCGAACAACGAAGCAGAATATGAGGCATGCATTGCTGGTCTAGAGGCCGCCCTAGAGCTAGGGGCAAAACGGTTGGACGTCATCGGGGACTCAAACCTCATTGTATCTCAAGCTAAAGGAGATTGGAAAGTTAAAGAAGAAAATATGAAAATCTATCACCAAGCCTTGGACGTGCTGATTCCTCGATTTGAGAAGCTGAATTTTGCCCATCTATTAAGAGAGAACAACAGGTTTGTTGATTCATTAGCAACTCTATCTTCTATGATAAACATCCCTTTCGGAGTCCGGATGTGTCTGATCATCATTGAACAAAAATTTGTGCCGGCCTACGAGCTGCTTGCTGCTATAAATGAGGTTCAAGATGAGAACCCCTAGTATTACGATGTTTGGAACTTCTTGGAAAAAGTGGTGTATCCACCAAGGGCAAATGCCAAAGATAAGAGGGCAATTAGAAGAATGGCTGCTCAGTTCATCATCTGCGGGGGTAAACTGTACAAGAGAGGTCATCTGGGGATGCATAAGCTGTGTGTTGATGCCGAAGAATCGAAGTGCCTGATGGAGGCCATCCATGGAGGAGAGTGCGGAGCGCACATGAACGGGGTGATGCTAGCTCGGAAAATCCTTAGACAAGGTTACTACTGGTCCACCATGGAGGAGGATTGTATTGGCTTTGTCCGGTGATGCCACAAATGTCAAATCCATGCAAACCGCATGAACATCCCGCCGTCGAAACTGTACAACATGACTTCACCGTGGCCGTTTTCAGTTTGGGGAATTGATGTAATTGGGGCTGTCACTCCGAAGGGGTCTAATGGGCATGAGTTCATTCTGGTCGCGATAGACTATTTTACTAAGTGGATTGAGGCCCAATCTTATGCGGTGTTGAAGGCGTCTCATGTTGCAAAGTTCATCAGGAACAACATCATCTGTCGTTACAGAGTCCCGAACGAGATTATTTCAGATAATGGTTCCCACTTCAAGAAGGAGGTCATCGACTTGTTGGACAAGTACAATGTGGCTTTTCATAAGTCATCTACATATCGACCGCAGACCAATGGAGCAGTTGAGGCCACCAACAAGAACATCAAACACATTTTGCAGAAGATGGTGGAAACCTATCGGGACTAGCAAGATAAGCTGCCATTTGCTCTGTGGGGCTACCGGACTTCAATTTGAACTTCTACTAGAGCAACTCCGTATTCATTGGTTTATGGGATGGAGGCCGTTCTACCTATTGAAGTTGAGGTTCCTTCATTGCGAGTACTGGCCGAGTGTCAGATAGCTAAGGTAGATTGGCAGTAAAGCAGGTTCGAAGAACTCATGCTGTTTGATGAAAGAAGGTTGAAAGCACTGTAGCATGTTCAAGGTTATCAACGCAGAATTGCCAGGGCTTTTAACAAGAAGGTTAAGTCTAGGAATTTGAAAGAAGGAGATTTGGTGCTCAAAGACAACCGAGCTCCCATTCATGACCCTAGGGGCAAGTTCAGACCCAATTGGACCAGCCCTTACATCATTAAGTCTATTTAGTCAGGTGGAGCTGTCAGAGTTCTCACAACCGATCAACATGGACAAGTTGAAGAAATACTTTCCCTGAGTGGCTCGCTAGTGACCTAGGCAAAAGTTAGAGCATGAAAAATTTGAAATTATAAAAACTTGAGCTCGCAAGGTTGAAAACCCGTAAAGGGCGGCCTTGGCAAAAGTTAGAGCACAAAAGGAGAGTGTTAATACTCGAGTGAACCCAAGCCGAACTACGTAAGGCTTGATTCCCATCTTTGGGATACATAGGCAACTTCATCCTGAAGTCCAGCCATAAACACTTCCCCGATCAACTTTGTCCATTTGATCGCCTCGGTCATCTTTGTTTATTCTACGTTCAAAGAGCTCGGTTGTGATCTCCAATGCTGTGCTACTCAAACTAGGGGCAACTTTCCAGTTGCTAGAATCCGGGGTTGTACATCTCAGTGACACATCTCAGGCATGTCCAGTTGTGATCCATATCGAAAATGGTTTTGAAAAGTTTTAATAAAAGTTAATTTTGCTCAAATTAATCTTTTTACAACTTAGACCATTTTTGGACCCAAACGGAAAATTTTCAGTACCCACGACCTTCAATTTTATTGATTTCAATACAGAGTTCTCCTGCTCTTGAATACAAAATTGAAGTTGCATTTTTATTATGTTCATAAAGAAAACTTGAAAGTTCTGATTAAAGCGAATAAATCCGGGGCATAGTCAAGTGTTCCTGCATCCCCTCCCAGAGCTGGTCGAAGCCTCTGATGCCAAAGTGGGCCCTACCTGTGCCTCTTCATTGAGCCAATCTAAGCACTCATCAAAGAGGGTGTAGCTGAAAGTGGGAGCGGGGGCTAGAAGCTCTCGTCCTCCATGCTGTGGCATACCGGGCTAGCTGTGCGCCTTGGACCGAAAATGCAGCAGGGTACTCAATCCCCTCTTCAGGGAAGTCTGATCATATCTGAATTGGCGTCAGAACCAGAACGGGAAATAGAACACACAGTGTGTGAAGCCAATCAATTGAATCCCGAGCTGGCGGGTCATGCTGTAACTCATTGCCAGTAAATTGAGCCAAGGGCAACGCCAAGCAATGCAGTCTGCGGACAAACTACATATCCAGTTGTACCACCATCCCTCATCCGGAGCATCGACTAGACGTCGCTGGAAGAAATAGCTGCGAGCTGAATATGCCGGACAAAAGTCCACAATCTTCAATTTGTCCATCAACCGTATCTGGGGAGGGATGAAAAATGGGAGGTTAAAGAATAGAGAGGTGTACGTTGAGAGAAAAAGTGAGCAGAGGGTTTTTGAGAGAAAAACTGAGCCTGAGGGCCGAGTGATGTGAGCAATATATGTGAGATGGGGTGGCAAACATTACCTGTAATAGTAGTGGACTCCCTGCAAACCTAGCCATCTCCCGACGATAAAAAGTGTCTAAACCCATCAACGTTTCGGCTAGCGTCATGGCGATGTAGCTCTTACCCTCCTTCAAGCCCTCGACAACTTCAATCAAGCGAGTGCTAAACCCACCAGAGCCCGGGGCAAGCAAGAAATAGGACAGCATGCACAAGCAAAGCACATGTCGCCGATAACCCTGCCAATGATGATTTCCGCGGTCACCAGCATCAGAAAACTGATGAATCAAGCTGGGGATGTCCAAATCCCCGTCGTGGATCAAAGACCGAGCATCGTGTATAGTGAGGCCGCACATCCGTCCTAGGGCTTGGACGTGGCCGAACCGGAGTTGAGGCAAGATTTCTTCATTATGCTCGGATTCCATTAAAGCTTGGAAATCCTCGTAAGTAGGACACATCTCTTGGCCGCAAAAGCTAAAGACGTGCGTTACTGGATTCCAAAATCTTGCCGCGGTATGGAGGAACGGAAAGTGTAGCGAGGTGCGACCCAACGTGAATAGTGCATTTATGCTGAAGCCCCAGAAATTCAGCTTTTTCGAGCCATCCAAGTTGGCAATCCAATTTGAGAGATTTTGGACAAGGAACTCTTCCATTTGGTGCAAAACAATGTTGAAATGAGCAAAACTATGAAGCTGGGGCTTTTGTAGAAGATAAGATGTGAGTGGAAGACATGTGGCAACATTCTGGTGGTTCTTGCCATTCGACCAAAAAGAGTGCTGACCGACCACCATTTTTGGCTGATCGACTAGTAATGATGGCCAATGGCCATTTCTTGTGGCCGATGGCCTCTCCCTTTGGCCAATGGCCTTCCCTCTTATCCTCAGAGTTGTCCATTTGCTGAGGATGCGGAGAACTTGTGATTGGTTCCATTTCCAGTGCCTTAGGTAATGATTTCGCGAAGTCGCGCCTATTTGCTTATCGAGTTGGCGCACATTTGTTTATCGAGTTGTAATTTTCATTCTTTAAGTCTTTGTTTTGCTTATCGAGTTGTATTTACACTTGGTTAGCTTGTTAAGTTCTTTGTTTTGCTTATCGAGTTGTTTTTGCCGTTAGTTGGTTCACTATCTGATTAGTTGCAATTCGAGTGTTCAGTTTTCAAAACAAAGTCCAATCTTATTTACATTGTTATGTAATGTGATGCGATGCATAGAATGTACAAATGCAACACTTTTTCAAAAAGCAGCTGTTTCATTTCATCATGTTTTTCTTTTGCAAAAAGTACATAGTTTTGAGAAAATAAAACCTGCCTGAGGCAGTACAATGTGCTCAAACTACCAGCAAAAAGAAAACTAAAACAAAAAAGGGGAAAAACAACAAAATGTCTGAAAAAAGAAAAAGGACAAAAGCAGCAAATGTCTGGATCAGCATCAGTCATATCAGGCATGAGAGTCTGTCCTCGTCCTCTTCCTGGACGAAGGTCCAGGAGCATCGTCGCCAGCTCCGCCATCTGAGCCCAAGCCCGAGTCATCTCCAGTCTCATCCTCAGATGACTCTACCTCTGCCTCAGACTCATCATCATCTGGAATCGGCGCCCGTGAGTTGCTCCCAGGGTAAGTACGCTCGACTTTGCTGCGGGGGTGTATTGTGGTCCCTCGCCCTGCTCTCCCTACTCCTCGGGCAGGTACAGATGGTCCAGCTGGAGCACCCCCTGCGGCCGGAATCTGGAATAGGGCCTGAAAAGGATAAATGGCGAATGCATCAGGTATGCTATGCAAAACAGGGTATAAATACCAAATGCAGTGTACAAGTACAGTGTATGGATACTGTGAGCAATATAGAAGTACGGTGTATCAATGCTGTGAGCAGTGTCTGAGTACAGTGTATGAATGCGTTGAGCAATACTGTGAGCAATATGTGAGTTATGGTGTATCAGTGCCGTGAATGCTGTATATCAAGTGTCGTGTTGATAATGTGATGCATCAAGTCAGTATGGAACAGATTATGCAAGGTCTTGGGACTGAGGTTGAAAGAACTTACCGGGATACTGTAAATGCTGAGCAGGTCCAGGCTTCTCTGCAGCATCCCCATTACCGAGGCAGTCAGCTCCAGAGACTGGCGAGTGTACTCGATCGAAGCCTGCAAAAGTGTTGAAAGCATTAATATTCTGCAGGATATCAAATGAATTGAAATGACTGTATAGAATGCAAAGTATAGCAGTACATACTGGGGCCGAACCATAAACTCCGACAAGCTCATGATCAGCCAGAGGGGGAGCAATGGGAATCTAGTAAGTCTCCCCGCCTTGCCCTTGGCATGTCATCATGGTGGGCTGCTAGCCACTCAGCTCCCCGTCCTCTCCGGGATCCACTCCTGCCATGGGCCCGAGCCGCCCTCGGTGCTCCTACTCCAGCCGCTGGTGCTACAAGTCTCTCTCTCTCGACTCGGCAAGCACCGGTCAGAGATGGCATCAGATAGGCCTAGATGAACTCGGTGTAGTCGCCCTCATCTCTGAAGCGCCGCGAGTCCCAGCCAATCGTGTAGTCCCTCATCTCCGCTAGGGTATACCTCTCAGTATGCCTCATGTGGGTATGAGGCATCTCCGGGACTATCTGCTCTGGTAGGCCCAAGGTCTGACGTAGGAAGCGCTCGCCCAGGTAACAAGCCCGACAGACCGGGCCCTCTAGCAGAATCCTGAATCGGGCAGTATCCTGAGCACCTGTATACCGATCCCTCAGCACGTCCGGCAACGGAGCCTAGGGCAGCCAGGTGATCTGTGAATGATATACAGTTTGTTATCTACTGTTATTGAAAGAGTAATGTAAAGCGAAGCTTAAAGGAACTGTAAATTCTAAAATATCTTTGCGGCGGTGATGGTGTCAAAATATCGGCAGAAGAATATGAAAGGCTCCCGTGGCCTCCGCTCGCATCTCACGTCGAAGCGGGGGGAGAATGGAACGCCAAGGGGGACCTCCTCATTTGGCATTGGGGCAAGCCTCGGGAAGTAGGCATATACCCACAACTATAGAGTGTAACAGGGCAAACATCAGTATGCTTATCAGATAAAGCAGAATACAAAATAAAGCAAAAATCACAGAACCGTGTATTGTGCAGTGTATTGTGCAGAGTGCACAATGTGTGCAGTATACAGTCAGTGTAAAGCAGATTGCATGTTTACAATGTGTGCAGTGTACAGTCAGTTGGCAGCAGATTGTGCAGTATATGAAGTGTATTGTGCAATATGTGCAGTGTGTAAAGTAGATTATATGTGCGCCGTGTGTGCAGTATACAACCAGTGTGAAGCAGACCGTATGTGTGCAATGTATAGTGTACAGATAATGTAAAACAAAAAAAAGGTGTACCTCCCAAGCTTGCCAGTAGCCTCCGAGCAACTGTTCACTGCAGCGAGACGATGATCTCATATATCCATAAAGTGTGGCCAGGCCAGTGCCACCCCAGTCGTAGCTGCGAATCCTGGTCACATCCATGAGTGCGCTCAGCAGGTAGAGGGTGACAGTGTTCACCCAGTCGGCGAAGAGCGTGGTCCCCAATAGGAACATGATGAAGCCACGAGCATACTGCTCCTCCTCCTCCCGGGTAGTAGGCGCCTGGATGCGGAAGTGGTCCTCGAACCATGAGTACCTCACAAATCCTGGCCGGGCAAGAGGTGGCTGAGTGCCAAGCAAGTATAGCTGAGCGGCGTTCCACTCGTCCATATCTGTATCAAAGGAGATCGGATCACCCCCTACTCTGATGCCTGTGAGCATGGAGAAGTCAAAGGGAGTCATTGTCATCTCCCCGGTGGCAGAAATGTGGAAGGAGTCGGTGGTGTCCCACCACCTCTCCACCAGAGCAGCAAAAATGGGCCTGCTCGCAGTGAGGCGCGAGAGTCCCATGCAAAAAGTCCCAGAGCCGGCCTGGTCGACGATGTGGCGGACCACATCGGGTAGCTCCATGTACCAACCCCGGGCAACGGTATTCCCATACCCCCGGAAGGCATGGGAATCTCCCTGTTTTCAAAACAAACAATTGCGAAGCATTATTAGAAATACAGTTTTGAAAAGCATTCAGAATTGATGAAAATGCAGTGTGTGCATGTGTTCAAGATTATACAGATGTCATACATGGGTGCGCTCACAGATGAACTACAGCATATGATGTATCAGTGTGTTTGGGTTATTCAGTTGAAAATGCAGTGTGTGTGCATGTGTTTGAGTGCCCTCAGAATTGATGACAATGCAGTGTGTGTGCATGTGTTTGAGTTTACACGGATATCGGGTGCGGGTGTGCTCGCGGTAAACTACAGCATATGATGTATCAGTGTATCTGGTTTAAGCAGTTAAATAATAGGATTGACTATCGCAGTTATATGTTCTACATTGTGAAAAATGAAACAGGGGGAGAATGTACCTCAGAAGCGCCGTAGGACAGATGTGACTCTGGCTCGCGCAATAGAAGCTCCAGTGGCACACCCCTCGCATAGCTCCTAAAGTGACGGATGCCATCAGGAGGCAACACGTGTATCTCTGGCCTGTAGGTCGCCGGGTCGAACGGTCGAACGCTCAAAGGCAAGAGCTCGGTCTCAGGGTCCATATCTAGCTCTGGGGGAGTCCCGCCTCGTGGAATGTCGTCTGCCATCTCAAGAAGAGTACAAAAATGGCTGAGGATGTCAAAAATGGGCGAGAATGTGAAAAGTCAACCCAAAAGTCAACCCCGAGAGGGTGAAAAATGGGAGGAAAGGTCAGAGTGTGGAAAAGGCACAAAAACCAAGTAAACTCGGAGGGGAAACAAACCCCAACTAGTGGAAACCAAGAAAAAAACACCGAAAACCCAGATTCGTTCGGTTCAAAGTGTGCGAAACGGAAAGGGTTTCGCGAATCAAACAATGAAAAGGGCTCAAAAACAAGGAAAAAACACGGATCGAAGGCGGGAAAATCACCTAGAGAGAAAGAGGAAGGATTTTCGAGCTTGTGAGAAGTGAAAATATGGGGTTTGGAACCCCATATTTAAAGACCTGTGGCCAAAGGACAAAACTGCCCCCCGAAACTGCCATTTTTGGCCGGTCGGCCAAATTGTTAGCCGATCGGCTAAATATTTGGCCGGTGAGCTTATTTTGTGTCTGTTTGATGGCCGGTGGCCTCCCCTGGTGGTCGATGCACCTCTCACACCCTTGTTTGGGTCAGTTATGTGGTTTGGGACCTTCATTACTCAAGACAGTGCAAGAAAGTGCACTTTTTAAGCTTAATCGGCCTTCGTGTTGACCTCGAGCCGTGTCTCCTGTGTGCGATCCTCGGTGCGCGCAAGGTGTATCCTTTCTCGTATCCTTTTGTATCTTGCTAGTTTCACAAATCGCTTTAAATATGTTGTATTACAATGCTTTGTTATGACTGTAATAAGCGCGCTCATTACGCGTCTTGCATTGAACAATGCCTTGTCTTGTTTTGAAGTTGCATCTCAACATCGCGAGTGACGTGCCTTCACCATACTTATGCTGAACATGGGTCTTTCCTGCTATACACATTGCTTGCGTTGTCGCGCATGCTTTACTTACATGTGTTTGTTCTTTGCTTAACACATTGTATACGTTATCGCGTATGCTTTACTTACATGTGTTCATGCTTATTTCCAGGTTGTTACACATTGCTTGCGTTGTCGCGCATGCTTTACTTACATGTGTTTATTCCTTGCTCTACACATTGTATATGTCGTCGCGTATGCTTTACTTACATGTGTTCATGCTTATCTCCACGTTGTTACACATTGTATACGTTGTCGCGTATGCTTTACTTACATGTGTGCATTGCTTTTCTTGCTTCACACATTGTATACGTTGTCGTGTGTGCTTTACTTACATGTGTTTGTGCCTTCCTAGCATTGTTATGCTTGTTCCAAATTGCATTGTTATGCGTCTTACTCGGCTTGCGTTGTCACGCATGCCCTCCTCGCATTGTCATACTCCCTTCTGCATTGTTATGTGTCACACTTAGGTTACATCGTCATGCACCCCTTTACCGGCGTTGTCACGCACTTTTCACTTGCATTACTATGCATGTTTCTAACAATATTGTACCTATTAAGTTTTCTCTCTTTTTCAGGCACGATATTGTATGTACGGTTCATTTGAAGCTGGCACGACCAGACGAACTGGACAGGTATTGTATTCTCCGCGTGAGACGTAGCAAGAATTGTATAATTCTCTTACATCCTTTCTGCATGAGTTGTAGTTCGATTCTCATTCGCTTGCTTAAACTGTTGCATTTATTGTGTATAATTGCTTCATTACAGCTTTCTTTGCATGATCATAAGTTATGTTTGGCATTGTGCATGCCCTTTGCATCTTGCCCCTGCCTGTGGGCACATATCTTTATTGCCTTGTATATTTGTCTAAGTCTTCGGCCTTGTCGAAAATGGGTCGTCTCTGGGCTTTGACACTCATTCCTGTCATTTTTATGACTTACGAGTTCTGTCAAAGAGGGGCAACTGTAGACATCCCATTTTTAACCGTCCTCAAGACTTGGACGTCACCATTTGAACACTCCGGGATCATCCATGCTCGTGCTTGTTTTGAGTTCTCGGAGGTCTTGGCCGCACGTCTTGCCTCAAGATCTCTCCACTTGACTGTTTTGTGCTTAGTTGTGGACCAAACACTTGTGTTTTTGCTTTTGAGGGAAGAAGGTGGCTTGTCCCATCGGCCAAGGCTTGAAGCCATCGGCCCCTTTTTCTTGCCATCGGCCAAAGGTGTTGGCTGGTCGACACTTTTTTTGGTCGGTCGGCCACCTTTGTTGGTCAATTGGCCATATTTTCCGGCCGAACCCTTTCCATCTACTTTTGGCAGATATTTTATGCCAGCTGTCATAGCTGGCATGCATAATCCACCCCCTCCATTTGCACCTTGTGTTGGCTTCTCCAAGAAGCCTTGGAATTGGATTCCTATAAGAAGGGAGCTCCTCCTCCCTTCTCAGGGGTTCAAGAAATCTGATATACAAGATATATCTATCTCTCTCTATATTTGTGTATGTGTTTGTGCTTAAAAGGGTGTTTTGTTCACACTTTTGCACTAGAGCACCCAGTGATACACCATCATTGAGTTGCTGAGGTGCTAAGGAGTTGGTTTTAGAGTTCTTGAGGTGCTTTTGATCAGAGAAACCTGTTGGAGGTGTGTTCTTGAAGAGGTTCTACAAGGGTGAGCTCTTAACCTTTTAATACCCCATTTTGGCTTAAGCTTTTAGACTTACTTGCATATTGTTTTAAGCTTAGCTCTAAACTACAAAAAGTTCTAATTTTATATGCTTGTTTTAGTTGCTTAAGGTCACTTTTTGGTCGGGGGTTGTCTACGCCCTCTTAGGCCTTGTTTGGCCCTATTTTGTGCCTTTCTTCTTGAGCTTTCGTATCATCTCATTTTGACCTTCTCACCACTGAAATCCAGAGGATTTTCAGTGGTGGAGAAGTGGTTTTGAGGTCTTGAATAGGAGAGGGACACCCCCTCTCCTTATGTCTCATATGCTTGTGTTAATGGTTCATGATGTTAGCATGTTTACTTAGCATGTCTTGGTTCTATTTCAGCACTTTTTAGTGACTTTTAGGACCTGCCTTAACCCTATTCCATGTTGGTTTGATAGCATCTTGCATGCTTCACATGCTTGTAGAGTAATCTTGCATGTTTGCATAACATGCATCTTGTGTTTGGACCATCATGCTTGCATATTTTGGCTCAACTCAAAGGAGCTTTTAGTCATGTTTTACCATGTTTAAGCTCTGTTTGGTGTTGTTTGGATCATGTGTGCAATGCTTTGTATAGCCACCATGTATTTTAGCTTGTAAGCTTTGTGCCTTGAGTTCATTAGCATGTGTTACTTGAAGTATTTTCATGATTTGGCATCATGTGAAATGTGATTTCAGTCCATGTTTCATGGTCACACACTTGCATTTATCACCTATTCCATGCTTTGGATAGTTTGTGTTTTATGCCTTGAGAATAGGTCATTGTGCATGCCATCATGCTTAGGCCTTTGGGATGCCATCTAAGTGGGTTTTTGGGCTCATTCTAACATACCATAACTCTGATTTTATTGGCCTAAGTCATGCCATGTTTGGTTGTAATGGGTGTAGTGCAATTGCCCCCCTTTTGGCCTTGTATGCGTCTTGCTTTGTGCTCACCTTTCTAGCATGTTTTGGCCTCATCCCATGCGTGTTCTAGCCTTGTTTTGGCCTGCCTTGGGATTGTTTTGGGTCACCTTGGTCCTTTGGGGCTTGATTGATATGGCCATGGTTCAAGTCCCTTCGCTAGCTTTGAGCTTTAAGTCCATTAGCATGCCTTGCTCGTGTTATATGGTTGATTTGGCATCACTCTTAACATGATTTCAGAGCTTATTGCACTGTCATATTCTCATGTTTATCATACCTTCCTCATGCTTGATGATTGTGCGTTGTTGCATAGTTTATGGGCCTATATGTGTGCATGTGTGTTTTGCCCTTTCGGTGCCTTAATTCATCACTTTGGCCACAGTTTTGGTATGGCTGAGGCCTATCCATCTTCAGTACAAGTCCATGGATCATGCGGTTTGTGTATTGTTGTATGCCTATCGCATTGCATGTTGTTGCATACTTATTGTTGGTATCAATGTTGCATGCTTGTCCATCTTTGCATGCCATGCATGTTTTGTATGTGTAGGTTACATTTTGCATGCTTGCTCATTTGCATCTTGTCACATGCTAGTTTAGGTTGCATTGTATTTGGCATGCTTGTTACCTTAGCCTTATGTGCATACTTGAAATCTTATTGCATTTGGCATGCTTAGGTTGCATGACATTGCATTTCCATGTTGCATTGTACTTGGTTGCATGCATTGCATTGTGTTTGGTTTGGGGTGTCAAACCAAACACGAGGAGCGAGGGACATTCGTACTTGAAGTGACGAAACGTGCCTCAATCCTTAGTCGCCGACGCTCTTGATCCAACATGATAGAGTGTGAGGCCTTCATGTGTTTTGTGCATTCATTCCACATTGATTTGCACACTTGGCTTCTTTGGCCATCATGCATTGAAATGCGTGATTGATGGCCGGAGGGTCGAGGACTACACTCCTTTGAGTCTCAAACATGATAAGGAGGGTGGTCGTGCAAACATTGCCTTGTAAATGTATTGCCATGCTCTGTTTGTCCTCTGCTGCAGCAAAACAACATTCTGCATGAAGAGATGGCTGGTCGGCTACTTTCAGTGCTGATCGGCTAACCATGTTTGGCTGATATCCTCACATTTGGTCGATGACCGTTTTCCATTGGCTGATGGCCACCCCTCTTGGCCGATAACCCCTCAGAGTATCCAGGAGGTGGTTCAGAAGTGTCACAGAAGTTGGAACAATTTTCGGAGGTACAGAGCAGCGCAAACAGAGGCAACATGTAGCATGGCGATGGATTTCCGAGTGAAGCCGTCCGAGCATGCATTCATCCCTCGTCTTGAGGCCATTTTAGTGTTTTAATAACTTAGAATAGTTATTTATTTCGATTTGGTTGTGTAATTAATTAATTAGCTTGTTAGTTGATTAATTAGTTGATTTGTATTATTTATTCGGACCCTCTGTCGGGAGGGAAAATTTTGTAATAAGTGTGCGTGAGTGTGTGAATGTCTTCCAACCCCACGTCTTTCTTCCTTTTACTTACCTGCTTTTGATGGTTAGTTTAGGGCATGTTTCAATTAGCATACTTATGCTTCGCATGTTTGCATTCATTCATTTGTATTGCATGCACCGGGCTCGGCGCATCACACTAACTACATTATATTTCAATACCGATTTGAATACATGATTATCAAGTTGCATCTCATATGCCATTTTAGAATAGCCGAGCCAATTTCTAGTTGCATTTTGCATGTGTTGCATTAGCCATCTTAACATGAACTAGGATCATGCGTTGATTACTAACTAGCTTTTGTTTTGGCTCGGAGTACACTGTAAGTGTTTATGCTTTTGCATCTTGCATGAGTGTGAGTGTTGCCATGATAGCATGCTTGCCATGAGGCTATCTGCTTATGTGATATAACTGCCTGAATGCCTGTGGGTGAATGTTGGATTACTTGAATTGGAACAATTCATTGAAATGCGAGTTTTAAGCCCACTTGCAGAGTGGCAAAATCATGTTTTCTAAGCCCACCTGGGGGTGGCAAATCCACGTCTTAGCCTACTTGCGAGTAGTGCCTTCAAACCATTTTCAAACAAACAAACATGAGATATTTTGTTCCAATTTAGGCGATCTAGTCTATACTTGTATACTGTGCGCATCACGTAGTAAGCTAGCTAATACACCGGAATAAGAACACATGTGTTTTCAAAAACAAGATATCTTGTTAGTAAAGGCCGATCTTTAGATCGAGCGAGCGGGGGTGCTCATAGATGACCTTCCCCAATCATACCCAAGTTCCCGAGCCGAGGCAACTTTGGTGACGACGGACACGTGGCCTTAGGCAACGAGTCAGGGTTTCCTAAATTTCCCAAAATAAAACATTTAGGTGGCGACTCTGTATCTGGCAAAGCAGTCCATGTTTGGCACTTCTTTCTTAAAAATCAGTTTTCCAAAATGATTTGCCGGATTTGGACTCTTTGGTGATTTATCAATCTTGCATTGCACTTTGCGTGATCAGATTAAGAACCGTGACATTTGAGTCCGAACTGTAGCATGAGGCCCACGGGGTGCATCTACAGGTGCCTTGAGATGGTTGATGTGACTATGATTTTTGTATTGTCATGAAAATTAATGATTGATCCATCGCGAGTGATTGATGTTAATTTTTATAGTTAATCGTACTTATGGATTAGAAATTGTGAATATGAGAAGTATACGTGAGCATTTGGGTTAAGTTTGGCGTGTGTAGTGACGGTGATTTTTCATGCAATTGAAATGGAGGTTATTTTGTATCCCTTGTCCTTTAGCTATAAGATTGTTTTGTATCCTCGGTGTAAGAGTTGTGAACCCCTTATATTGATCCTTCGTTTTGCTATAAGTGTGTTGAGAATTTGTGCTATTGGTATGTTGATCTAATATTATTATTAGTGGGTTTAATTTGGGTGTAGTTGACCTTGAGTGGTAAGTGGTTTTCCTAAATTAAAAGATATTTAGTTTTGCCTAATAGAGGGCAATTCCTTATTTTAATTTTATTCCATGGTGTTTTGTGATGGTATTATTTTATAAGAAGTTATTTGGCAAACCCCTTGTTGGAGAATAAATTGGTATGAAGTACTTTTGCTATTTTGATTAGTCTTGCAAATTTGTTATGGAATGACTATTGTTGCCTTAGAAAATTCCTAGAGTGAACATGTGGCATTGTAGCAAGTGGTAGAACCTTTTTAGAGTTGTGCAAGGGTGCGTTTGATTAGAGGTATTGGATGAGATTTTGAAGTAACCACAAGACTAATCTTTCGTCTTGAGTAGTGCAGGCTTTCATGGTGGGTTTGATATGGTAATTAGTGTTGTTATTTGTGACATGAGCAGCTATGCAGATTCAATTTTCTTTTCTTTGTACTTTAGTAAGCTGTGGTGGATTACTTTTCAGGTGCAGAGCAGATTTAGTAGTGATTGGACTGAAGTACTGAAGATATTTTAGTTAGAAGTCTGAATAAGAAGTATAGAATTATTTCTTTTGGCAAGGGATGTACATTGAATTTCCTTTGGAGAGTTTTTATTATAATTAGAGGTTAATCAATTTATTAACAATTCGGAAATTTTAGAGTCATTTCAGTGTTAATCTTTATAAGTGTCTCATTGTGATTGGTTTTGTATACTTCTAGGGTGAGAGGTAGACTATTTAGTTAACTGGCCTCAAGAGCAGTATTAGTACTTGTCTATACGTGAGTTAGTATAGTAAGAGTTGTTTAATTTGGGTTTGATCTCGTTGGGTATCGTAATATTAGTGTGATGAAGAATAGAGTTGGTAAGGTATTGTCTGTTTTGTGACAGTTGACGGTCACTATTTGAGTTGGTGGTTAGTTCTTTTGAAGAGTTACTATTTCGTTTTGTTAAGGTCTCGGAGTAGTGATAGTTAGTTTGGCCTTGGGATGCATTGTGCATTAGGCGATGGAGATAGTTCGTTGAAGTTGGGTTATTGCCAATAAGGTATGGCGTCTTGGTATTCTGGGGAGTCATTTTGTTATACTTAAGGGATTAGATCCTATTTTGTTACTGTGGGTTATTGATGTGGATAGAAGAATCATTTAATGGTTTATACTAATAAGGGTTTATATAATCAATGGTTGTGCAAAAGTAATGGTTTAGTTCGTTACCGGTGTGACTCGTTGAGACTCATGTAGTAGTCAAAGAATTTTGTTGATGCAACGGTAAGTACCTGAGTGAGTTTGTGGGTGACTATAGAATGTATTACATTACTTGAGTTTAATTTCGAGGACGAAATTTCTTTAAGGAGGGTAGATTGTAATGACCCAATTATTATTATTATTATTTTTTTTTTTGCCAAATGAAAAGATAGTCAGATGGGTTTGGTGGAAAATAGAATATATGATGATGGATTATGGGTGGGATATATTATAGTATGATGATGTTTTCAGTGGGGGTGGTAATTGGGATATTATTTTATTTAGAGATAACATAGAGAGAGAAGTAGTGTGCATGAGGGGAGGGAACAAAGCATACACATGGGCTGCCTATTTTACTCTTTCGGTGGACTATAAAACAAAGAGAGAATGATAGGAGGGAGGAGGCATGGTCAAAAAAACAAGATGGTGGAGAATGATTGATTAAAGAGAGTGTGTGGCCCCCCATAATTTCACACAACACAATATAGGTATAGGAGTGTAGTAGTTTAATTTAGTGACACATGAAGCCGAGCCAGTGCTGGATTATGGAGTTGCCTCTGGTCATATTTCCTTTCTGCAACTTTATATGCATACAAGGGGGCTAATCAAGTAAAGAACAAGTTGCAGCAGAGTACTTGGCTCTCTTGCTGAGTTTTGTTGGCAATAAAAATTCTTGTGGTATTAAACTCCTTCAGTACTTCATCAATTGGAGAAGTCAAATTGCTATATTTCGGGAAGGATGCATGATGGAGGATTGGGTAAAGAAGTTTAGAAGCTTGCTGGGTCTCAAGGCTCAAGATCGAGCTCCACACGGGTTTGCTTATAAGAACCCCACAGCTTTCTCACCATCAGCATTTGATTTCTTTCACCAAAACACTAATGATGATCAGCCCATTTCCCGATACCCATGTGCAGCAACAATTTGCTCACCATTGGCTCTAGCAGCTACAGTGGAATCAGCGCTGGCATATGAGAGCAAATCAACAGGACCGAAAATGGGTGGGAGATGAGTGGGAGCAGGTGCCATTGCTGGGATGGTGTTTGGTTTCGTATTTGTGGTGATTTTGGCAATGAGAGTCTACTATGGGGTGGTCACTCGTCAAGCCAATTTGAGTCAAAGTTATTGTGTTCAACTTCAACCTGCTTGATATGCTCACCTCAGCTGTTAGAGGGGTGGCAGCTCTGGTAGAGAAACTCGGGGACGATAAAATTATGATACACGAGGATACAGTGTATATCCTTTGAAGAAATTCAAGTGGAGCCATCCTTAATTCAGTGTGTATTCTTGTTATTTTCCGAAGGACTGTATGGGACTTGGATAGTCATTAACTGAAGAAAAGTAAACAAACATCAATGGTCTGTTTCACTCCCTGTGACTGTGTATGCTAGTTATTTGGCACTTAATTTTGTCAGAGAACGAAATTGAGTAGGGATATTGATGGTTGAAGAATTAGATGTTTAATTCAGAAATTGAGACTCTTTAAGCTTTTAAAAAGAAGTACCATTTCTCAATCCATATTCGAGCTACTATAATTTCATTCTTTGTGTGGTTACATCTGGATTGGATGCTAAGAAATTGAAGTTCTTGAGGCCAAAGTGAAGAGCTTGGTGAGAGCAACATTTTGAATGGTGGAGATCAAAATCCGACAAAATCAAAATTTTGGATTTTTGGCTTGTTTCCTCTTCTAGCTTGAGGTAGGGATTTTTTACACTCTAATATGGTTTTTAGCTTAGTTATTTGCTATTGTGTATAGATGATGAGATTTGGTTGTTGTTTGGACAAAATCTAAGATTTGGGTGTGAAATGAAAAGAGGGGTTTTTGATGTATAAGATATAAATGAGTATGTGATTTGAATATAAGATCTTGGTGTACCAAAATGGTTGATTTTGGGTGTTTTGGTCAATATTGGAAAAAGGAGGACTTTTGCCCTAATTTGATAAAATGATGATTTTGTATAAATAATTGGAATTAACATTGAATATGTTAAATTGGATGGTTATTTATATAGGTGGTGAAATTGGATATGTATTATCTCACACCTTTGGAAGTTTTAAATAATTATTTATCTTGAGATTTAATATATGTCTAGAGATAAATGTATTGGGCTATCGGTGGAGGATAGTCATGATTGTTGTAGAAATTGTATGAGGATTAGGCGATTTAATGCTAATCTATTGTTGGTTGTCATTGAATATGACCGTGCTATAAATACATTGTATATGTATGTTTATTGGGAGGAGATAGGGGATGCACTCCATATATGATTATGTTTACAAATACATTGTATATATATGTTTATTGGGAGGAGATAGGGGATGTACTCCATATGTGATTATGTTTATAAATACATTGCATATGTATATTTGTTTAGGAGGAGAAAGGGGATGGACTCCATTTAAAGCAAGTTGGCCATAGTGTCCTGGGTGAAAGACCCGAAATTTTATATATAAATAGGTGCCGCTTCCTTCGGACGAAATATCCGTAAAATGGCAAGATTAAAGTGTTTATGTGTGTTTTGCCTAATTGGAAAACCGTTGAGTTGTAGTCTCATTTTGGGTGTCGAAAGATATTGAATTTAACTCATGAATTGAGTAGCATATATGAACTGGTAGTGAATTGAAGGAAAATGGAATAAGAATGGTTTTAGTGGCATATGGATATGCAGGCCTTGTGGATGCTTCCATATCGGTATTGTTTATGTACGTGGTATTTATACCTTTGCTAAACCTCATAAATTGTGTTAGATTATTTCTACGGGGCTGTTGGCTCACCCTATACGGGAATATCATTTTCAGGTGCAGGTGAGATGTTTCCTCCAAGGCAATAGCATGGATGGACTTTCGGGAAGCAAGAGCTTCTCATTTATGCCTTATGTGTGTATGTTTGTTATTTGTAAAGCCGAGGGCTTAAGATGTAATGAGCGGGACTCACTTTATGTAACCAAGCAATGACTTGGAAAGATGTAAGTCTACATGGCATATAACTGGTTGTTAAACAGTGAACTCTGATATATGAAAGTATGTTGTTTCTCATATTTATTCCGCATATGAGTTATCTTTATTGTATTATTTTGGGGGCGTTACAACAAAGGTAAAGATAACTAAGTTGAGTTAAAGTTTGATCGGATAGAAGAAGTTGACAGGCAGATCGGTGGGAATAAGATTTACAATCCAAAACATTGTTTTTTTTTTTGTGTAGATTGTTGTTGATTGATTGATGATCTCTCTCTCTCTCTCTTCAATCATTCATATATTTTTTGAGTTATCTCCAGATCTAGGGTTGTACATATAGTGGATTTTGGGATTTGTAAAATTAGATATAAACAGATATGACGGTTAGACTAGCTACAACAATGCACCTACTGTTTAGTTTCGGTGAACAGAACTACGGCAGCACTCTCTCACTAGGAAGGATATAAAAATTGGAGGAAAACTTTTAACAGAAAGAGAGCAAATTTTCTGGTTGAAAACTGAAGGAGAGGGATCTCCTTTTATATATATAGAAGGGGAGAGAGAAGGAGCCTCCTATAACAAATGCAAAAATAATAGCAAAACTGATGAGACTTTAAGTGTGTGAGTTACACCCTTCATAGATACACGTGTGTATATCGCCACCAATCTGGCTTAGCCCAAAAAGATTAAGTTGGTGGACCAGCAACTCAGCCCAGCCCAAACCTAACCCATTTCAGCAAGCCTCAAGTCTCACAGATCACGGACCCGGTCAGGTTCGGACAAGCGGCGTGCGCTAGTAATTTCTGTGTAATCAACTTAGATCATAGTTTCGGCCCAAGTCCACCATTGAAGTATCCATAACTCTTTTCCTTCAAAAAATTTGAATGCCCCAAAGGACACACACTTTTAGACAAAAAATGAGATTTAAATACACATTAATGCGCTCCTCTACAATCAACATGGGATAAAAGGTTTTATATATTTCCCAACACCTCTTTCATGATGCCAACTTAATGAGTCAATTTCTCATTTAAATTTTAATGATTTTTGTTCATTCTTTTTGTGGTGTACAGATTTCAGTACAAAGAATCTAAATCCACTTTAATCCACCTCACTTGAGGATTGACACCCACTTTAATATTGTATTAAAGTCACCACAAAACCATTAGTGTGTTTGGTTTGAATTTTCTAGATTAAGTTTTTTGAAAACTGAGTTTTTTGGTTTTTGTGTTTTTTTTGTTTTTAGTGAATATTTTTAAAATTTTAAACATTTTTTTACTTTTTTAGATGCAGCTTACTTAGATGTATCTAAAAAGTAAAAAATTTGTGAAAAAATATTTGAAAAAATTAATAAAAACATAAAAACACAAAAAATGTACTGAATTTTTGTATTTTTTTTTTTTTTTGTATTCACTACAAGAATTTTCACTTTTGGCGACTAAATTTTTAGTCGCCAAAATTCAATTTTTAGTCGCCGAAGGGCTTTAGCGACTAAATTTATTGGTCGCAAAATTAGTAGCCGAAGAGTAGTCGGAAAAGCTAATTCGCGACTAAAATTATTTTAATTGCCAAATGCATTTATTTGCTGACTAAATATTTAGTCGCCAAAAGGTTGGACATTAAATTAAATTAGACCATTTTCGGCGACCAAACTTTTAGTTGCCTAAAGTTCCACCTTTTTAGCTACTAAAATTTTAGTTGGCAATGAGTTCTTTTTTAGCTACTAAAAATTTAGTCACCGAAAGTCCCCATCTTTGGCTACTAAATGTTTAGTCAGCAAAGAGTTGCCCTTTTGACTACTAAATATTTGGTCGCCTAAAGTTCTACATTTTTGGCTACTAAAATTTTAGTCGGCAAAAGTGTGTTTATAATTTAGTTTTTTGTTTTTAACTACGAAATAGTTTAGCAACTTTAAAAACGTAATTCTAGATCTTTCTTTCCACTTTTCAATTATATCTTCCCTCTCCTCCCCTCTTTTCCGAAAAACCCTAGTTTCTCACTCTAAAATAACTTTCATTCCACTAAGATTTGGCTTAGATCACCTAGCAAAAAGTAAAGAACACTTGGAGGTCTTACTCTTCCGCCGATTAGATCTTGGTTTTGTGAAGGATTCTTTAAGAGGCTTCATTTTCTTCGTACTTGTAGAGGTAGGGATACTTTTACCCTAGTATTTCTTTGCTTTGAATGGATTTCATGGTGTGGTTGTGATTCGTGAACCAATTTGAGAATATTGTTAGATTATTCCCATGTTCTACATAAGAAACCATTTTATGTGACTCACGCTTGAAATTTCTTTATACTCTCCTCTCAAAACATGTATATAAATATTGTTGAAACCCATTTCTATGATAAACAAGACAAATCCCCAAATTTGGTAAACCCTAAAATTTCAATTTGAGCTGAAAACCCTAAATTGAATGGAATTTCCTTTAACTCATGGAATGTTATGAATAATAAAGAGGTGAAAGATGTGGAAGTTGTTATAATAAATGAATTGAGGCTTGGATGTTATTTTCTTTAAAATGTGGTGTTGTATTCCATTTTGTAGCAATGTGGATGCTTGTTGATTGAAATAAAATGTGATTGAATTGTTGATTGTGCATGAGTCCAGGTTAGAGTCAGTTTTGAAAGTGTAGTGTTATGTTGGTACCCGTGTAAGGAGTTTAAAAAGGTTCCCAATTGCCCTGTCTAGGCTTATCGTTGGACGAATGTGGGAAAAATGATTTTTGGGTGTCCACATAGTCCCGCCGTATAATAGCAGGCAAAAGTGGAAAAACGAATGGTTTTCTTTGGGTGCCCACTCCCTGCCGTATAATAGCCGGCAAATGTGGGGGTGGTTTTTAAAACAAAAGCAAAGGGTGTTTTAAATTGGGCTCTTACAGGTGAACTCATGGCTTGTCTTTTATGGTTGTGATTGTTTAAGTGTGGTGCTTGATGACATGAATTGCGTGGTGCCAGATGATGTAAGTTATACTTTGTCACTCTTAGGTTATTATGTATCGCTATGATTGATTAAGACCATATGTGGAGATAAATTCCCTTGTTCTGTTTTGTCACAAAGATACCATAATCCAATTTGAAAAGATTAAATACTTGGTTAAATGTATTCCTACTGGGCAAATAGCTCAACCCTATGTTATTTTTCAGGAATTGACGAAGTACCACCCCCTTAATGGATGGCATCCAGCTATAGCTCTTTTTGGGAAGAAGTTGACTAAAGTGTATTTGGATATTTTTAACTGGGATTTTTGTAACAAGGCTATCAAGTTATTTTGTTGTTATTGTACGCCTTAGAGGTTTCTAATTTGTAAGGCCATCTAGTTCATTGAACTGGCATATGAATCCTATATCTTGTGAGATTGTACATGGTGAATTGTAGCCCTTTAACATTTAGTTCAATGAAAAAGATGACTTTTGAGTATATTTTTGTGTTGTCTTGTCCTATCCTTGTGAGAAATTCCAGGGCGTTACAAATGGTATCAGAGCCTAGGTTTGAATACCTTGGGCTTATGGGAAGTGACGTGTGTCACAATAGGGTCCCTAGGTGAGGACGACATGCTTAGAGCACCTTATGTGTTATGTGTTTTTATGTGGCTATGTGGATATGGGGTTAGAATCCTATGGTATGGCTTTTGTTTGTTACATTTATCGAAATCCTTTTGGAAAGGCACTTGATCACTGTTCTTTCCACTTGGAGCTCCTTGATTGCCATGGACTTAGCTAATATCTCAGAAGGACAACTCATGTGTGCTTTTATGTAATTGTATACGTAATTGTTTGGATTATTGTATGAAAAAGTTTGTGTGTTTGCAAGGTAAATAGGTTTAAGGTTTAAGAGTGGAGCACTTAGGTGTGGAAAGTTGGTCTTGAATTTAATAGTGTCTCTATTTCTTATAGATGTTCGGGCGTGCTAGAGCTCGTGGTAGACCTCATCGGGGAGGCCGGAATATTCCAGCCCAACCCAAGATCCCTCCGCAAGAAGGAGTAGGTCAAAATAATATACCCATTCCACCGGCCTGAGAAGCTATAAGGGCCTTGGCTAGGAAGATAATGGGGGCTCTAAGGGAGTCCATATAGATACTGAGAGCCAAGCAAGCGGCTAGAACCATTGAGGGAGAATCAAGAGTTTCTTTTTAAAAAAAAGAGTTCTTTCGTTCTAATCCCGCCGAGTATAGTGGCGAGCCTGATCCGATGAAAGATGACGAGTGGTTGGAGCAAGTGGTCAAGTCCTTTGAAATCTTAGACATTCAGGAGAACAAACTGCGGGTGGCATTAACGGCCTACCAATTGAAAAGGGAGGTCGGATAGTGGTGGAAAGCCGTAAAACATAGAGTTGAACACATTTGGGAAGCATTTGTGCAAGCCTTCCAAGATAAATTCCTCCCTCCCACGGCTAGGGAGCAGTTGAGGAAAGAGTTTGAAGAGTTGTTGCAACTAGATACACCAGTGGCGGAGTTTGAATCCAAATTCACTAGCCTCTCACGTTTTGCACCCGAATTAGTGGCAATGGAAGAGCGAAGGTGCCTCGAGTTTGAAAAGAGGTTGAGGCCGAAAATTTTGATAAAGGTAGTTGGCAACATGATACATGATTACGACCACTTGGTTGAAGCAGCAGCTGATGTGGAGATCATTGTAGAGGCCAAGGAGGCAAGGCAAAGATTGAAAAGGGCAGGACATTCGGATACTAGGAGTGATACGGATTCTTCAAAAAGGTCTAGGGGTTCATCATCATCCTTCCAATCACCTCCACAACAAGCTAAGTCCTCTAGCTATGTGACGGTCGGAAGTTCGGGAAATATGACCTGAGTTACTGGTGCTTGTTATAGATGTGGCCAAATGGGTCACAAGGTTGTGGAGTGCGGACAGAAAAGCGGAGCGCGATCCCAACTTATGCATCCACAGGGTCAACCTCAGAATAGGAGTCAGCCCCAATCTTGTTATCAATGTGGTTAGCCAGGACATTTTAAGAAGTTCTGCCCGCAGAAAGTAGGGACCCCGAGTGTGGTAGGGTCTAGGAAGTCTTGAGGTTTACTGATGGGTCAGGGACAGAGGCAATCATATCAGCCAGCTCAATCAGGACTAGCATCTAGGATAGTTCACGGAGCCACGTCTACTCAATCCGCACAACAAGCGTATGTTCAAAGAGGTGAGGTAGGGGAACAGAGGTTGCAGGAAAGAGTGTATACTGTCACCGGTTCCGAGCAAACGTTGGGGCCATCGGTTGTGAGAGGTGCATTCCTCATTTTCAATACTTAGGCTAGTGTATTGATTGACACTAGAGCATCACATTCTTTTATTGCCACATCATTTGCATCATTGTTAGGGTTGAAGAGTAAGCAACTGCAACCTTCACTCATAATAGAGTCAACGGTTGGGGGTAAGATCACTCTGACCCAGGAGTGTCAAGGGTGTGTAATTGAGGTGGCGGGTCGACAACTATTTAATTTTCTCCTATTGGAAATGTCTGGTTTTGACATTATCCTCGGTATAGATTGGTTGTTCACGTACCGAACGACCATAGATTGTTATCGGGAGAGGGTTTTGGTGTGCACTGTAAGCGGTGATTGTTTCACATTCCTGGAGGATAGGTACGGTAGGTCCTTACTCTCCTCATACTATCCACGTGGTCGGGGTCAATTTAATTCTCTTCTGGCAACTATTGTGGACGGCGGAGGTGAAGTAGTCCGGGGGGAATTTCCAAAAGCAGTACGTGAATATCTTGATGTTTTTCCTGATGATCTTATAAACTTACCTCCTCATAGGGAAGTAGAGTTCACCATAGACTTACTTCCGGGTACAACACCTATCTCTTTATCACCATATAGGTTTGCCCCAGCTGAGTTGGTGGTCCTGAAAGAACAGTTACAAGAGTTGCTTAGCAAGGGCTTTATACGCCCCTGCACCTCACATTGGGGAGCCTCGACCTTATTTGCAAAGAAGAAAGATAGATCCTTAAGATTGTGCATAGATTACCGTAAATTGAATCAAGTCACATTTAAGAATAAATATCTCTTGCCCAGGATAGATGATCTCTTTGATCAACTTAAAGGTTCTCATTGTTTTTCCAAAATAGATTTAAGGTCGGGTTATCACCAAATCCGAGTTAGAGAGCAGGACATTCCCAAAACTACTTTTCATACCCGATATGGACATTACAAGTTCTTAGTTATGCCCTTTGGATTGACTAATGCTCCAGCCACATTCATGGATTTAATGAACAGAGTCTTTTGGGAGTTTCTTGACAAATTTGTGGTCGTCTTTATAGACGATATTCTTATCTATTCACCTTCCAAAGAGGAGAGCATGAAGGACATATTCGTACCATTTTGCAGCTTCTTAGGGAGCACTGTTTGTATGCAAAGTATGAAAAATGTGAATTCTAGCTTTCTGAAGTGAAGTTCTTGGGTCACGTAGTCTCGGGAGATGAAATTATGGTGGATTCTTCAAAAGTAGAAACTGTGCAGAATTAGGAGCAACCCAAGAACGTCTTAGAAGTTCGTAGCTTCCTAGGCTTAGCCGGTTATTACCGCCGTTTTGTAAAGAATTTCTCTTCCATAGCATCCCCATTAACTAGATTGATTCGTAAGGGAGTAAGGTTTGTTTGGAGAGAAGCTTGTGAGAATTCCTTCCGAGAACTAAAGCTCAGATTAACCACCTCTCCAATTCTTATCATTCCGGAATGAGGCTTAAGTTATACAATATGTTGTGATTCTTCCAAAAAGGGGCTAGGATGTGTTCTAATGCAAGAGGGTAAAGTGGTGGCGTATGGCTCATGCCAACTGAAAACACACGAATGGAATTACCTGACACACGATTTAGAACTAGTGTAGACGTCCCCGAACGCCCCGGGAGGGATGAACTCCCGTTCCGTTCATATTGGGTCACTACAGTTCAAGGACTCAAATGTCACAGTTCTTAATCTTGAACCAAAGAGTCCAAATCCGGCAAATCGTTTTGAGAAAACAGATTTTTTAGAAAGAAGTGCCAAACATGGACTGCTTTGCCAGATACAGAGTCGCCACCTAAATATTTTATTTTTGGGAAATTTAGGAAACCCTGACTCGGTGCCAAAAGGCCACGTGTCCGTCATCACCAAAGTTGCCTTGGCTCGGGAACTTGGGTACGATTGGGGAAGGTCAATTCGTGAGCACCCCCGCTCGCCCGGTCAAAGACCGGCCTCTACTAACCATGATATCTAGTTTTGAAAACATTGTGTGTTCTTATTCCGGTTATTAGCCTAGATTTACTATGTGATGCACACAGCATACAAGTATAGACTGGATCGCCTGAATTGGAACAAAACATTTCATGTTTGTCTGTTTGAAAATGGTTTGATGGTGCTACCCGCAGGTAGGCTAAGACGTGGATTTGCCACCCTCGGGTGGGCTTTAGAAAACATGGTTTTGCCACTATCTAGTGGGCTTAAAACAAACAGTCAATGATTTGTTCCACTTCAAGTAACTCAACCTCCACCCACAGGCATTCAGGCAGTTATATCACATAAGCAAATAGCCTCATGGTAAGCATGCTATTCATGGCAGTCACTCACACGCATGCAAGGATGCTAAAGCATAAAAACTCACCGAGTACTCCAAGCCAAAACAGAAGCTTATTAGAAATCATGCATGATCTTAATTATACAGAAATGCCTAATGCAACACATGCAAAATGCAACTATAGCAGGCTCGGCTATTCTAAAGATGGCATGTGAAATGCTACAACTAACAAGTACTCAACTTGGAATTGAAATACAAATGCAGTTAGTATGATGCGCCGAGCCCGGTGCATGCAAAACAGATGAATGAATGCAAACATGCTATCATACTGTATGCTAATTGAAATATGCCATAATCTAACCATCATAAGCTGGTAAATAAAAGGGAAGAAAGACGTGGGGTTGGAAGACATACATCACACTCACGCACACTTATTACAATTATGCCCTCGCACAGAGGGTCCGAAAGAATAATACAGTCCCGAATAAAAAAATAGTGCAGTCCAAATAAATATTACAGTCCAAATATGTACAAATTCCTAATTAATTAACAAATTAACTAAGAAAATAATAAAACTGGCATGCAAGCCAGGGACTGCCTTGACTCTTCTTCTGATGATGGATGATGCATGTCCGGGTTGCCTTCGCACGAAAATCCACTAGGATGCCCCAATTAGCCTCTATTTGCAATTGTTCTTGGAAAGCGCGCCAAACTCTGGAGGTTGCCGATTCTTGATTTGCTGCAACAGAGAGCAGGAAAGGGGCATGGCAATGTATTTTCACATATGTATGCATGCCTCGATCCTCGTGCCACCAATCACACATCTCGATGCATGATGGCCGAGGAGTCGAATTGCACAACTCGATATAAAATGAATGCATATGAGGACACAACAAGACCTAACTCCATCATGGATAATCCGAAGTGTCGGTGACTGGGGAATTGAGACACGTTCCGTCACTCGGAGTACGTAACGTACCTCGTTTCCCGTGCTCGGGCTAACTCCTACCCCGAACACAATGCAATATGCATGATATGCATGAATGCAGCTAAGATACACCCTAACATGCACAATGTTATGGAATGGCATACACGATGCACGAGGTAACATGGCATACACAATGCGCTAACATACATCCTAGCATACACAATGCTATGAAATGAAATAGCATACACAATACAATAATGGGCTTACACCAACACAAGTGGACCTCAGCCACACTCACATAAGAGGCCATTAGATGAAAATGAGACAACTCGAAATGCGTGCACACGTGCACGCAAACCGAGGACCGGCCCTAAGGCACTAAATGCCACTCTAGTGAGACATGGCAATAACATGGAATATGGCATACTATCATGCAAATTTCAGAGGCAAAATGAGATGCAAAACAGCCCCGAAATATGGTAAAATGACACTAAATGCATGGAATGGTCCCGAAATGCGATATTAGGCACCCGAAATGACTTGTAGCTATGCAACGCATGCACTGTATGAACATGAAGTGTGAAGATAGAAGAAAGGCAGCCCCAAAACAAGCATTTTTACAGTTTAAAGCAAGGCCAAACAGCGGGCAAAAATAAGGCTAAATTAGCATGCAAAAATGGGGGGAAAGAGGGATACAAAGAAGCAAGTGACAGCTTATGATCCCGAACAGAGAAGGGCCTTTCTACAATGTTGAAAAGGGGCCCAAAATATGATATTTTACAGTTTATGACAAACCACAAAAACAAACACAAGTATAGCTAACCTCTCATGCAAGAAATGGGCCCAAAAAGAGACAAAGAAGCAACTGATATATGCTGGTCCCAAAAAGGTAAGGGCCCTTCAACAATGTTGAAGAGGGGCCCAAAATATGATGTTTTATAGTTCAGACCAAGGTCCAAAAACAGAAGCTCAATAGGCTAATAAATCATGCAAAAATGGGGGGAAAAGAGGGACACAATGGCAAGTGGCAAATGGAAATCCCAAACAGTGATGAGCCCTTCAACAATGTTGAAGAAGGGCTCAAAATAATCCTATTTACAGTTTACATCATGCTTCAAAACAGATTATACACAAGCCAAAAATACTATGCAAAAAAATGGCATAAAGAGGGGTAATGAAGCAAGTGCCAAAAGGAGGTCTCAAACAGTAAGAGACCCTTAATGGAAGATGAAATAGAGCTCAAAAAAATACTACTTTCAGTTTTTGTCGGAGCTCAAATGTACAAGAAAGAAGGGCTAAAATATAGACCAAGAAAGGAGCAAAAAGAGAGAAAACGAGACTTACCCTTGAAGACTAGTCTCTAGCAGCCTCTTGGCTTGAGAAAAGGTGCCTCCTAAACTCTGAGAAGGTCCTCCAAGCCGCTGGAATGGAGTGGTGGTGGTGGTGCTAGGTGGTGGTGAAGAAATGGTGAAGAAATGGTGTAGGGCTTTTAGGGTTTTGAGGCTTGGAAGAGAGGAAGAGAGATATACAATGCAAGAGCCTCAAAGAAAATTTTCTAACCCTTAAATCTGAAGGGGAGGGCCTGTATATATAGGCAAAAGGGGTGGAAAAAGAGGGGGGGAAATTCGGATTCAAAACTCCCCCCAAAAAGGCCAAAAAGGTGAGATAAAGAGGGAAGTGGTAGCTTCGGGTCCCAAATGGCCAAGAGCCCTTCAACAAAGTTGAATAGAGGCTCAAAACAAAGAACTTTGTAGTTTACATTAAGCCACGAAAATAAATACAAGTAGGCCTAAACTATCGTGCAAGAAAAGGGGCTAAACGAGGGGCAAAGAAGCAAGTGGTATCTGGAGATCCCAAACAGCAAGATGTCCTTAATCAAACATGAAAAAGACTCCAAAATATGACTATCTCAAGTTTGGGTCAGGGCCCAAAAATGTAGAATGAAGATTCGGGAGCCAAAACACGCAGTTTGGGGCCCCGAAAGTGGGCTGTTAGGCACCGGAAGTGGTGTCCGACCACGAAGTTGGTCTCTCGGACCACAGTGTCCCTCAAAAGGGAGGAAATAAGGTGTGTGCCAAAAATCGGAGCAAACAGAGGTGGTTAAGCGGTCCCGAACCGAGGCACACGGCCGACAGCTCCGAAAAATCGGGAACCGGGCTCCAAACGGGAAAAATGGCCTACGACCACAAAACGTAGCCTACGGCCACTGAGAGATGGTCTATGAGACCTCTCCCTCCCTTTGGGAAGAGAAAATAGAGAAAATAGGGCCTGGTTCGCAAACCGAGCAAAGCACAAAAGAGTCCGGAAGTCTGGAGGCAAGGCTCGCAGCCAAGACTCTAAAACCTCTGAACGAGCACGATATGCAACATCACCAAGCGCTCAATCGGTGACGTCTGAGTCTTAAGGTCGGTCAAAAATGGGGTGTCTACAACTAGCAGCTGTTGTTTTTGCCTTGAAGTTGTGGGGACATTATTTATATGGTGAAAAGTTTAAGTTTTCTCCGACCACAAGAGCCTCAAATACTTATTCTCCCAGAAAGACTTGAATTTATGCCAATGGCGATGGATGGAACTTCTAGAGGATTACGATTTTGAGATACACTACCATCCCGGCAAGGCCAATGTAGTAGCAGATGCCTTAAGTAGAAAATCTATGGGCTCCCTGGCTAGTCTAGCAATGAGGGAATGGAAGATTATGGGGGATGCTAATGAATTTAATTTGCAACTTGGTGAATCATTGAAACAGGCCACTCTTTTCGCCACTATTGCACAACCTACCCTTGTAACTAGAGTGATTGAAGCACAACTAGATGACCCGGAGGTGGCCTTAGTTAAGGAGAAGATCTCCCAAGGGAAGGAAGAGCGGGGCTTAAATGTTCATGCAGATTCTAGTGTTCGTTACTTGGACCGACTATTCGTACCTAAATCCATGAGAAATGAGGTTTTGAAAGAATTTTATCACTCATGTTTAACAGTGCATCCAAGAGGCACCAAAATGTATCGTGACCTAAGCCATCAATTTTGGTGGAGAGATATGAAAAAGGATGTAGCTCTGTTTGTGGCCAAATGTTTAATCTGTCAAGAAGTTAAGGCTGAACACCAAAGACCGGCTGGGCTGCTACAGCCTTTACCTATTGCTGAACGGAAATGGGAACATGTCAATATGGACTTTGTTTCTGGTCTCCCTAGAACTCAAAGAAGTAATGATGCAATCTGGGTAATAGTAGATAGACTTACTAAGTTAGCTCACTTTCTCGCCATGAGCATGGGGGATTCCATATAGTTTCTAGCCGAACTTTATATCCGTGAGATAGTTTGCCTCCATGGAATACTAGTGAGTATAGTGTCTGATCGAGACTCTCGTTTTACAACTAGGCTGTGGCAGAGTTTTCAAAGTGCATTAGGTACTCAATTGAATTTTAGTACAACTTATCATCCCTAAACCGATGGACAATCCAAACGTATTATCTAGATTTTGGAAGACGTGTTGAGGGCATGTGTGCTAGATTTTAAGGGGTCTTGGGAGAAGCATCTATCCTTAGTTGAATTTACTTATAACAACAGCTACCAAGCATGTATTGAAATGGCACCTTTCGAGGCATTGTATAAGCGTCCTTGTAGATCACCAATGTGTTAGGCAGAAGTGGGAGATTCACCTTTACTAGGACCAGATCTAGTTCGTGAAACTACGGAGAAAATAGTCCTCATTCCAAAAAGGTTAGTTACTGCTTGAAGCCAACAAAAGAGCTATGCAGACAGAAGAAGACGACCTTTAACTTTTGAAGTTGGTGATCATGTGTTCTTGAAAATCTCTCCTAGGAAAGGGTTGATGAGATTTGGCTGAAGTGGAAAACTATCACCGTGATATATCTGTCCTTTTGATGTCATTGAGTGGGTTGGAGAAGTTGCCTATCGTCTTGTATTACCACCCCAGCTCTGTGGAGTCCATGACGTGTTTCATATGTCAATGCTTCACAAATACGAACCCGACCCCTCCCATGTGTTAGATTGGACGAAGATTGAAATAGATGAAGATGTATCATACGAAGAAAAACCACTAAAAATCCTAGATTCCCGAGAACAAGTTTTGAGGGGTAAAACAATCCCCTTAGTTAACGTGTTGTGGCGCTATCGTGGTGTGGAGGAAGCTACATGGGAGCGTGAAGCTGAAATTCGTGAAAAGTACCCAATTTTATTTTCTTATGTGTAATATACTTGTTTTGTTACTCTTTCTTTATACTTGATGAATGGAAAAATGAACTAGAACTTTTAGTATCCTATTATCCTTGGTTTTTGGAACTAAATTGGTTTATGTTGTTTAAATACAAGATTATGGCAAATTGGGACATATATTGTAGTTATCATATTTTGCTGTCATATTGGGAGTGTTGAAGATTGATGAATGTATTGATGTTATCATATCTTATCAAGTTGAGATTGGGCACTAATTTCGGGGGCGAAATTCCTTAAGGAGGGAGTTTGTGGCACGTTTTGTTTTCAGGTCCGCTCGAGCGTAAAAAGACGAGCTCGAGCGAAAAATTTCAACTCTCAGCATCTTTTGAGTTTGTAGGCAAGATGCTCAAGCACAGGAAGTGGCGCTCGAGCAGAGAATGTTGGCTCCCAGTTGTTCTACTGTAGCTCTGCAGGACTTCTGGGACTTGTCATTTTACGCTCGAGCAAGGGATTTGTCGCTCGAGCGGGCCTCTTAGTTTGTGCCTTACGCTCAAGCAGGAAATGTGGCGCTCGAGCAGACTGCGCGAATTCAGCAACTTTAAAAACGTGATTTTAAATCTTTCTTTCCACTTTTCAATTTTATCTTCCCTCTCCTCCCTTCTTTTTCAAAAAACCTTAGTTTCTCACTCTAAAATACCTTCCATTCCACTAAGATTTGGCTTAGATCACCAGGAAAAAGTAAAGAACACTTGGAGATCTTACTCTTCCACCGATTGGATCTTGGTTTTGCGAAGGATTTTTCAAGGGGCTTCATTTTCTTCCTACTTGTAAAGGTAGGGATATTTTTACCCTAGTATTTCTTTGCTTTGAATGAATTTCATGGTGTGGTTGTGATTCGTGAGCCAATTAGAGAGTAATGAAAGAAATACTTTTTTATTTTGAACTATCTTGGACATCTTGGTGTGCATGGCACCGCACTTGAGCACATAACACCTTTTATTTTGAAATTGAAATTGAGAATGGTTGTATTTAAACGAGTTATGAATCTGACATTGAGTCTACAACTGACCAAAATATAAGATACAGCTTGACAAATGCAAAACATAGCAAAAATAACTTAAACACACCTATCTACACCTATTGGAATGAATAAGACTCAAAACAAGACCTAAAACAAAATCTACAAGTCAAAACTACTGAGCCATACTGCTTCTAAAACATGAGGAGCCAGCCGATCAAATAGTTGTTCGGCCGAACAAAAAATGTCCAGCCAGTTGAAGCACCCAAGTAGCCTTATCTCTTTAAAAGGTGATCCCCTACTTCTTCATTGACCAAAAGTTGGGGGGAGGGGGGGGGAATAGAAGTATTTCTCTAAAAATGGAAGCTTCAACCATTGCCAAGCTCTAAGATTGGATTACCACTTTGGACAGGTGATTACTTCAAAGAACATTTAATTGAAGGAAAAATATATTATTTTAGAGGAGTTCATATTATATTGGCTGATGAAAAATTCAAGTTGGTGCCATATTATTATAAGATGTCTTTTACTAATGATACAACAATTGTGCACATACTTGATCATGATAATAATATACCACTTCAGTGGTATTTCATTCAGAAATTATCAGACATTGGCCAATTTCTTCATCAAGATGTTTAATTAATAGGTATGTTACTTTTACCAAATGATATTTATCTAGATTACTGTCACGCCCCAAGCGCCGTGACAACGCTGCACACTCATTTAAGTGAGCATGCAAGGCTAAGAGTCCAACACATAACCAACAATGTAAAATACTCCAATTAAATCCTTAATTATCATAATGCTAAAATCCACAAAAATTGATTATTCTTATCATATGAAATTATCCACCAAGTCCACTAATAAAATCCATTAACAAAACAATAATCCAAGTACTTAAATCATAGTCCTACTCTCAGCACTCCCACATGTAAAAATCCAGCGCAGCTCTACTCTTCAAAATCTCAAACAGCTAAAATAATATTTCCCAAGCTAATTTCAATTTACCAAGATCCACCTCAATCTCACAAACCTAATAAAATATTACACCACATAAACAATTATTATTTGCACCCATCCTTCTCTTTTTGTAGCAACAATAGAATAAATTAATTCAATTGTCTATTAGGGACCCCCACAATTCAGCATCAAAACAAAGCCATCACGGCTTCGGAAATTCTCAACCTATATTATCCTATTGTTGTTCATATACATGAATAAATTTGTAATTGCTTGTAGCCAATCTTGTATCCCACAAACACACCACCATTAAACTTAACCCATCACATATTAATCTCAAAATATGAACCACCCAAACAGAATGCAAAATACACTCTAAAATTGAGCAAAATCGAGAACCCCAACATAGACTACATCAATATAATTATTTAATCATATATGCCCATAAAATCATCTATTGATATATTAACACTAAAATCATAGATAGGAATACAATAAAACAAATCTTACCTAAGTGATGAATAAAGAAAAATCACCACTCTATGAACCCTTCTTCTTCACTTTGGTTTTGTTTTCTTTTCTTTAATTTTTCTTTTTCAAACCCTTGTTGCCTTGCCTTTCCGCAACATCCACGCCTCCTCTTGTTTGTTTGTGTTTTTTTTTTTTTTTTTTTTCTTCTCCAAGACAAAGCCACGGCATGATGGCTTACTTAACCTAATATTATTTTCTTTTTCCAAAATTACAAAATTACCCACCTATGTTATAGAAATAATAATGCCATCTCATAATTAATTCCTTAATATTACTAAGTGACCCATATAAATTAATTTAATTACCAATCTATCCAAAAATAATAATATACAAAATTTGGGTTTTACATCTTTCCCTCCTTAAAAGAAATTTCGTCCTCGAAATTTGACATACCTGAAGTCTCAAAAAGTTGTGGATATTTTCGTTTCATTTCATCCTCGAGTTCCCAAGTTGTTTCTCTTTCTGAGTGATTACTCCATTGAACCTTAACATAGTGGATGACTCGACGCCTCAAAACCTGTTCCTTCCTATCAACAATTCGTATAGGGTGTTCCTCATATGTCAAATCCTCCTTAAACTGCAACGGTGCATGATCAATCACATGACTAGGATCCGGTATATACTTCCTTAACATTAAGACATGAAAAACATTATGAACTCCAGCTACTGAAGGTGGTAGAGCAAGTCTGTAAGCTACCTCTCCAATTCCATCTAAAACCTCAAATGGTCCAACAAATCTAGGACTCAGTTTACCACGAACACCAAACCTCATTACCCCTTTCATAGGAGACACCTTAAGGAACACATGGTCTCCAACCCCAAACACCAAATCGCGTCTCCTATTATCCGCATAACTTTTCTGTCTACTCTGTGCAGTGTGAAGTCGCTCTCTAATGAGATTGATCTTATCCACTGTTTGTTGCACAATCTCAGGCCCTAACAACTTCCTTTCGCCCACATTATCCCAACAAATAGGTGATCTACGCTTCCATCCATATAAAGCCTCATATGGTGCCATCTGAATGCTCGCATGATAACTGTTATTATAAGAGAATTCCACTAAGGCCAAATGCTCATCCCAAGAACCTCCAAGATCAATAACACAAGCCCTCAACATGTCTTCCAGGGTTTGAATAGTTCTCTCTGATTGTCCATCAGTCTGAGGATGAAAGGCAGTGCTAAAATTCAACTTAGTACCCAAAGCTGCATGCAAGCTTCTCCAAAACATAGATATTGTCACGCCCCAAGCTCCGTGACAACGCTGCACACTCATTTAAGTGAGCATGCAAGGCTAAGAGTCCAACACATAACCAACAATGTAAAATACTCCAATTAAATCCTTAATTATCATAATGCTAAAATCCACAAAAAATGATTATTCTTATCATATGAAATTATTCACCAAGTCCACTAATAAAATCCATTAACAAAACAATAATCCATGTACTTGAATCATAGTCCTACTCTCGGCACTCCCACATGTACAAATCCCGCGCAGCTCTACTCTTCAGAATCTCAAACAGCTAAAATAATATTTCCCAAGCTAATCTCAATTTACCAAGATCCCCCTCAATCTCACAAACCTAATAAAATATTACACCACATAAACAATTATTATTTGCACCCATCCTTCTCTTCTTGTAGCAACAATAGAATAAATTAATCCAATTGTCTATTAGGGACCCCCACAATTTAGCATCAAAACAAAGCCATCACGGCTTTGGAAATTCTCAACCTATATTATCCTATTGTTGTTCATATACATGAATAAATTTGTAATTGCTTGTAGCCAATCTTGTATCCCACAAACATACCACCATTAAACTTAACCCATCACATATTAATCTCAAAATATGAACCACCCAAACAGAATGCAAAATACACTTTAAAATTGAGCAAAATCGAGAACCCCAACATAGACTACATCAATATAATTATTTAATCATATATGCCCATAAAATCATCTATTGATATATTAACACTAAAATCATAGATAGGAATACAATAAAATAAATATTACCTAAGTGATGAATAAAGAAAAATCACCACTCTATGAATCCTCCTTCTTCACTTTGGTTTTGTTTTCTTTTCTTTAATTTTTCTTTTTCAAACCCTCGTTGCCTTGCCTTTCCGCAACATCCACACCTCCCCTTGTTTGTTTGTGTTTTTTTTTTTTTTTTGGTTTCTTCTCCAAGACAAAGCCACGGCATGATGGCTTACTTAACCTAATATTCTTTTCTTTTTCCAAAATTGCAAAATTACCCACCTATGTTATAGAAATAATAATGCCATCTCATAATTAATTCATTGATATTACTAAGTGACCCATATAAATTAATTTAATTACCAATCTATCCAAAAATAATAATATACAAAATTTGGGTTTTACAATTTCATACTTACATAATTTATTACCAATACAAAAATTTAAACTATCAAAACAATAAACATGCCAATGCTAAAATATGCAAATGTGATTGGCTTGGTTGTTAGTGTAACTGAATGTCAATGTATTGCAAATCGTGATGATTACAAGAGAGAGATTCTACTACTTGATACAAGGTATGATACCATAACATATTTCTGTGTCTTTACCAAATTCGAAATACTCTACGAATTATATTATTTTTCCTAATCTCAACTTTTTTTTTTTTATAATTGTAAAAACAGTTTCACATTAGTAAGACTAACGTTATGAGATGTATTTGCAACAACTGATGGCATCCAATTATATCATACTCTAGAGAATGATAATATTTTGTTTGCTACTAGATTCACAGTTAAAGATTATCATGGTGAGATTACTTTTCATTCACTTTTATAATATCTACATGCATATACAAATATTGATATTAATAAAATATTTTTTTCAACTTCTAGGTCCATGTCTCATTACATGCAAATACAACAAGTTATATATTAATCATTTATTCCGTTATACAAATCATATTCGAGTGCAGTAAGTTATGATTGCATAATATTAACCAATTATATATGACAATATAATTCTTATAATTGAGTTTTGAAAGTTTGATTTGACACGTGAAGTAAGAAAATTTGTTTGGTTATGAGTTTTGGAAAGAATTTTCAAAACTTAATTCAAATTATTATAACTCATAACAAAACACACTACTTTTACACTATTGAAAAGGGAAGTGATTAAGACCCCCTTCAATTTCTGATCAACACTAATAACAAAACTCTTTTTAAAATTCAATTAAAAAATTATTATTAACAGAAAATAATATTAATTAATTTTTTAACTAAAAATACTACAAAGGAAATAATTTTTTTTCAAAATAAATATTCAAAAAAATTAAATCATAAATATTTAAATAATTTAAATAATCTAAAAAATTTAATAAGTAAAAAATTAAAATAAATATTCAAAAAATTTAAATCGTAAAAATTTAAATAATTTAAATAATTTAAAATGTTAATATTTTAAATTTAAAAACAACTCTACACTCAAATCGTAACTAAACACATAAAACAAAACTCAATTAAGAAATTGTTTGTAAAAATCATAACCAAACACATAACTCGAAATCTCATACTACTTTCACAACTCTACACTCAAATCATAACTAAATACATAACCAAAAAAAATTAAAATATTTAAAAATATTTTTATAAAATAGAGTTTGAATTTATTTTTATAAAATATTTTAAAATTTAAAAAATTAAAATTGTAATATTTTGAAATTAAAATATTTAAAAATATTCAAAAAATTAAAAAAATCGTAACATATTTAAATATTAAAATATTTAAAATCTTAACAAAATTAAAATATTGATTTGAATTGAGTTTTGAAAAGAGTTTTGAATTATGTGTTTGGTTATGAGTTTTGAAAAGTAATGATTATGTTTTGAATTGAGTTTTGAGAAAGAAAAATGTTTGAGGGCCATAAAATCAGTGGCTCAAATGGCTCGAAACTGTCAAAACGACGTCGTTTTGACAGATTTTGCGCCCAAAATGACGTCATTTTGACAGTTTCGAGCCATTTGAGCCACTAAATTTCGGGCCACCAACCATTGCTGTTTGAGAAATGAGTGTCGAATTGTGATTTGAAAGTTCCAAACAAACAACACACTCAAATCAATTGGTGAAATTATATTTTGAGATACTTATCAAACGAAGCCTTATTTTTTGACTATTTAAAACGACTTTTTAGCAATGACTCTCATAACAACAGGGTGTCTTCAAATATTTTTTGTAAAAAAAATTCCACTTTTAAAGATTGAAAAATTCAATTCATAAAACACTTACCTGTTATAGTGTCTTTTCAATTGTTGTGTTTTTTTTTTTCCCTCTTTCAAAGCTCGTGGAAGAGGACCAGGTATAATAAAGTGGTGGTTGTGTGTGTAGATTCTACACTAGCGGTTTACCCGAGATTGATCTCCCACAATTTATCCACCCAAAAAGATCTCCCACAATTTGGCAAAATATAGACATTCAACATAATAAATTTTTTTTAATTTTTTCTTTTCTTCACAACATAAAATGTTAATAAATTAGTATAGTTAAATTATCATAATAGACGGACATCACTGAATTGGCTCAAACTTAAAATTTCACCTAACTAACACCCAAATATCCCTTCATGCCCAGTTCAGATTACAAGGTGAATCAACATAGAAGAAAACTTGATAAGAAATATTTTTGGTCAAAAAGAATCAATAATATCGGCGGGTTCGTAGAAGCGAATCGGATACACCGCTGTTCATGAGAACGCATATCTTGAAGCAAGCATGCAATGCAATGCCACCCATTGTTATGTGGATGGAAAGCCTGTATATGATGAATATTGAGTGCGTAGGCCATTTTCATTGTGAGGGGGCCAATATTATCAGTGCATGAAGTGCTCCGTCAATCAATGTGCTCAATCTATTTGCTCCGTCTGTCGCATGTTGTTGGTCATATAATAATAGGGAAACAACAGTCTTAGGTCTTATTTGTCATAATTTAAAAAAGTTAAAAAGTTACTATCCTATTTAAGTCATATCACCTCTTTACCACATTATTTCAAATCTAACCTATACTCAACTCATATTTCATAAAAAGTCAAAAAATATACTTATTTATATCATCTCAAACTACCCCTAAGTTGTAAAACCATTAAATTGAAGCCCCTAAATAACATAAAATAAATAAATAAATAAAAACTTATTTAAAAAGATAAAAGATAATAATTGGGTACTAATAGATAACAACATCCGTATTAGTCTCAACAAATTTTTAATTAAATTATAAATCAAAATCTATTTTTGTTATTTTAGCTAGTCACCTTTTTAGTACTCACTATATCAAACTCTTTATTCTAATTCAATCTTGTTAAGATATTAATTTTTTATTGTATTTATTATTCTTTATTTTTTTAATTAAACTGATGAGATGCCACCCAAATAATTATTAAAAATAAAAAATAAAAATTGTCGTTGACCGATTGACCGGTCAATCGACCAATTGACCGGTCAATCGACCGGTTTCTACTACAGGCACTCACGGGACATCCAGTAGGATATCTAGGAGAATATTTGTAACGACCCTCGTACTGATTACCGAATAACCGCTGAATTATATACTGATTGCTGCTAATTGGAATGGATAATGATTGATAATCGAATTGATTGAAGTACTGGATAGACCGATTGAAATCGAAACTGAAATTGAATAAGTTTATCTATTGAATTGCATATCGCATTTGTTTGATTATGTGATTTGTCTGTTTGAATTTGTGTGTTTACTGTTTAGGGTTGGCTCTCGGGGACACGCTCTAGCTGCTAATAGCCCAATCTCTGTGAGTAACAGACTGTGTAAAGATATGTTCAAAATTGTTATCTTTTGAATACTGAACTGAAATGTTTATTGAACTGATATTATTTATTGAATGAATGTATGTCCTGTATTTCGAACTGTATTGTGGCATCCTTAGCACCCATTGTTATTGATTGATACAGAGCTCTGTCGGTTTCCTCGTGGAACCATATTGTTATTGATTGATGGCCATCACTATTGTTGGGTCTGTTAAGGCCCGGTCCTTTTGGACCTATTGTTTATAGGCTAATGGATGTACCACATATGACTGATTGATTGAAATGCTGATTGATCGAAATACTGATTGATTGAAATATTGAAAGGTTGAAATACTGCTAAATGAATTGATTTCATTACTGTAAGGACATTCATTCATAACCCCTTTACACATTATGTTATTCACTGGGCTTTAACTCACTGTTTATATATATATGTAGGTTCTCAGCAGCCAGACCGGAGCTAGGAGCGTGGGATTGGTCCCCAGTTTTGTCAAGCCAGCCTATGTGCCTCACTGCGAGGTTCCGTGTTGCCATGCTATGGCTTTGGGGTCTTTTGTATTTCCCCTGACTGTCTCACTGTTTTGTACTGTTGTATAGACTGTCTACTGTTTTACTGCACTGTTATCGGGGGATTGAGTTTCCGTACTGAAAGTCTGTAAATGATTGTATAGTCTGTACTGTATGGAATGCATGAATGTATGAAAAACTTTTTGGCATACAGATTGTCACAGCTCATTGGACACTATTCATTTATTGTTTTGGCTTCCGCCAGGCCCTGAACTCTGTTATATTGTATGATTGTTAAGCAGGCCTTTGGTAATCACGGATTACTGGCCAGTTACGGTGCTAAACCCATAGGGCCGGGTTTGGGTCGTGACAGAGTGGTATCAGAGCGATACTTAACCACGAGTTATACCGCACACACGTGTCCAAATGAGCTTTAGGGTGTCCTAGAAAAGTAATTAGGGCATCTCATGAACTTGAAAAGTGTGTGCTTATGATTGACTGAATATATGCTAAATGTTAAACTGTCCAATTGTACAACTGTTTATAATAATAACTGTCATAACTGCTTTATAGTGAAATGGATAATGCAAATGAAACTGAAGCATCATCCTCTGAGGCCAGAATGGCCAGACTTGAACAAATGATGGGACTGGTAATTGAAAGACTGGACCGACAACAGAACCAACAGCCACCTCCTCCCCCTCCGGTTCAGCCGGAACAGAATGCACCAAATGTACAGAATGTGAATGCTAATGAGGTGGACATTATTGCGTTGACTCATAAGTTCAGCAAGATGAAACCGCCGTCCTTTCAGGGAGGCTTAGAACCGCTAAAGGCTGAAGCATGGGTCCTTGAAACAGAAAAGTTATTTGAGGTGTTTCCGTGCTCAGAAGCACACAAGGTATTGTTAGCCACCTTTACACTACAGGAAGAAGCTAGAAGGTGGTGGATGTTGACCCGTGATGCAAACACCGTAGTGACTTGGGCTCAGTTCAAGGAGTCCTTCTTTGAAAAATATTTTCCCCAGTGCATCAGGGACAGAAAAGTAACTGAGTTTGAACAGTTGAGACAGGGCAAAACGTCTGTTGCCGAGTATGAGAAGCAATTTACCGAACTTGCTAGGTATGCACCACATATGGTGGACACCGATTATAAGAAGGCCAGGAGATTTGAAGGTGGCCTTAGTATTGCTATACAGGACCGCATAAATGTTTTGAAAATGCCAACTTATGTGGGTGTTCTCGACCGGGCATTAATGGCCGAGTCAAATATTGCAGCAGTGAAACAGTCTGAGACACCAACCACTGAGTGGCAAGGGAAAAGGCAAGGTTTTAAATTTAAGAAAGGCAAGCATAACTCTGCAAACAAGAAACAGAATACGGGGTCGATGACTAGCCCCAGCCAAGGGAGTGGGTTCACTCCACCATGCTCTGTGTGTGGCAACAAACACAAAGGGGTTTGCTACCAGATTTCTGGAGCTTGTTTCAAGTGTGGCAAGGTGGGCCACAGGATTAAAGACTGCCCCTCTAACCCGCAATCAAGTAGTAAAGCTGCACCAAGCGCAGCAGCATCAACTGCAACACCAAAACCGAATCCCAAAGCTACCGGGAAAGAGCCTATGAGGCAGGGCCGAGTGTTCGCCCTAGTACCGGGAGACGTGCAAAACACTGAGACTGTTGTGTCAGGTATCCTCTCTATCTGTGCTCAGAATGCATATGTATTGATTGATTCGGGGTCTACACATTCTTATGTGTCGCATGCTTTTTCGCGTAAATTGAATAGACCCTTAGAACCTATGAACTACTTGCTAGCTGTATCATCACCTGTTAGGGGATCCATGACATGTGCATATATGTATCCTGCTTGTGAGATTATTGTTGGGGATATGCATCTGTTTATTGATTTGCTACCGTTGAACATAGATCATTTTGATGTAATATTGGGGATGGATTGGTTACAAAAATATCATGCCACTATCGATTGTGTGACCAAACAAGTTGTTTTCCGACCACCTGGTTTACCTGAATTTGTATTTAGTGGAGTTGGAGTAGTACCTCCTCCGTATTTGATCTCTTCTGTAAAGGCTGTCAAACTGATTAGAAAGGGGTGTAAGGGATATCTGTGTTCTGTACTGACTGTATCTGCTACTGATAATGTTAAAACTGATGTGAATTGCATTCCTATAGTTAGAGAATTCCCAGATGTATTTCCAGATGATCTACCAGGGGATTTGATTGACAGGGAGATTGAGTTTACTGTCGATGTAGTACCAGGTACACAGCCGTTATCTAAAGCTCCCTACAGAATGGCTCCAACTGAACTGAAAGAATTGAAAGTACAATTGCAGGAATTGCTGGACAAGAAGTTTATCAGGCCTAGTACTTCACCGTGGGGTGCTCCTGTTTTATTTGTGAAGAAGAAAGATGGCTCATTGAGACTGTGCATTGATTACCGTGAACTGAACAAGGTAACTATAAAGAATAAATACCCATTGCCGCGTATTGATGATTTGTTTGATCAGTTACAAGGTGCACAAGTGTTTTCCAAGATTGATCTCAGATCGGGGTACCATCAACTGAAAGTAAAACCGGAAGACATTGATAAAACTGCTTTTAGAACGAGGTATGGCCATTATGAATTTTTAGTTATGCCGTTCGGAGTCACGAATGCCCCAGCTGCATTTATGGACCTTATGAACAGAATTTTTAAACCATACCTTGACGATTTCATTGTGGTATTTATTGATGACATATTGATATATTCTAAGACTGTAGAAGAACATGAACAGCATCTGAAACTTGCCCTGCAAACCTTAAGAGAACAGAAACTATATGCTAAATTGTCTAAATGTGAATTTTGGCTTGATCATGTGATGTTTTTGGGGCATGTTGTTAGCAAAGATGGAATTTCTGTTGATCCGCATAAAATTGAAGCTGTAGTAAACTGGCCTAGACCAACAAATGTGACTGAAGTCCGAAGCTTTTTGGGACTAGCCGGGTATTACAGAAGGTTTGTCAAAGATTTCTCCAAAATTGCCTTACCACTGACTCAGTTGACACAGAAGGGGGTATCATTTGACTGGACTGACCAAAGGGAATCAGCATTCCAAGAGTTGAAAACTAGACTTGTGACTGCACCAATTCTGACTCTACCTACAGGTACGGATGGTTATACTATATTTAGTGATGCTTCTCATAAAGGTTTGGGATGTGTTTTAATGCAGAATGGGAGAGTTATTGCTTATGCTTCCCGACAGTTAAGACCACATGAAAAGAATTACCCAACCCATGATCTTGAACTTGCCGCAGTAGTATTTGCATTGAAAATCTGGCGTCACTATTTGTATGGAGCAACATGTGAAGTCTACACCGACCATAAGAGCCTAAAGTACTTTTTCACACAGAAAGAACTGAATATGAGACAGGGGAGATGGCTAGAACTGATCAAAGATTATGACTTACAGATTTTGTACCATCCGGGAAAAGCCAACACCGTTGCCGATGCCTTGAGCCGAAAGTCAATTGCCAACTTAGCTTGTTTGCTTACCGGACAGAAAGAACTGCTTCATGACCTGGAAAAGTTTGAAATTGAAATTGTCTTGAAAGAACAAGGTGGAACCTTAGCTGCTATCACTGCTCAACCAGCTTTGATTGAAGAAATTAAAGAAAAACAACAACTGGATGATTACTTGAAGAAAATCATTGAAGAAAGGGATTCAAAACCGAAACCGGGATTTAAATTTGACAACAATGTACTGAAATTTTAAGACAGACTGTGTGTACCAAATGATTCTGAATTGAAAAGAAGAGTTCTGCAAGAAGGCCACAGTTCGAAGTTTTCGATTCACCCGGGGAATACGAAAATGTATCAAGACTTGAAACAGAATTTTTGGTGGCCAGGAATGAAGAAGGAAATTGCCGACTTTGTGTCCAAATGTCTTCATTGCCAACAAGTCAAAGTTGAACATCAACGACCTGCTGGATTACTGCAACCTTTATCCATACCAGAATGGAAATGGGAGCATATCACGATGGATTTCATTGTTGGATTACCTCGCTCCAGGAAAGGTATGGACTCTATTTGGGTTATTGTTGATAGACTGACTAAATCTGCACACTTCCTACCTGTCAAGACAATTTATAATGCGGACAGATTGGCTGTTATCTATATTGATGAAATTGTTAGACTGCATGGAGTGCCTGTATCTATTGTTTCTGACAGGGATTCGAAGTTTACATCGAGGTTCTGGCAGAGCCTACAGACTGCATTGGGTACTGAATTGAGGCTGAGTAGTGCCTATCATCCTCAGACAGATGGACAGTCAGAAAGGACCATCCAAACTCTAGAGGATCTACTGAGAATGTGTGTCCTTGATTTTCAGGGAAACTGGGAAAGCCATTTGCCATTGGCTGAATTCGCCTACAACAACAGCTATCATTCGAGTATTGGAATGGCGCCTTTCGAGGCATTGTATGGCAGAAAGTGTAGATCTCCAATTTGCTGGGCAGAAGTTGGAGATGGGCCGTTACTTGGGCCCGAGATTGTATACGAAACGACTGAGAAAGTGAAACTGATACAGCAGAGACTGAAAACTGCACAGAGTAGACAGAAAAGTTATGCAGATGTCAGAAGACGGGATAGAGAGTATGAAGTGGGTGATCACGTGTTTGTGAAAGTGACACCCATGAAAGGCCAGACTCGTTTTGGAGTCAAGGGTAAGTTAGCGCCGAGGTATGTCGGACCGTATGAAATTATTGAGAAAATCAATCCGGTGGCGTATCAAGTTGCGCTTCCTCCTGAAATGGAGCATATGCATAATGTCTTCCACATTTCGATGTTGAGAGACTATCTTCGAGATCCGTTCCATGTGATTGAGCCTACTCGGATAGTGTTGAGTGATGACTACACTTACGAGGAACGGCCTATACAGATTGTAAACAGACGGATCAAGAAACTGAGAAACAAAGAGATTCCGCTAGTGAAAGTTGACTGGCAGAACCATGGTGGTGTGTATGCCACTTGGGAAAGGGAAGATGACATGGCATGGAGATATCCTGATTTGTTCCCATTGGATCCTGCTTTCTTTCAGAATGAAGGTAACTCGAGTTTAGAGGACTAAACTCCTTATAAGGAGGGGAGACTGTAACGACCCTCGTACTGATTACCGAATAACTGCTGAATTATATACTGATTGCTGCTAATTGGAATGGATAATGATTGATAATCGAATTGATTGAAGTACTGGATAGACCGATTGAAATCGAAACTGAAATTGAATAAGTTTATCTATTGAATTGCATATCGCATTTGTTTGATTATGTGATTTGTCTGTTTGAATTTGTGTGTTTACTGTTTAGGGTTGGCTCTCGGGGACACGCTCTAGCTGCTAATAGCCCAATCTCTGTGAGTAACAGACTGTGTAAAGATATGTTCAAAATTGTTATCTTTTGAATACTGAACTGAAATGTTTATTGAACTGATATTGTTTATTGAATGAATGTATGTCCTGTATTTCGAACTGTATTGTGGCATCCTTAGCACCCATTGTTATTGATTGATACAGAGCTCTGTCGGTTTCCTCGTGGAACCATATTGTTATTGATTGATGGCCATCACTATTGTTGGGTCTGTTAAGGCCCGGTCCTTTTGGACCTATTGTTTATAGGCTAATGGATGTACCACATATGACTGATTGATTGAAATGCTGATTGATCGAAATACTGATTGATTGAAATATTGAAAGGTTGAAATACTGCTAAATGAATTGATTTCATTACTGTAAGGACATTCATTCATAACCCCTTTACACATTATGTTATTCACTGGGCTTTAGCTCACTGTTTATATATATATGTAGGTTCTCAGCAGCCAGACCGGAGCTAGGAGCGTGGGATTGGTCCCCAGTTTTGTCAAGCCAGCCTATGTGCCTCACTGCGAGGTTCCGTGTTGCCATGCTATGGCTTTGGGGTCTTTTGTATTTCCCCTGACTGTCTCACTGTTTTGTACTGTTGTATAGACTGTCTACTGTTTTACTGCACTGTTATCGGGGGATTGAGTTTCCGTACTGAAAGTCTGTAAATGATTGTATAGTCTGTACTGTATGGAATGCATGAATGTATGAAAAACTTTTTGGCATACAGATTGTCACAGCTCATTGGACACTATTCATTTATTGTTTTGGCTTCCGCCAGGCCCTGAACTCTGTTATATTGTATGATTGTTAAGCAGGCCTTTGGTAATCACGGATTACTGGCCAGTTACGGTGCTAAACCCATAGGGCCGGGTTTGGGTCGTGACAATATTTGAGTGGACAACCAGTTTAAAGATTTGGGCCTAGTTTTACTCTAGAAAATATAATAAAAAAATCATGTAACTAATGAACAGTGGCTCAAAAAAGTTGTTGAGGTACTGTAACAAATTTAACAAAAAATTAATTTAAAAAAAATTTGTTGAGACTAATGGAGAAAGAATTTTATAATTTACTAACTATATTTTAACTTTTTGTTATTTTGCCTTAGCTGATATGGATGCTCTAAGACCTAATGTTGATTTGCATTTTACTCCAAGGAGTAGGGGTGGTTCTGACATTCAGGAGGAGCAAGACGAGCTTAAAAAAATGAGACCTTTATATATATGTATAGACACCCCATTTTTGACCGTCCTCAAGACTTGGACGTCACCGTTGGAACACTCGGTGATCATTCTTGTTTGTATTCGTTTTGAGTTCCCGGAGGCCTCGGTTGCGCGCCTTACCTCAGGATCTCTTAACTCGTTCGCCTAGTGTCTGGTTTTGCACCAAACATTTATGTTTTTTTGCTTTGAGAGTCAGGGAATGGCTTGTAGGCCATCCCCACATCCCACCGGCCCCCCCCCTCGCATCACCGGCCGTTTATTGAGGCCATCGGCTGTGGTTTCTTAGTATAAATGGCGGGTCGGCATAATAGTTGGCCGACCGGCACTTTATTTTGCCGGTGACCGTTTTTGCTGGCCGGTTTGACTCCTTTGCACCCTTGAGACATGGTGCATGCCAGCTGTGCCAGCTGGAATGCACCATCACTCCTCCCCGTGCAGTTTGTGGCCATTTTGAACCCTTGACCCCCTAGTTCCTTCTAGAAGGATGACCCTTTGGCCAAGCTTCTTGGGGAAGCTTGGCCAGCTGTCCCAGCTTCTTCAAGAAGCCAGGAACCATTTGCACCCTCTGCCCCTTTCATTTGGCTTCTTGGAGAAGCCAAGAACCTTTGGCTTTGCCTATATAAGCACCCCTCCTCTCCCATTGTTAGAGGTTAGAAGTTTTGAGCAAAAACCAGAGCAATACACATATATTCTGATATATATCATCCTCTCTCTCTTCATTTTGTGTGTGTTTGAGGGCTTAAAGGGTGTTTTCTTCTTAGTTTTGCACTAAGACACACACCATTACACCATACTTCAACTTTGGGAAGCATTGAGGGTTTGTTCTTGAGGTTTTGGACTGATTTTGATCAGAAGAGAGTGGCTGGACCTACTGTTCTTCAAGGGTTCTTCAAGGGTAACATTCTTACTTTAGATTCTCCAATCTTGCACTAGACTTTTGCCTATCTTGCTTACTGATTTAAGCTTTGTGCAAAACTGAAAAAAGTCTTGTATTTTCATGCTTAAGATCTTTCATTAAGGTCATTTTGGTGTTGGGGGTCGACCTCTCCCTCTTAGGCCTTGTTTGGCCCTTTTTGTTCCCTCTTTGATTGAGCTTTGAACCTTTTTGTGTATTGGACTTCTCACCACTGAAATCCAGTGGATTTTCAGTGGTGAAGAAGTGGTTTTGAGGTCTTGTATAGGGGAGGGACACCCCTCTCCCTTTGTGTCTCTTTTGTCCTCATTTTTGGCTCATAAAGGTAGCATGTATGCTTAGTTACTTTTGGCTTCATTTCAGAGGTTTTTGGGTATTATTGGGTCATATTACATCTCTGTTTTTGGTTGGATTGAAGGCCCCTTGCATGCATGATATACTTGCTTTGTATTCCCCCATTTTGCCTAGAAATGCATCTAGCCATTAGACCATTATGCTTGCTTATTTTTGCCTAGCTTTGTGAAGCTTTTGGTCATGTTTCATCATACTTAAGGACTGTTTGGTACTGATTTGGTCATATTTTCCATGTTTGATATAGCCACCATGCATTTTGGCTTGAGAGCCTTGGGTGTGTGGGTCACTAGCATGCTTTATTTGGCTTATTCCCATGATTTGGCATCATTTGAGATCATATTTCAGTCCATATAATGTGGTCTTACACTTGCATTTGGCTCTCTTTCAATGCTTTGAAGTGTTGTAGTTTTGTGCCTCAAGAGTTGGTCATTGTGTATGCCACCATGTTTAGACATTTGGGATGCCATCTAAGTGGGTTTTGGGGCTCATTCTAACATGCCATAGCTCTGATTTTGTTGGTCTAATGTCCATATTTGTCTTCTTTTAAGTATGCTTGCAAGTTGGCTTTTATGCCTTAGTCTTAGGCCCATTGGTTTGCATGCTTCTCTTGCATGTTGGCACCATCATTTTAGTACCTTTGGCCACTGTTTTGGGGCGTGGCTGTGGTCCCTCCATCTTAGTGTAAGTCCATGGATCATGCATTTACATCTTGTAGTATGCTCATGACATTGCATGTTGTGGTATCCTTATGGTTTGTGCATTGTTGCATACCCATCTCTTTGCATACTTGCCTATCTAGTTTGCATTGTAGTGTCGCATGCTAGTGGCATTTCCATGTTGATTGCATGATAGTTTGCATTGCACTACTTTTTGAATATTTGCTACCTTATGTTGCATAACTTGAGCCATGTTTGCATACATGCATTACATTGTTTGGTTTGGGGTGTCAAACCAAACTCGAGGGGTGAGGGGTGTTTGTACCTCAAGTGATAAAACACATCTCAACCCTCGGTCACCGAGGCCCTTGACTTTGGCATGATAGGGTCTTGGTCCTCATTTGTGTGTTGCATGCATTTTACATTGAATGGCAACCTTGGTCTCTTAGGCTATCATACATGATTGATGGCCCAAGGATCGAGGGCCATGCTCCCTTGAGTCCATATATGATAGGGAACATGACCATGCTTACATGTGCTTGAAATTCTATGTCATACACTGCCTGTCCTCTGTTGCTGTCAAAACTGTTTTCTGCAGGAATTTTTTGCCGACCGGCAACATTTAGTGCCGATCGGCCATTGGTGAATGGCCGATAACTTCATCAGCAGCCGATGGCATTTTACCATGGCCGGTGGTCATTTCCCTTAGCCGATGGTGTTCTGCAGTGTTCATAGAGGATACCCTGGGACTTTGGCAATCTTCAGAGAAGCAAGGCAGTGAAAACAGAGGCAGTAGTGCTATGGCAACGAATTTCCGGGCAAGACGGATCAAGCATGCATCATTCGCGCATCCCGAGGCAGGGCTGCAGCCACCTTTCTTCCATATTTATTTGTCAATTAAATTAGAAGTTTTGTAATAATTAATTGGCTAAGCTAGTTGATTTATTCATTCGGCCTGTATTATTCTTTTGGTCTCTCCGAGCGAGGGCAATTGTGTAATAAGCGTGTGTGGGTGTGTGCATGTCTCCCAACCCCACGTCTTTCTTCCCTTTTATTTACTAGCTTTCAGTGGTTAGATTAGGACATATTTAAATTAGCATACCTTATGCAATGCATGCGTGCATCCATACATTTGTCTTGCATGCACCGGGCTTGGCGCATCATACTAACTGCATCTGTATTTCAATTCCAAATTGAATACGTGTTAGTTGTAGCATTTCACATGTCATTGTAGATTAGCCGAGCCTATTGTAGTTGCATCTTGTGTGTGTTGCATTAGTCATCTTAACATGAGCTAGGATCATGCATATGATTACTAACTAGTTTCTGTTTTGGCTTGAAGTACTAGGTAAGCTTTTATGCTTTAGCATACCGCATGCGTGTGAATGTTGCCATAATAGCATGATTACCATGAGGCTAGTTGCTTATGTGATATAACTACTTGAATGCCTGTGGATGGAGGTCGAATTACCTAAATTGGGATAATACATTAAAACTATGAGTTTTAAGCCCACTAGATAGTGGCAAAATCATCTTTTCTAAAGCCCACTTGAGGGTGGCAAAACCTGCATTTTAGCCTACTTGCGAGTAGCAAACCATTCTCAAAATAAACATGAAATGTTTTGTTCCAATTTAGGCGATTTGGTCTATACTTGTTTGCTGTGCGCATAACATAGTAATTTTAGGCTAATAATTGGAATAAGAACACATAAAGTTTTCAAAAATGGATATCATGGTTAGTAGAGGCCAATCTTTGATCGAGCGAGCGGGGGTACTCACAAAGTGACCTTCTCCGATCGTACCCAAGTTCCCGAGCCGAGGCAACTTTGGTGATGACGGACACGTGGCCTTTGGCACCGAGTCAGGGTTTCCTAAATTCCCCCATTAAAAAATATTTAGGTGGCGACTCTGTATCTGGCAAAGCAGTCCATGTTTGGCACTTCTTTCAAAAAAATCTGTTTTCTCAAAACGATTTGCCGGATTTGGACTCTTTGGTTCAAGATTTAGAACCATGACAAAAGGAGTCCGAACTGTAACCCGTGAGTTCCCTCGCGGACCTGTTACAATATGTAGTTTTTTTTTCTTTTGTGCTAACATAAAATTTACTTATATATATAAATATTAAAAGTACTACTTTGTTACTTAAAATATTATAGGTGATAAATCTTATTGTATTTTTTTCACAATAAATATAATATTATATTTCTAGAGTAATTTCATATGATTTCTATTGTTAACATAAATCAAAATTGTCGAGAGACGTAGGTCATAATTTTTGAGATAGATTTTGGACATCTTCAATGGTAATATTATTTATTTATCCATTTTTTGTTTTTGATATAACTAATTGAATGTAAAAATATTATCAATCCATACATTTGACAAACAATCATTCATAACATTTAAATACTTCACGATCTCAAATATATATATTTTTTATTTTTCAATAAAACTATGGTGTTTGGTTTACTAAAATAAAATTGAATAGTCATTTTTAAACCTCTGTATAAAATGATTACTTTATCACAATGCTGAGTGAAAATTCTATATGTAATATACTTTTTTATCATTTTTTGAGTAACAAAATATAAGAATGAATATTATAATGGAATGATTATTTTATGTATTTTATTTCAATAAATCAAATATAATATGAAACATAAAATTATTTTTTGACAAAATTTGAAAGCCCAAGGCGAACACCTTACTCTCCTTGCTTTGGGTTTGGGCCTGGTAATGAATGTGAGATATGAGTCTTTTGTGTTAGTTGATAGTACTAGGGAAAAAGAGGAACTGGGGTCGCTGCTGTGCCTTTGGCACAGTAGTCACTATTGTGGCTCATTTTGTTGTGCATTATGAATTTATTTTTATAATCTGAACCGTTCATGTTGTAGGGTTTGTTGAGTACTTCATTCCTACCAAAAATCATATAGTTATTGATATCCGATTAATATGATTTTTGGTAGGCATGAAGTACTCAACAAACCTTACAATATGAACGGTTCAAATTATAAAAATAAATCCATAATGCACAACAAAATGAGCCACAACACTGACTGCTGTGCCAAAGACACAACAGTGACCCCAAATCCTAAAAAAGATTGTAGGGGGAGCCCCATGTTACGCCATTAATTAGTTGGAGGAATTGCATCTCTCATGCTCCGTCCCCCATGTTACTCGATTGTTACGATAGTCATAAAACAAGTCATGACGTGAACGAAGGTTTTTGTTCATCAATCATGATTCATAAATGTACCCACTTATACACTGGACGGAACTAAGACCTCGTTCGAAACTTGGGCATATAACTAAAACCTCATTCGGAATTTGGGTTTATAATTAAAAGTCAAACAGTATTATTATAAGGTGTCACATTTAGGACGGTATAAAATATCATTTAATTTGTTAAAATCGTATCAATTCGGATCATTCTATCCACTAACTGTAGATTAAGCTTTCAAATTTATAATACACTCTTAAAACTGTTTCGTTCCGTGATAGTTAATGCATATATATTTTTTAATCTCTAATGAAATAATATAAAAGTAAAAATGAATATGAGAGATTTAAGATGTAAAATTTGTTACAAATTAGTAGTTACGTATATGAAAAATATTATGTAAAATTAATTTGTGATATATATATATAGAAAATATTATACAAATTAGTGTTATATATTACGCAAATACTTAAAATTGGTTAAGAAGATTATTCAATTCTTCAATCCGTCCCAAATTGCCCAAACCGCGATTTTGTTATTTGTTAATCCACCAATCCTTTATTTGATTTATAATTTTACTTTCAAACCATCTGAATTGTACCGCACGCACCTCTAGTCACATCACTCTTTTTTCTTTTCTACTTTTTCTTCATAAAAAGTTAATTAAAATAATCAATTCTAAATGGGACCTAAAAATTATGCTTGGGGGACCAAGGTGTATGTAAAAAAATGTTTAGTTTTGATAAATTACTAACAAAAGATAATTTCTTACGTAATAACCAAAAAAAAAATTTAAAAAAAATTATGAGGTCAAAAATAAATAAATCTAACAAGTAATTTTTTTTTTTTTAAAACTCATTTCTAAAGTTTTGAATTATTAATAAAACCGTTGCCAATATCTAGTAAATAAAAAGTACATATGTTTCCTTGATTTTTTTAAATAGAAAAACAAAAGAGCACACACCTCTTCTATAAATAAAAATAACTAGGCTATATTGATACTATTAAATAGCGTGGAAATTACTTAAAAATTACCTCACTATACATTGTGAAAATTAATTGAATAAAGAGTTAATAAAATACTTTTCAAAAAATTAGGAGGCAATCTTAATGTACATTTTAAAAATATTATAAAATATAGAGGTATTAATGTATTTTTTAAGAACTTGGGAGGGGGCCATGGCATCCCCCATCCCTTGCGTAGTTCCGCCATTGCCAATATAACTCTAAAAAATAATATTTTGCTCTTGACAAATTCGTATGGTGTCCTAACTTTATATTGATTAGTTAAAACAATGTAACTCAATATTTTTTTTATTGAGTTTTGAGGAACAATTTGATAAATTCCAAAGTGATAAACGGAGCCAATTTGGGGCCTAGAGGTATGCTCCGTCTAAGTCTCAAATTCAACTCTCAGTAAGTGCTATCAACTTTTTCAGGCCACGCATGTAGGCTCTACCCAAAATAATTACAATAAATCAATTAGATTTGATTAAAATGTGAATAGGCTTTTTTAGTAACTTTTTGACTTTTTGACTAAAATGTGATATAAAAAAAATTAGTATGTTTGGAATTACTTTTTGGTTTTTTATGAAAAAATGTGCAAAAAGTAGAGAGAAAAGGGAATCTTTGACTTTTTTGTATGAGTTGTTGACCTTTTGATTTTTTTAGTGACTTTTTGACTTTTTAGCTAAAGTAGTCGCTTGCCAAACGAGGCCAAAGATTAATTATGCCTAAACTAGATTAATTAGCTTAATCTAACCCTATATATATATTAAGCATCATTTGAGCTCATTTTCTTCTTCATCAAAAGCGTGGCAGAGGTTGTAGAGAGAGAGAGAGAAACCAACTTCTAAAGACAGAGTAGAAGAATTGTAGAGAATTTGAAAAGGAATTGAAAAGATTAAGCCACCAACATCTAAATTCAAGCTCTAGGTAAGATTATTACCCATAATTCTTGTATGTCATAACCCAAACCCGCCCTTATAGATTTAGCATCGTAACCGGGCAGCGGTCCTTGGATTACCAAAGGACTCTGAATAGATTAACACATAATAAGGGGTTGCGGAAGCAAATATTTAAACTATACATAATCTATTGAGCTATGCAAACATACATGAGACAGAAATTTAAAACTTTATATACACACATGTGACGTCATACGTACATTAGTCTTACATCACTCATATATACAGATAAAACCAGAAGGGGACTTAGCCCAATATACAGATAAACAGAAACTTGTTCAAATTTCACAAAAAGAAGACGAAGTCCTAAAATTAGTTCACAAAACATGACCACGTAACTTTTTTTCGGAACCTCCTTGGGAGGCACAAAGGTTAGCCGACAAAACAGAATTCCAGGCAATCATCATTGAGCCTGGTCGCACGCCTAATCACCTACATACATAAATAATAGAGTGAGTGGGAGCCTAGTAAATAATAACAAAGTAAAGGGATTTAAAGGAATGATGTCCCATATCAGATTTGGAAAGCAGAATCATATTCATGTTCTTATTCAAATCATATACAAAAATCAGAGATTCATGCTTAATCATACGTGGTACATTCATTAGCGTTAACAGAACAGATACAGAATAGATACAAAACAAATACAGAACAGATGGTGGTTATGAGTAACCAGTTCCATAAAGGAACCTCCGGATCTGGGTAACAGAGAATAGATATGCTAAGCTCCATGATGGAGCCTCCAAGATGGGTAACAAATTGCAATATATTAAGTTCCATGGTGGAACCTCCGATACCGGGTAACAGCTAACAAATATGCTAAGGATGCCACAAATACATTTCAAAAATTAGACAATCATTCATTATACAAAACATAACATTTTAGAAAACAGATCTTATTTCATCATACAAAAAATAAATAAAGTTGAACATAGATTTACTAAGTTATTACTCACAGATGGCTCCAGAAGCAGACGGACAAAGCAGACAGATCAAATAGCTTACGGCGTGTGCCCTACACAAACAGATAACGGAAACACACTTAAACACACGCTCGAAAAATGTTTAACTCATTACGTTCGTTCTTAGTGTGTTTCTAAGTCTTATCCTCATTATTATGTCTAAATTAGGGCTTAGGAATGCCTAAAATATAATGAGGATGCCAAAATGTAACTTGAAATACTTAGTCAAATTCTCAAAAACAGGCGAGTTCGCTTGAGCTTAACATCAATCACTCGAGCGGTCTGCAAAGTCTGCAAAAGTACTAGTTGCTTGATTTTTATGCTCGAAGGACGCTCGACGGTCACTTGAGCCAAAGACTAAGTAAATAGGGTCCTCGCTCGAGCACAACTTTAATCGCTCGAACGGTCTGCAAAGTTCTGAAAAACTTCTGGGAGCATGAATTTTACGCTTGAGCCAACTTCTTCTCGCTCGAGCTGAGATGCAAGGCAAATGGTGGTCGCTCGAGCATAGCTTTGGTTGCTCGAGCGATGATGTAGAATTTTGGAATTTTCAGATTGATGTCGAAGATGCAAAACTCAATTCCAAAACTTTAAAACACATCCTTTGGGCTCAAAACTTAAGAAAACATGTCCAAACTTGTAAAACCTTAAGAATTAAGGATTATTTTTATCACGACCCAAACTCGCCTCTATAGGTTTAGCGTCGTAACCGGCCAATAATCCTTGGATTACCGAAGGCCTCTTAACAAAATAACATGAAATTAGGGGCTTCAGAAGCAATAAACATAAATATATCTAGTCCATTGAGCTGTGAAGACATATATGAGACAGATATTCTTAAACTTTGATAAAGAAGCGTGTGACGTCAAAAGATACAGTTGATACATTGAGAAAACTGCTTTCTGAACCAGGTACAGACATTATAAATTTTTATTTATGCCATTTGGAGTTATTGATGCACCTGTGGCTTTTATGGAATTAATGAATCCGATTTTGAAACCATTTTTGGATGAATTTGTGGTTGTATTCATAGATGACATTTTGATTTATTCTAAGACTAAAGAAGACCATGAACAACACTTGAGAACAATTCTTCGAACACTTAGAGAGAAACAATTTTGTGGGAAACTTAAGAAATGTGAATTTTGGTTAGATGAAATCACCTTATTGGGGCATGTTATTAATTGACATGGTATATTTGTTGACCCGTAGAAAATTGAGGCAATTGTGAATTGGCCTACTATAACTAAGATATCAAGGGATCAGAGTTTTATGGGTTTGGCAGGTTACTATAGAAGGTTTGTGAAAGAATTTTAAAAGGTTGTCATACCATTGACTCAACTTACTTGGAAAGGAGAACCATTCGAACTGACCGACTAAAGAGAGTCTGCATTTCAAGAATTGAAGACAAGGCTAACCACAGCGTCGATTCTTACTCTACCATCAAGTACAAAAGGGTTTGTAATTTTTAGTGATACTTCCTATAAAGGTTTGGGTTGTGTTTTGATGCAAAATGGTAAAGTGATTGCTTAAATATCTTGTCAATTGAAACCACATGAAAAGAACTATCTGACACACGATTTCGAACTCGTCGGCGTTGTTTTTGCATTGAAAATTTGGCATCACTATGTTTATGGGGCAAGATATGAAGTGTATACGGATCGTAAAAGTTTGAAGTATTTCTTTACACAGAAAAAATTGAATATGCGTCAAAGAAGATGGGTAGAGCTAATCAAATATTATGACTTGCAAATTCAATATCATCCGGGTAAAGCTAATACAGTGGCTAATACGCTTAGTAAAAAGAATGTGGGAAATTTAGCATGTCTACTTACAGAACGAAAGAAACTTTTATTGGAATTTGAGAGACTAGATATAGAAGTAGTACAACATGGGCAAAACAGTTTGTTTGCCGTCATGTCCACACAACCGGCAATTATAGCATAAATCAAGCAAAAGCAAAGAGAATATGAATTCCTGAAGAGAATATGTGAAGAGTTTGAAATCAAGCCAAGACCGAGGTTTACAATTGAAGATCAAGTATTAAAATTCAAGGAAGACTTTGTGTTTCAAACGTTTTTGAATTAAATAGAAGAATCTTAGAAGAGGCTCACAAATCTAAGTTTGCAATGCATCTGGGAAATACTAAAATGTATCAAGATCTGAAACAAGTGTATTGGTGGCCTAACATGAAGAGAGAGATTGTTGATTTTAATTCCAAATGCCTCAAGTATCAACAAGTTAAAGCTGAATCAAAATACATCGGGATTGCTTCAATCTCTCTCAATTTCGGAATGAGAATGGGAATGGGAGCACATAATCATGGATTTCAGTGTTGGTCTACCTTGGACATCTAGAGGTATGAATTATATTTGGGTTATTGTGGATAGGTTAACAAAATCTGCTCATTTTCTTCCCGGGAAAACTTCCTTTAATGCTTAATGGCTTGCTATCATTTAAATTGATAAGACATTCATTTGCATGGAGTTCCAGTGCCTATTGTTTCAGATAGGGACTCTAAGTTTGTCTCTAGATTTTGACAAAGCCTTCAAAAGGCAATGGGAACAGAGTTGAGGTTTAGTACCGTCTTACCGAAAGGACCATCCAAACTTTAGAAAACATGTTTTGTATGTGTATTGGAGTTTCAAGGCAGTTAGGAAACATTCTTACCATTGGTAGAGTTTGTATATGACAACAGTTTCCATGCTAATATCAGTATGGCACCATAGAAGGCATTGTATGGTAGGAAGTGCATGTAATGACCCGGAACTGTATGACGTAATTACCGGTAAATAAATATGTATTTATGTGATTTAATTGGGAATTATCTGTTTGAATTAGAAAAAAAATCTGTTGGAATTATGACTTCGGGACTGAAATCGATGACCGTAATGGGTTCAAAAAATGAAATTGAACATGTCTATGTGATACCGGAAATTTTTAGAACTATTTGGGAAATTAAATTGAAGACCGAATTTCGTCTGAATCGCTAAGTCCTGTTTGGTTGAGTTTATGACCCAACTTGCTTTATATGATATATATGGATATAGATGGTTATAGATAAGGTTCATTGACTCATTTGACTCAACAAGAGAGAGAGAAGAATCTGGAAAAGGGAGAGAAAGAGAGAGAATCGTGAGAAAGGGAGAGACCAAGGGAGAAAGAAGAAGAGAAAGAAAGGAAGAAGGGGAAATCAAGCTAAAAGGTAAGAAGTTTCCTTAAATTCTTGAAATGGATTGTTGATTCTTGCATGTTTAACTTAAGATCATGGTTTAGAAGGGTTTGGTTCATGTTTATTTGGCTTAAAGGAGGTTCTTCCTCAAAACTCCATGGCTATAGAGATAGGAAGCTTGTATGTATATGTTCATGGATTTTCATCTTAATTTATGGGTTGATCTTGTTTATGAGCTATGTGGGATTTGAATTGAAGATGTAATAGTTAAATTATGATGTTTATCAAGTGTCTTGGGACTTTGGTTTCATGAAATTGAAAGTGGTTTTGCAAAAGAGAAGAAAGGGATGAAATTTGGAAGAAGAACCAGAGTGTCGGATTTTTGCAGGGTCCGCTCGAGCGGAGGCAAGACCGCTCGAGCGTAGATATCGACCTCTCAGCAGTTTTGGGGAAATTGTACTGGCCGCTCGAGCGGCAAAAGTTGCGCTCGAGCGGGAAGGCTTATTTTCAGGAAAGTTTGGCAAGTTGCTCTACATGATTTTTAACATGTTAATGGCCTCATTTAACATCTCATGAACATGAATTAAAGTAAAGAAGGATTAGATTGAGCATGAAACGAATATGAAAGAATGTAAAGAAGAAATGGAATGAACATGTAATGAAGTAAAGGAAGAATGTAAAAGCATGATGATTTAATGTATGATGATAATGAATGGTAAGAATGTGTTAAATGTTGATGCTTGCAGGTCAATCTGTGAAGACCGTGCCATCGGATTTGGAAACCCGCTGTAAGTAACATTATCGTAAAGATATGTTATTATGAATTATGTTCAAAGTGATAAATGATACGATATGATATGATTGAATGATAAATGTTTTCTGTGAACGAATGTTCTGTTTACGAATCTAGTATGGCATCCATAGTTAGTTGAAGTCGTGGGGGCGAGAACATGCAGGCCCATGCACTTTAGTCATGGGGGACGGCATGGAGGGACAAGCCCACGACCAGTTTACGAGATCTCGGTATGTGTTTAATCGGTGTCCGGGACCGGTTACTCTAGTCGTTAGTCGACACATGTTACGCTATGTTATGTTCTATGGAGTATGCCATTACGTATGTTCTATATGATGACTGATTATGATTATGAATGTTTTATTACGGTTTTATAAGAATGTTGGACTTCGTTCACTAACCTCTTTACGTTACTGTTACTTGCTGAGCTTTAGCTCACCCCCGTATTTATGTATTTATAGGTGTGCTTCCAGGGAGTCAAGCCCAGGCGGAGTCTTGATCGAGCCGCCACTTTGAAGCCTACCAGTTTTGTGTGCCTCCGAGTTGGGGCTAGGCCTAGAAGACCGGTAGTGAGTTTTGTCGTTTTGCATGTGTTATGGTACATGTTATGTAATGGATGTGTGTAATTAACTTATTTTTGGCATGTATATATATGTTCATATTATGCACAGCTCTTGGACTATTAGTTTCTTCTTTTTCGCTTCCGCGAGCCCCGTTTATTTATGTTTTGTATAGAAAGGCCTGTGGTAATCTAGGATTACTGGCCGGTCTCGTCACCAAACTTTTAGGGGCGGGTTTGGGGCGCGACAATGGAAGTCTCCGATTTGTTAGACAGAGGTTGGGGATAGAGCTTTATGTGGATTAAAATTTGTGCAAACAACAACCGAAACGATAAGGATCATAGAACAAAGGCTCAAGACCTCTCAGAGCCAACAAGAAAATTCAGTAAATCAGAGAAAAAGGAATTTGGAATATGAAGCAGGTGATCATGTGTTTATCAGAGTCATACCAATAAAAGGGAAAATCAGGTTTGATAGGAAAGGGAAATTGGCTCCTCGTTACATCGGACCGTTTCAGATATTAGAGAGACTTGGCCTAGTTGCTTATCGAATCATTTTACCACCGGGAATAGAACAGATACACAATGTATTTCATGTGTCAATGGTTCGAGGTTATTCTTGGGATCCGTTCCATGTCATTAATTATCATCGGATAGCTTTAGATGATGATTTGAAATACGAAGAATGGCCAGTACAGATTATTAATCGACAAGTGAAACAATTATGAGATAGATCAATTCCAATAGTAAAGGTGGAGTGGAAAGAACACTATGGAAAAGAGGCTACATAAGAGAAAGAGGATGAGATGTGACAACGGTATCACATCTACTTTCTAATAAAGGTAACTTAAGTTCGGAGGACCAAACTTTCTAAGGAGGAGAGACTATGATGACCCCAACATGCATATTATTTTATTAAGAGAATTTGTATGATTATGTGTTTAATTTTGTGTATATTTGTTTGATTATGAAATGTCGGTTAGAATGCTCACTTTGAATCAGAAATTGAAGACTGAAACGAATCCATAAACATAAATTGACAAGTTTAATAGGCTAACTAGAATATTTAGAACAATATGGGATGTTTAATTAAAATTTGATTCAGTTCATAAAAATTAAGTTTTAATTAATTAGAACTTAAGCCTTAATTAATGCTTAATCCTTGATTAGTACATTAAACTAATTATGAGTGTATAGATGTTATGTAAAGAGAATTAACTCATCTTTGAGCTCAAAATCTGTCGGAGCTAGTTTTAGAGAGAGAGAGAGAGAGAGAGAGGGGTCAATTAGAGAAAGAAAGGCTAAGAAGCTTGAAGAATTGCTAGAAGATTGGAGATTTCAGAAGAGAAGGCCAAATTGTGCTTGAATTAGTGTAATTAAAGACTCTAGGTGAGTGTTTGATTCATAATTTATGAATTCAAATAAACTAACATGTGAATTCAATAAATTATGATTTCAATCATAAGCAATGAGTTAATAGATGATGAAATTGAAGCTAGAGCTTTCACACATGCATAATTTCACCATATGATACCATTTTAAGCATCAGTTTTGGCATTCTTGTTGAAATTGGGAGTTAAACTATTCATGCACCAAAGAATTATAAGTTTTAAGAGTTTAATTTCATGTTTTGAAAGTTTTGAAATGAATTTGAAAGCAATTCCATCCATGCATGGAAATTATGGTTTCAAATTTGTAAATTTATGATATTTTTTAACTCATGGCTTTAATTTGGTTTTACATTTATGGTTTCTAAGAGTTTTCAATTGTTTGATCAAGCCATGCAAGTCTTTGCACTTTTAACTTGTATTTTAGAACTCAAATTTTGTTTTCAAAAATCCAGAATTCGACCACATCGCTCGAGCGATGAAGTTACTTGTAATAACCCAAATTGTTTTTTTTTAAATAGCCAGCGCATAATTTAATTGAGCAAAATTTTGAATTTGATTGTCGTGTAAATTCTATGCGAAAACAGTTCGTTTTGTATTTTTTAAAAATAGTTCCTGATCTCAGACAATTATGAAATTTTTATATGTTGTTCCCATATGAGTCTAGCACGTTGGATAAAATATATGAGTATTTATTTTATAAAAATCCACGGACTGATTGGCGTTCAGTTTAATTTATAGCAGAATTTAAAATTGAGTTTTGGGTATTCGGACCATGATTTGAGATAAATCAGTTGGGGATTTATTTTAAATTATTAAACTCCATTCATTTTGGACCCAATTGATTGAATTGTGACCCGTTAGTCACCATGTAATAGTGTTGTGGTTTTATTATTATTATTTGACTACTATAAAAGAGTTGTGAATATTTATGGTGTGCACCATTAAACGAAATATATTTTGTGGTGAGAAAATATTATATTTACTTTTGTCATTAAAGATGTTAAAATGTATTTATGATTGATATATATAGTTAGATATTTATGGTTAGACATTTGGTTAGATATTTGTTTATAATATATATATACATATAAAAGTGATCAAATAGGATGTTTTGTTCAACTTTGGGTTCTTGCCACGAGGAGAAAGAGAGAAAAAAGGGTTCCAATATTAGTTTTTCATGGGTTTGATCTAGTATAAGTCATTTTTAACCCCTAGTGCTTTGGATCTAACATAGAGGGCAGAAAAGGTGTCGTTTGGCTCCAAGCAGATTTAATTTCTATTGCCAAAAAATTTGAAAGCTTCTTGGCTTGAGGTAGGAATTTTTCCTACACTTCTTTATGCACTTTTACTTGATTATAGGGAGCTTAGAGTTGTATATAATTTATAGAATTTTTGAAAATTTTGTGATTTATTTCTTAAAAGAGAAATTTTGAGAAAAATAAAAAAGTCGATGCCCAAATTGTGAGAGTGTAAACTTAGAATATGTTTGTAAGGTTATGAAAGAGTTATGTTTTAAATTTGAACAAAAACGGACTTTGATTCGATTGGTTTTGAAATTTTTACCGGTTTGTGACCAAAAGAGCATTTTTAAAGAAAATAAAGGAATTACGTTTTATTTTTGGAGCTTTCAATCAAAATAGGACATCATAATTGAATAAGGCTTGGAGAATGAGTTTGGAAAGAAAATGATGTTTTCTTGGGCATTAACGATATTATTTTGTTAATGTATCTGTTGGAATAAAACCGATACGGTTACAAATGGACCTTGAAAGGTTACCGGACGTGATTGTGATATGAAAATTAGTGTATTTGTTCATATTTGATGAGATGTGGAATAGATTGTATTTATCAGAATTTTTTTGGAATTTAATTGTTTAAATATCAGTTTAGAAACATCTGTTTTGGGCTATCGGTAGAGGATAACCATGATTGTTGTAGAAATGCATGAGACTTAGGTAAATTGAACCACATTCCTCATTTGTTGCATTGAACATTGCATTACATTCATTTCATTGGAAATGTATCTGTTTTTGAGAAATGTTTGTAAATGTATCTATTTGTGAAATGATGAATACTTGGTGAATCTGGGTAGGGGGTGTGAAATTGTGACCCGTTAGGTGTCGAGCCTTCCAGTTTATTGGTAAAAATGACAGTGGTAGTGCATTAGGGCCTACTTGCAGACACTCACCTAGAGATTCACAGAGCCTGTATTCATGTAATAGATATGGTTTAAAATAGAAATGGTTTTATATCTGTTGTTGCATCTCAACATTACATGCTTTATAAAAAAGAGAGATAAATTTGTTTTATCATGAGCATGGCATGAACATACTCCTCTTTAATCTTGTCATGGTTCATATGTTGTATAGTATATCTCTACTAGGCTGTGGCTCACCTTATAAAGGAAACCATTTCAGGTACAGATGTTATGCCTCCGCCAAGGCATTGACTTGGGAGGACTCGGAGCTGAGGCTTCATTTTTGTTTTATTGTTATTTGTTGAATGTAAGCCCATGGCTGTATTTGCGTTGAGTTGAAACTCCATTTTGTGTAACTAAGAATGTTCTTGAATAAATTTGTAAGCCTGTAGGGCACTTATTATCTGTTTGGTTTTCATTTCATACTTGTTGTAAAATGTATGTTTGGGATTGAAACTGGGGTATTGAGATGTGAATAGTATGTATTTGGCAATTGGGATTTAATGAAAATAGATGTGTGGAATAGTTAGTTATATATATATATATATATGTGTGTGTTTGTCTCTCAGGTGGGTTTTGTTGCATAAATAGATATACCTTGCCCAATTTTGGGGGCGTTACATTGCTGCTCAAGCGCACTTTGCATTCATCCAGAAGTTTTGTAGAACATTGAACACCGCTCGAGTGACCAAAAGTCTACTCGAGCGAACCCACCTTTTATTGCACTTGGCTCGAGCGATTATCGAGCCTAGTTTTCTAGCATTCAGTACTTTTGCAAACCATGCAGATTGCTCCAGCGACCAAAGGTACGCTTAAGCGAACTGCCCTATTTCAGCAACTTTTGAAAAACACTTTTGCGTGCATACTTTCATTCTCGTGCTCTTTTAGGCATTCTTAAGCATTGGTTAGACATCATTAAAGACGGAACAAGTTAGAAACACATTAAAGAAATTGAATTAAGATATAATGTTGTTTAATCAATGTGTTTCATTGTGTATTGCTATGTGTTTTGTGTAGGTTGGTCACCCGAAGCTTACATCAGTTCAAACCCACTGTGAGTAGTATCTCTATAAAGATATGTTCGAAATATATTTTGAAATTGTTTCAAGAATGATATTAGTGAAATGTTATTTTTATATAAATGAATGAATTGTCCTATTTGAAAAGTATTCGTGGCATCCTTTAGCGAGACCTTTGCCTGGGGGAAATGATACCATGACCCTTCGAATATTGTTTTGACAGAGATCTCTGATGAATGACCCAAATGGGTCCCTTCACTAGACCTTTACAGTCCCTTTGTATATACCTTCGCGGTCTCTTTGCTAGACCTTGATGATCCCTTCGATTAGGCATTCGGGCCCCTTTGTTACTCTATTAAATGTACCATGTATGATAAATGATTAATGGATTTCAATATGACAAATGTTCAAATTGAATTTGTTATATGATTATTTTGAAATGCAAGATATGATTTATATTATGTTGGATTTTATTCATTAACCCTTTATTTTGATATTACTCACTGCGCTCTAGCTCACTTTTCTCCCTTATATGTGTAGGGGAGCATGTGGATCGCCAAGTTTAGAGTTGCTTCGGGAGTCCACCTCTTTTGTAAAGTCGTTCGTGAAGTGCCTCCGTAATGGGGCATTACTTGGTCTCTAGCGGAGCCAAGCTTTACCCTTTTGTTTAGTCTTTTGTTTTTGCTATTGAAGAACATGTTGTCTGTATGATGTTGAAGTCGAAGTTTATACTTGTTGCAAATGTTGTTATGGATGAAGTATAAAGTTCAAGTTATTTATGAAAATTGTTATGTAAGCACCACTAAATAGATTTGTTTATTTATAGTTAAAGCTTCCGTTAAGTCTTGTAATTTATATAATTATTTGTATTTGTCTTTGAGGCCGAATGTGATTTAAGATTACTGGTCAGTCATGACCTAGATCTCTAGGGACGTATTCAGGTCGTGACAATAAAGTAATTTAAAGTATTTAAATGAATTAAAAATGATAAGTGGAACTGAATATGGAAATAAATCTCGAAAAATTGAATTAGTGGTGGCCAATTATTTTGGATTAGGTGAAAAGGGGTATCCAATTAATGACTTTTCTTTTTATACCTAAACTCTATAGCCAATTTTCTAGTCATGATGAATCAATGGCCCAAATTTAAAAGAAGTCAAGATTTTCATTTTTTTAAAAAAATAGGTGACGACCTTATTAATTTAGTGAATCAGTTTATATTTAGCAATTGTGGGTTACTGGGATCCCCCGATATGTCCCTCGAGAAAAACAAAATTCCTTATGGAATAGATTTTAAGAGGAGTGATGGAGATCCCCTCCAATCACCACCCCCACCACCAATGGGAGAGAGAGGGGTCCAAGGGATGGGAAAAAAAAGGGTCTTAGATATTTTTGAGATTTCAATTTATTATCAAATTTAAACCTCAATAATTCACAACCGCTAATCTTTGCTCAGACGAACTCGTCGACTCAATGCCATGATAGGAGTACATGGCTCTACCCCATTCATGCTCAGCCCAAGTCCGTAGTGTGATCAGGCCCACAGCCAGGCAAGTGCACAGCCCAATCCAGTTTTACACTGGTCAGATTCAGCCTCGCTACAACAAATTAAAATTTTAAAAATGAAAATTTAGGAATAATATTCACTATGCTTGGTTATCATTTTTCAAAAATACTTTTCAGAAAATTTTACTTTCTTATTTTTCGTGTTTTTTTTGTTTTTATTGAATTTTTTTAATATTTTGAGCATTTTTTTTAATTTTTAGACATACCTAACATAAATATACCTAAAAAGTAAAAAAATTTGAAAAAAACCTTTTAAAAATTCACTAAATACCAAAAATACAAAAAAAAATACAAGAATTCAGTACATTTTTTGTATTTTTATGTATTTATTAATTTTTAAAAATATTTTTTCACAAATTTTTTACTTTTTAGATACATCTAAGTAAAGTGCATCTAAAAACGTAAAAAAAATGTTTAAAATTTTAAAAATATTCACTAAAAACAAAAAAATACGAAAACTAAAAAACTCAGTTTTCAAAAAACTTAATTCAAAAAACTCAAACCAAACACACTAATTACTTTTTAAAGATAAAATATTTTAGTTGTCAAAAGTCTCATGAGAATTTAGTGATGAATTACTATCTATTTTGGATCAAAATTTGTCTCAAAAAGTAAATATTTTGTAAACCAAATTGTTTTGCTCCTAAAAAGGTAATTATTAGTGATATTTTTAAAATTACCGCTAAAAATTTATTTTTTGACTATTCGGAACGATTTTTTAGCAATGACTCTCACAATGACAGGGTGTCTTCAAATATTTTTTGCAAAAAAAAATTCACTTTTAAAGATTGAAAAATTCAATTCATAAAACACATATATGTTATAGTGTCTCTTCAATTGTTGTGTTTTTTTTTTCCCCTTTCAGAACTCGTGGAAGAGGACCAGGTATAATAAAGTGAAAAATGCTTGGGACCTCTAATTAGAGGTACCACTAATGATGTGGCAGTGGGTCCCACCACTGCCACAACCAATCCTGTGTCTTGATTTTTTTTATTTTTTATTTTTTTCCTTTTCCACCTCATTAGAGGTGTGTTTAGAGGTGTGTTTTTAGAGGTCTCTAGCATTGTTATAATAAAGTGGTAGCTGTGTGATTTGGTTGTAGATTCTACACTAGCGGTTTAGCCGAGATTGATCTCCCACAATTTGGCAAAATATAGACATTCAACATAAATTTTTTTTTTTAAATTTGTTTTTGTTTTGTTTTAATTTTTTTTTTTTTTTTCATCAGAACATAAAATGTTAATAGATTAGTATAGTTAAATTATCATAATTAAGGGTGAGCAGCGGATATATCGATCCGTCAAAATCGACCGAACCGAACCGATCCGCCGCATTTTGGACGGATGCGTGATGACGAGCGAACGGATGCGGATTGATTTTCTCCAATCCGCCAATTTGGCGGACGGATGGCGGATTTGAGGTTCCTTTGGCCGCAACCAAACCGCCAAACCGCAAGCACCCCTAGTAATTTATAAGACATTATGTTTTTAATTTGTTTAAATATTTTATTTGTATTTTCAATTGAAAAAGAGTTTAAATATTCTGTTAAAAAAAGTTTTCAACTTGAATATATTTTTTGAATTGAAAAAAATAAACGTATTATTTATCTATATATATATATATTTTTAAATCTAATTCTAAAAATAATAAATAGAAAATATGATATATGCTGGTTGGTGTTTGTTTTCAAAAATATATATAGATATAACAATACAGAGACATACAATCTCTACTATTGCTCTATTCATGGTTTTGGTGGTTTGAATTATTTTTATATTTTAAAAACCACATATTGTAATATTTTATATGGATGAGACATGCAGTAATTGTAATATGTGGATGAGGCATGCATATTCTAAAGTTTTAAACTTTATTTCTTTGAATGAGGCATGCAGTGATTGTGATATTCTAAAGTTTCAAACTGTAATACTTTCTTTTTCTTTTTTTTTTGAGGAAGTGCACAAGTTGAATTATGTTAAAAATTTATAAAATTTTAAACCGCCAAACCGATTTGCATCCATCCGCCAAACCGCCAATCCGCTCAATCCACATCCGTTGGATTGGCAGATGGATGCGGATTGATTTTCTCTAATCCGTCAATCTGGCGGACGGATGGCGGATTGGAAGTTTTGTGGCCGCAACCGACCCGCGCCCCCCCTAATCAAAATAGACTGACATCACTCAATTGACTCAAATTTAAAATTTCACCTCACTAACACCCAAATATCCCTTCATGACCAGTTTAGATTACAAGGTGAATCAACATAGAAGAAAACTTGATTAAAAGCAAAAAATCTTGATTAAAAGTAAAAAAAGTTGATTTTTATCACCTTCCCAAAGTAGGCCTAAATATTTTTGGTCAAAAAGAATCAATAATATAGGCGGGGTCATAGAAGCGAGTCGGATACACCGCTGTTCATGAGAATGCATATTTTGAAGTAAGCATGCAATGCAATGCAATGCAATGCCACCCATTGTTATGTGGATGAAAAGCCTGTATATGATGAATATTGAGTGCGTAGGCCATTTTCATTCTGAGGGGGCCAATATTATCAGTGCATGAAGTGCTCTGTCAATCAATGTGCCCCGTCTGTCGTATGTTGTTGGTCATATAATAATCAGTAATAATAGAGATCACTAAAAAATCTCATCACTAATAACTCTAAAGAGTTGGAAAATGTAAAAAATAAAAGAAAAAAGAAAAACACAAGAGACAACCATCACATCAAAGGGAGAGCCACCTCATTAGTGCTCCCCTAGTGCTTCCTTTTTAGTGCTCCCAAGCATTAATCTATAATAATACGGAAACAACAGTCTTAGCTGTAAAGCCGTTAAATTGAATTGAAGCCCATAAATAAAATAAAAAAAATAAAAATAAAAATAAAAACTTATTTAAAAAGATAATAACATTAGCAACACTAAGATAATAGTAGCTAACTAATAGATATATTAATAAGAGCATCTGCATCAGTCTTAATAAATTTTGAATTAAATTATAATTTAAAATTCACTTTTGTTATTTTAGTTAATCATCTTTTTAGTACTCACTGTATCAAACTCTCTATTTTAACTCAATCTTATTAAAATATTAATTTTTTATTGCATTTATTATTCTTTATTTTTTTATAAAATTGATGAGATGCCACCCAAACAATTCTTAAAAAATTAAAAAAAAATTTGTCGTTGACCGGTCGACCAGTTTCTGCTACAGGCACTCACGGGACATTCGGTAGGATATCTGGGAGGACATCCGAGTGGACGACTAGTTTAAAGATTGTGGCCCAGTTTTGCTCCATAAAATAATAAAAAATCATGTAGCTAATAAACAATGGCTCAACAAAATTGTTGAGTTGTAGTAAATTTAACAAAAAGTTAATTTAGAAAAAATTTGTTGAGACTGATGGAGGAAGAATTTTATGATTTACTAGCTATATTTTACCTTTTTGTTATTTTGCCTCAGCTGATGCGAATGCTCTAAGACCTAATGTTAATTTGCATTTTACTCCAAGTAATGAATAGGGTCTGTTCTGACATTTAAGAGGCTCAAGGCGAGCTTAAAAAAATGAGACTTTTATATATATGTAGTTTTTTTTCTTTTGTGCTAACATAAAATTTATTTGTATATATAAATATTAAAAGTACTAGTTTGTTACTTAAAATATTATAGGTGATAAATCGTATTTTAAAATATTGTATTTTTTTCACAATAAATATAATATTATATTTCTAGAGTAATTTCATATGATTTCTATTGTTAAACATAAATCTTAATTGTCGAGAGACGTAGGTCATAATTTTTTAGATAGATTTTGGACATCTTCAATGGTAATATTATTTATTTATTCATATTTTTTTTCTTTTCGATATAACTAATTGAATGTAAAAATATTATCAATCTATACATTTGACAAACAACTATTCATAACATTTAAATACTTCATGATCCCAATTTTATTTTTTTTTTCAGTAAAACTATAATATTTGGTTCACTAAAATGAAATTGAACAGTCTTTTTTAAACCTCTGTATAGACTGATTACTTTATCACAATGTTGAATGATAATTCTATATGTAATATACTTTTTTATCATTTTTTGAGTAACAAAATGTGAGAATAAGTATTATGAATGAATCAAATATAATGTAAAACATAAAATTATTTTAGACAAAATTGGAAAGCCCAAGGTAAATCTTTAGATAGATTTTGGACATCTTCAATGGTAAATCTTTTTTTTTTTTTTTTTGATTTAACTAATTGAATGTAAAAATATTATCAATCCATACATTTGACAAACAATCATTCATAACATTTAAATACTTCATGATCTCAATTTTTTTTAAAAATTTTTCAATAAAATTATAGTGTTTAGTTCACTAAAATAAAATTGAATAGTCATTTTTAAATCTCTGTATAGAATGATTACTTTATCACAATGCTAAATGATAATTCTATATGTAATATACTTTTTTTTATCATTTTTTGAGTAACAAAATGTGAGAATGAGTATTATAATGGAATGATTATTTTACGTATTTTATTTCAATAAATCAAATATAATATGAAACATAAAATTATTTTAGACAAAATTCGAAAGCCCAAGCGAACACCTTACTCTCCTTGCTTCGGGGTCGGGCCTGGTAATGAATGTCACATATGTGTCTTTTGTGTTAGTTGATAGTACTAGGGAAAAAGATTGTAGGGGGAGCCCCATGTTACGCCATTAATTAGTTGGAGGAATTGCATCTCTCATGCTCGAGCCTTGCTGGGTACACCCAGCGGGGGTTGACCCCCAGTGACGTGGGGCTCCCCCACTGGTCAGCTTTTCTTTTTTTCTTTTTTTTTTTATTACAGGCCAATCACCTAGTGACACGTGGCACTGGGTGTCACTGGGTGTCACCCGTACTGGGTGTACGAGGCTTTTCTCCTCATGCTCCGTCCCCCATGTTACTCGATTGTTGCGAAAGTCATAAAACAAGTCATGACGTGAACGAAGGTTTTTGTTCATCAATCATGATTCATAAATGTACCCACTTATACACTGGACGGAACTAAGACCTCGTTCGAAACTTGAGCATATAACTAAAACCTCATTCGGAATTTGGGTTTATAATTAAAAAGTCAAACAGTATTATTATAAGTTGTCACATTTAGGACAATATAAAATATCGTTTAATTTGTTAAAATCGTACCACTTCGGATCATTCTATCTACTAACTGTAGATTAAGCTTTCAAATTTAATACACTCTTAAAACTATTTCGTTCGGCTATAATTAATACATATATATTTTTTAATCTCTAATTAAACGATATCAAAATAAAAATGAATATGAGAGATTTAAAATGTAAAATTTGTTACAAATTAGTAGTTATGTATATGAAAAATATTATGTAAAATTAATTTGTGATATATATATATGGAAAATATTATGCAAATTAGTATTATATATTACGCAAATGCTTAATAATTGGTCAAGAATATTATTCAATTTTCAATCCGTCCCAAACTGCCCAAACCGCGATTTGGTTATTTGTTAATCCACCAATCCTTTATTTGATTTTATAATTTTACTCTCAAACCATCTGAACTGTACTGCACACACTTCTAGTCACATCACTCTTTTTTCTTTTTTACTTTTTTTTTTTTTGCAAAAAGTAAATTAAAATAGTCAATTTTAAATGGGACCTAAAAATTATGCTTGGGGGTCCAAGGTGTGTGTGTAAAAAAATGTTTAGTTTTGATAAATTACTAACAAAAGATAATTTCTTACGTAATAACCCAAAAATAAAAAAACTTATGAGGTCAAAAATAAATAAATCTAACAAGTAATTTTTTTTTTTTAAACTCATTTCTAAAGTTTTGAATTATTAATAAAACCGTTGCCAATGTCTAGCAAAGAAAAAGTATATATGTTTCTTTGATTTTTTTAAATAAAAAAACAAAAGAGCATACACCTCTTCTATAAATAAAAACAACTAGACTATATTGATACTATTAAATAGCGTGGAAATTAGTTAAAAATTACCTCATTATACATTGTGAAAATTAGTGGAATAAAGAGTTAATAAAATACTTTTCAAAAAATTAGGAGGCAATCTTCATGTACATTTTAAAAACATTATAAAATATAGAGGTATTAATGTATTTTTTAAGAACTTGGGAGGGGGGCCATGGCATCCCCCATCCCTTACGTAGTTCCGCCATGTAGTTCTACCATTGCCGATATAACTCTAAAAAATAATATTTTGCTCTTGACAAATTGTATGGTGTCCTAACTTTATATAGACTAGTTAAAACAGTGCTACTCAATATCTTTTTATTGAGTTTTGAAGAACAATTTGATAAATTCCAAGTGATAAACGGAGCTAATTTATGCTCCGCCTAAGTCTCAGATTCAACTCTTAGTAAGTACTATCAACTCTTTCAAGCCACGTATGTAGGCTCTGTCCAAAATAATTAGAATAAATCAATTAGATTGATTAAGATTAATTATGCCTAAACTAGATTAATTAGCTTAATCTAATCCCCTATATATATATATATATATTAAGCATCATTTGAGCTCATTTTCTTCTTCATCAAAAACGTGGCAAAGGTTGTAGAGAGAGAGAGAGGAACCAACTTCTAGAGAGACAGTAGAAGAATTGTAGAGAAATTGAAAGGGAATTGAAGAGATTAAGCCACCAACATCTAAATTCAAGCTCTAGGTAAGATTATTACCCATAATCCTTGTAAATAATCCATGTATGTCACGACCCAAACTCGCCCCTATAGATTTAACGTCGTAACCGGCCAGCAATCTTTCGATTACCAAAGGCCTCTGAACAGATTAACAAATAATAAGGGTTGCGGAAGCAGATATATAAAACATACATAATCCATTGAGCTGTGCAAACAACATGAGACAGAAATTTAAAACTTTATGTACACACATGTGACGTCATACGTACATTAGTCTTACGTCACTCACATATACAGATAAAACCAGAAAGGACTTAGCCCAATATACAGATAAACAAAAACTTGTTCAAATTTCACAAAAAGGAGACGAAGTCTTAAAATTAGTTCACAAAACACGACCACATAACTTTTTTTCGAAACCTCCTCGGGAGGTACAAAGGTTAGCCAACAAAATAGAATTCCAGGCAATCATCATTGAGCCTGGTCGCGCGCCTAATCACCTACATACAGAAATAATAGAGTGAGCAGGAGCCCAATGAATAATAATAAAGTAAAAGGATTTAAACGAATGATGTCCCATATCAGATTTGGAAAGCATAATCATATTCACATTCTTATTGAAATCATATACAGAAATCAGAGATTCATGCTTAATCATACGTGGTATATCCATTAGCGTTAACAGAACAGATACAGAATAGATACAGATCAAATGCAGAGTAGATGGTGGTTATGAGTAACTAGTTCCATAAAGGAACTTTCGAATCTGGGTAATAGAGAATAGATATGCTAAGCTCCATGATGGAGCCTCCGGTACGGGTAACAAATTGCAGACATATTAAGTTCCATGATGGAAGCTCCGATACTGGGTAACAACTAACAAACATGCTAAGGATGCCACAAATACATTTCAGAAATTAGATAATCATTCATTGTATAGAACATAACATTTCAAAAAACAGATCTTATTTCATCATATAGAAAATAAATAAAGTTGAACATAGCTTTACTAAGTTATTACTCACAGATGGCTCCAGAAGCAGACAAACAAAGCAGACAGATCAAATAGCTTACGGCGCGTGCCCTACACAAACAAATAACGGAAACACATTGAAACACACGCTCAGAAAATACTTAACTCATTACGTTCGTTCTTTGTGTGTTTCTAAGTCTTACCCTCATTATTATGTCTTAATTAGGGCTTAGGAATGCCTAAGATGCAATGATGATGCCAAAATGTAACTTGAAATACTTAGTCAAATTTTCAAAAACAAGCAAGTTTGCTCAAACGCAACCATCAATCGCTTGAGTGGTCTACAAAGTCTGCAAAAGTACTGGTTGCATGATTTTTTCGCTCGAGGGACGCTCGATGGTTGCTCGAGCCAAAAACTAAATAAATAGGGTCACTATAGAGTGCAACTTTGGTCGCTCGAGCAGTCTACAAAGCTTTGAAAAACTTCTGGGAGCATGAATTTTACGCTCAAGCCAACTTCTTCTTGCTCAAGCTGAGATACAAGGCAAAAGGTAGTCGCTCTAGCGCAGCTTTGGTCACTCGAGCGATGATACAGAATTCTGGAATTTCCAGATTGATGTTCAAGATGCAAAACTCAATTCCAAAGCTTTAAAACACATCCTTTGGGCTCAAAACTTGAGAAAACATGTCCAAACTTGTAAAACATTAAGAATTAAGGATCATTTCACAAAATCAAAACCCAAAAGCATGCCAATTGTACAATATCAAACTTGAACTTAAAGAACAAAACATGAAGACAACATGCATGAATTGTCTTGGCTTCAAAGCTTTCAAAACATTATCAAATGAAGTGTTTAACTCAAATACATGTTGAATTCTTAGAACAAAGCCAAAATAAGGACATGTAAGAGGAAATTCTTTGGAAAACAACTTCAAAATGCCATGAAATATGCATGCATGCATGACTTGAGTTTTAATTGTTAAATTTTAACTCAATTCTTGTGATTCATCTCCCAATTCACTTGAATTCTAACATTAGCTATCTCAATTACATAGCTAAAGGGTTAAATTCTTGCCTTAGCTTCTCAATTGAGATGGCTAATTGTTTGAGTTTCCAAGCCAAAACCTCCAAGTTCTTCTAATTTTCTACAATCCTCAAGCTTGAATCTGATTCTTCCTACTCTCTCTCTCTCTCTCTCTCTCTCTCTCTCTCTCTCTCTCTCTCTTCCCCACGTTTGAGCTCAAAAGATAAGGAAATGAAGGTGTATCTAATGCTCCTAAGTCAACAAGTTTCCTTATAATAGGCATGATTAGGTTTCCTTAATTAAGCTTGGTTTAGGCCTAAGTAGTTAGCATTATTTTATTCTAATTATTTTATTCCGAATCAAATTTAAATTGAACCTATCATAATTTTCTCAAAATTCTATATAACACATAAACCAAGTCAATTTCGAGATCAAATGCCAATAAGACCTTCAATTTGCATAATGAAACAGAAACACCAACAAATAATTCTACGACAGACAGATATAAACACAAATATCATATAACACATGCAATTAACTCGATATTTCATCTTAATTTCTCATTAGGCATTCTTAATCATGCAGTAGATGTTGATTATGGATCGGGGTTGTTATAATGTAAAAGTTGAATTCATGAAACTTGTAGGACCATTGCATGAAATTGAGAGGAAAATGTTATAATAACTTGAATTCTTGTAGGATTGAGTTAAAATTGGACATGCATGCGTAATTCTTCATCTTTATGGCTGAATTTCTACAAATTCATAAATGAATGGAGCTTATGCATATAACTTGAAAATTTTTCCATAATTTACACTCTTCATTTCATATAATCAAGCTTTGAAAGGAAATAAGTTCAATTTATTGCATGCATGGAAAAATCATTGAGTTTTGGGATCTGTTTTGGGAATTTGAAAGAAGTTTTGAGAGTATGATTTCATAAATTCCATGTATTCATGCTTTATAAAGAGTTTCTACATATTTCTACAAAGTCATGCAAGCTTTGAACATGAAAGACATGCTTTTGAACCTCAAAATGCATTCTGGAAAACCTAGATTTCGTTCACTTAACTCGAGTGATGAACCTATCGCCCGAGCGCACTTTACATGCTGCCAGAATTTTTGCAGATATTTGCAGTTGGCTCGAGCGACCAAGTGTGCGCTCGAGTGAACTCTACTTTGCATTGCACTTGGCTCAAGCGACCAAGTGATGGCTCGAGCCTACTTTAATACCTTCTAGTACTTTTGCAGTCAGGCCACACTGCTCGAGCCACCAAATGTGTGCTCGAGCCCTTATTTTCAGCAATTTTTTGCGAACACTTACATTTGCATATTTACATTTCCATACTCTTTTAAGTATTCTTAGGCATTGTTTAGACATCCTTAGTCATGGAATAAGCTAGAAACACACATAAGAGAATTGAATTAAGATATGATATTTGTTTTATACATGTGCTTCAATATGTATCTTTGTTATGTGTTTTGTGTAAGTGGTCATTCGAGATCTAACACCTGTGCCAGCCCACTGTGAGTAATAATTTTGTAAAGGTATTTTCAAATGTATTTTGAATTACTTCAAGAATGTTATTTGAAATGCTATTTTTACTAGATGAATGATTATCTCATTTGAAATGTATTTGTGACATCCTTTAGTGAAACCCTCGCTTAAGGGAAATAATACCATGGCCTTTTATTTGATAAGGCCCTTGCTTGGGGAAAATAATACCAAGGCCCTTCGTTATTTGATTACAGAGGTCTCTAATGTTGACCTGCGTGATCTCTTTGCTTGACCTATATATATATGGTCCCTTCATTTAGACCCATCTAGTCCCTTTGTTGACCTTCATGGTCCCTTTGATGTAAGCTTTCGGGCCATTTGCTTTACGTTATTGGATGGACCACATATGAGTTATGATTCATGAACTTTTGATATGACGAGTACTTAATTATGATTTGTTTCGAAAATCATGAGATATGATTTGTAGAATGCTAAATATCATTCATTCAACCTCTTTATACTGATATTACTCACTAGGTTTTATCTCACCTCTTTTCCCTGTAAGTGAGCAAATGAAACGTCAAGTCTAGAGAAGCCTTGGGAGTCCTCCCTCAGTGAAGTCGCTTTTGGAATGCCTCTGGGGTGTACTTGGATTCGAGCGGAGCCAAGCCATGTTAATCCTTTGTTTATGTTATTTTGTTTTTGTTCTTTAGAGACTCGTTTTGAAGGAATATTATGTATAAGGAGTTTAACTGGATGTGTTGTACTTATGTATCTATGAATGAATGTATGAAGTTTTAAGTTTTAAATACTTATGAAATTTGCATGTATGCACCGCTGGATGGACGTAGTTATATTCTATTATTGCTTCCGCAAAGTCCCATTTACTATTATTACTCATGTGAATTGTCTTTGAGGCTTGGTAATCTAGGATTACTAGCCGGTCATAACTTAAACCTCTAGGGCAGGTTTGGGTCGTGACAATTATTGTTGTGATTGAGGTGTTTTGCAAAGTCTTAGTTTGTTATTGAAAGTATTTGTTGTGAACACTTGTTTGTATGACATGTGTATATATATGTATTGAACTAACTTGATAGGAGAGTAATATACAATTTCACAGTTTTTTTCCTACTAAATATAACTATATTACTAAAGTGATACATGTTAGAAAATTAAAAGTATCCAAAGGTAATATAGCATTACATATTGACAATGTATGAATACAGTAACATATATAAATTTACATTTGTATTTATCGCACTTTCTTGTGCATTTTATCTCACTCGCACTATCTTGGGCACTTACACTTTGTATCTCACTTGCACTGTCTTGTGCATCTTGTGGTTGTATCTCACTCGCACTGTTTAGCGTATCGCACTGTCTTGTGCATTTCAAATCACTCGCGCTGTTTAGCGTATCGCACTGTCTAGTGCATTTCAAATCAATCGCGCTGTTTAGCGCATCGCACTGTTTAGTGCATTTCAAAATCATTCGCGCTGTTTAGCGTATCGCACTGTTTTGTGCATCACATCATCGCGCTATCTTGCGCACCTCCATCGCACTGTCTTGTGCATTATATTTCATTCGCGCTATTTTGTGCATCTCATTGCATTTTGCCTTACATCTCATTCGCGCTATTTTGTGTATCGCACTATCTTGTGCAATTCATCATTCGCGCTATTTTGCGCACTATTTTGTGCACCTTACTTGCATTTTGCATCCATTCAATCGCGCTATTTTGCGCATCGCACCGTCTTGTGCATTCGATCACACTGTTTTGTGCATTGCATCATTCGCGCTATCTTGCGCACCTCCATCGCACTGTCTTGTGCACTCGCGCTTTCTTGCGCATCGCACTATCTTGTGCACTTACATGCTGTATCTCACTCGCACTATCTTGTGCATTCCATTACACTCGCGCTGTTTAGCGTATCGCACTGTTCTGTGCAATTTACTTTCACGCTTTCTTGCGCATCGCACTGTTTTGTGCATTACATTGTTTCATTCGCGCTATTTTGCGCATCGCACTATTTTGTGCACTTTACTTGCATTGTACGTGCATTTTATCGCGCTATCTTGCGCACCTTACCTGCACTTGTTAGTGCATTATATTTCATTCGCGCTATTTTGCGTATCGCATTGTTTTGTGCATATATGCCACATCGCACTCTCTTGTGCACCTGTATAGTACTGTTTTGTGCATTCACTCTTGCATTGCACTGTTTTGTGCATCTTGTTAGCACTGTCTTGTGCATTCCAACCTGCTTCGCACTGTTTTGTGCATCTCCTTAGCATTGTTTTGTGCATTCACTCTGCATCACATTGTCGTGTGCACACTGTGTTTTTGCATAAATCCTGAATTTTCAAACCGGCTTCGCGTAGCGTATTAGTCCAATTATCAAAGTCTTCCTGCATATCGTTTGCATCCTGCCCCTGAACTACGCTAGTTTGATTCCTTGCAAAGGGATACGTAGGCAGCCTGCGGGCACAACCACTTATTCATTTGTATTTTTGTTTGTCCAAGTCTTCGGCCTCGTCAAAAATGGGTCGTCTCTGGGCTTTGACACTCACTCCCGTCATTGTTATGACTTACGAGTTCTGTCAAAGAGGGGCAACTGTAGACACCCCATTTTTGACCGCCCACAAGACTTGGGCACTACTGATGGTTTACTTGGTGGAGAAAGGTGTGCAGGGCACAGGTTCAGTTTCTTCGGCAAGGAGAGAGACAGATATCAACTTCACACCCCATTTTGAACCAAAATTATTTTGGATGGTTTTTAGACCTTAAAACCCTCTCTTTCAAAACATTTTTGAAATAAAATTCCCACGATGTTCCGACGCTCGCATTTCGGTAAATGTTGTGCTTTTCGGTAAACCGATCAAGGACAAAGTGGAGATGAATGAAAGAGAGATGAAATCTTTGAAAAATCTTTCAAAACACCTTACTTAGGGGTTTGAAGTTGAAGAGAAGAGGAGAAGAGGGGAGAAACCAAGTTGGAGAAGAAGATAGGCAAGAATCGCTAAGAGAGAGACGAGCAGTCCTCGGTAAATCAAACTTATTTGTCTATACACTTGGAGTTAAGTTATGAGGCCACCGCCGTTGGAAAGAAGACTTCCGGGGCTTCATTTTACACTCAAGAATCTCTCAAAACCAAGTCCGGGTGGGGGAGGTATGATTGGCTGAAGTTGGACATCATCCCGGTTGGATCGAGTCTGCGCGGCTTCACCAAAAGGGCATAACTTTTTGCACAGAAGGAATTTTAATGCAAGGTTTGCGCCATTGGAAAGCTAACTCTGGGGCTTCAATCTGGACATCCACCGGCACTTTTTGACCTCATTAACCACCCATCGGCACTATATTTAGCCGACCAGCCAGTACAAATTGCAGGTCGGCAATTTATTGTGCCGACCGGCAATTTATTTGGCCGATGACCCTTTTTCTTGGCCGGTTTGACCCTTTTGACTCTTTCAGGCATGATGCATGCCAGCTGTGCCAGCTAGGATGCACAGACCCAGCTCCCCGTGCATATGTGTGCCTATTTTGAGCCTTGGACCCCTCTTTGTGCACCCTTTGCTCATGGCTTCTTGAGGAAGCCTTGACCCCTTGTCTTGGCTTCCTCAAGAAGCCTACCAGCTGTCCAAGCTTCCTTGATAAGCCTTGACCTCCCCTTGCCCCCCTTGACCCTTTGTAGCTTGTCTTAGAAGCTTAGGCTTGCCTATATAAAGAGCCTTCCTCCTCCATTGTAAAAGGTTGGATTTTTTTGAGCAAAAAACCAGAGGGAAGAGTGATATATCTGATATACATACATACATCCTCCATATCTCCCTCCTCCAAGCCTCCAAACACCAAGGTTCTTGGGCCATTTCCTCACCAATCCATAACACCACACCTCTACACTTCATTTCAGTATATTGGAGGTCATTTGCAGAGGCTAGGAGCTCATTCCTTGGATCAATACCTGCTGGTTTATTGGTCTACAAGGGTAAGCACACTTTTCCCCTAAACTAGCATTTTCTTGGTTCATATCTAAGCCATAGTTGCTTGTATATTTGAGCTCCGACCAAAACTGGAAGTAATTTTTTTTTTAGCTCTATTTCATCTTTCATTAAGGGTCTTACCCTGTTTGGGACCCCCATCTTGCACTTCTTTCATTATCCCTTTGTATGCCATAATCTTGCATAGTATTTTTGGCCAATGTGTAATCTGTTTTGTAGCATGATGTAAACTGTAAATAGGATTATTTTGAGCCCTTCTTCAACATTGAAGAAGGGCTCATCCCTGTTTGGGATTTCCATTTGCTACTTGCCATTGTAGCCCTCTTTCCCCCCCATTTTTGCATGGTTTGTTAGCCTTTTATGATTCTGTTTTTGTGGCTTGGTCCAAACTGTAAAAAGCCATATTTTGGGTCTCTCTTCAACATTGTTGAAGGACCCATCACTGTTTGGGGGCTCCATATATCAGTTGCTTCTTTACCCCCCTTTTGGCCCATTTCTTGCATGAGAACTTCTCCATACTTGTGTTTGTTTTTGTGGTTTGTCATAAACTGTAAAACATCATATTTTAGGCCCCTCTTCAACATTGTAGAAGGTCCCTTCTCTGTTTGAGATCAGAAACTAGCACTTGCCCCATTACCTCTCTTGCGGGGCCATTTTTGCATGCTATCTTAGCCCCATTTGTGTTTTCTGTTTGGCCTTGCTTTGAACTGTAAAAATGCTTGTTTTGGGGCTGCCTTACTTCTGTCTTCATGCTTCTTGTCCAGATTATGCATGTTTGATATAGCTATAGGTCATTTCATGTGCCTAATCTTGCATTTCGGGTCCATTTCATGCACTTAGTGTCATTTCGCTATGTTTCGGGGCTGTTTTGCATCATTTATCGCCTCTGAAATTTGCATGCTAGTATGCCATATTCCATGCCTTTGCCATATCTTGTTAGAGTGGCATTTCGGTGCCTTAGGGCCGGTCCTTGGTTTGCGTGCACGTGTGCACGCATTTCGAGTTGTCTCATTTTCATCACATGGCCACTGATTTTGGCATGCTTGCGAGCTATCCATGTTAGTTTAAGTCCATCGTTGCATGTTGTTGCATGCCATGTTTGTTTACATGTTTAGGTTGCGCGCCTAGCATACATTGTTCATTTGCATGTTCATGTTGCATACTTAGCCTCTATGCCTAGGTTGCATTTCATTAAGCATGCATCCCTCGCCTCTTGATCAATCATGATAGAGGTTGGGGCTCTTTGATGTGTTTTGTGCTTGCATTTCATTTGATATCAAAGTTGCTAACTTGGCTTTTAGGCCATCATGCATTGAAACGCGTGATTGATGGCCCGAGGGCCGAGGGTCATGCTCCCTTGAGTCCATTATATGATTGGGGGTGTGACCAAGCTTACATGTGCCCAAAATTCCATGCCATACACTGTCTGTCCTTGTTGCTGTCAAAAACCAGATTCTGCAGGAATTGTTTGCCGACCGGCAGTAAAGAGTGCCAACCGGCAGTGTATTGGTGGCCGACAACCTCATAAGCAGCCGACAGACATTTTATATGGCCGGTGGCCATTTCATCCAGCCGATGGTGTGAAGCAGTGTGCATAGGAGGTGTTCTGGGACTTTGGCAGTCTTTTGAAAAGCAAGGCAGTGAAAACAGAGGCGGCAGTGCTATGGCAGCGAGTTTCCGGGCAAGACGGATCGAGCATGCATCATTCACGCATCCCGAGGCGGGGGGCTGTGGCCGCCTTTCTTTTTGCATTTATTTGTTAAGTAATTAGAATTTTTGTAATAATTTATTCTGTATTTGGACTGTACTATTTGGGACTGTATATTCTTTTGGTCCCTTCGAGCGAGGGCGAATTTGTAATAAGTGTGGGTGAGTGTGTGTATGTCTTCCAACCCCACGTCTTTCTTCCCTTTTATTTACCTGCTTATGATGGTAGATTAGGGTATATTTAAAATTAGCATACCTTATGCAATGCATGCGTGCATCCATACATTTTTTATGCATGCATCGGGCTCGGCACATCATACAAACTGCATTGTATTTCAATTCCAAATTGAATACGTGTTATTTGTAGCATTCCACATGCCATGTTTAGGATAGCCGAGCCTGTCTAGATTGCATCTTTGCATGTGTTGCATTAGCCATTTTTAACATAAACTAGGATCATGCATATGATTACTAACTAGTTTCTGTTTTGGCTTGGAGTACTAGGTGAGCTTTTATGCTTTATCATCCCCACATGCGTGTGAATGTTAACATGATAGCATAATTACTATGAGGCTAGTTGCTTGTGTGATATAACTGCTTGAATGCCTGTGGATGGAGGTTGAATTACCTAAATTGGGACAATACATTAAAACTATGAGTTTTAAGCCCACTAGATAGTGGCAAAATCTTTTTTCTAAAGCCCACTTGAGGGTGGCAAAACCTGCATTTTAGCCTACTTGCGAGTAGCAAACCATTTTCAAAACGAACATACGATGTTTTGTTCCAATTTAGGCGATTTGGTCTATACTTGTTTGCTGTGCGCATAACGTAGTAATTCTAGGCTAATTAACCGGAATAAGAACACATAACGTTTTCAAAAACGGATATCATGGTTAGTAGAGGCCGGTCTTCGGACCGGGCGAGAGGGGGTGCTCATAGCTGACCTTCCCCAATCGTACCCAAGTTCCCGAGCTTTTATTTTAGATGGTTTTTTTAGTTCTGGATGTTAATAATTCTAGTTTGAATAATACCAATGACTCTATTTCATATATTACGTCTAATTGTGATGTTGATAATGATTCTACTAAATGGCATGCTAGATTAGGCCATATTGGGAAAGACAAAATGATCAAGTTATCTATAGAAGGCCTTTTAGGCCCACTCGCTATGGTCAGTCTACCCGCTTGTGAGCATTGCCTTACTGGCAAGGCAACTAGAAAACCATTTAGAAAAGACAAAATGGCACCTTTTCCATTACAGCTAATTCACTCTGACATACGTGGATCAATGAATGTAAGGTAAGAAATGGAGCTCCTTACTTTATCACATTTATAGATAACTTTACACATTTTGGTTATGTCTATTTGATCTCCCATAAGTCAGAAGCATTGGATTGCTTTCGACGTTATGTTTTATAGGTTGAGAATCAATTAAGCAAAAGCATCAAGGCTTTCAGGACAGACCGAGGTAGCAAATATATATCTAAGCTATTTAAAAAGCTTTGTGAAGATTAAGGAATAATTAGACAGTTGATAATTCCTGTCACTTCACAAAAAAATAGTGTAACAGAGAGAAAGAATCAAACACTACTTGATATGGTTAGGTCGATAATGGCGCAAGCCAATTTTCCCATTTCCTATTAAGGAGATGCTTTGCTAAGTGCTGCCTACATCCTTAATCGTGTGCCTTCTAAATCAGTATCTTTCACCCCTTATGAATTATAGACCGGCAAAAAGCCAAATTTAGACAATTTGCGGCCATAGGGCTCAACAGCTTTCATACACAACACTTCTCATAAGTATAGGAAGTTAGGCCCTAGAGGAAAGAAGTGTATCTTTATTCCTTATTGTGAGCATTCTAAGGGCTATGTGTTCATTGGAGAGCAGCCGGACAAGAGTGTGACTGAAATTGAGTCGCGTGATGTGGATTTCCTAAAAAGCAATTTTCCTAAAAGATGTGAGGTTAGTAGAGATGTAGATCTCTATGAGATGGAGGAATCACAACATAGCACATCAAGTAGCTTAGTTGAGAATGAGGAAATCCCTCAAGCACTTAGAGACAGTAGAAATGACATTTCAATCGATGGACTAGGTCCAACAAATGTGGATTCTCAAGAACCTCAACATCGTAGAAACGAGTGTGGATCCATCCCTCATCATCATTTTGAGATTAAGAGGGCAGCATTCATGATTGCTCAAAGTAACATTGCTAACCTAAAAACAATAAAAGAGGCTCTAGTATCTCCTACTAGTAATGAGTGGAAAGTTGCAATGCTTGATGAAATAGAGTCAATGAGAAAAAATAATGTTTGGGACTTGGCTAATCTGCCACCCGGTCCCAAAACCATTGGGAACAAATAGGTTCTCAAGATCAAGCATGTGGAAGATGGTTCCATAGAAAGGTATAAGACTTGCTTAGTGGTGAAAGGTTACACCCAATTGGTAGGTGTAGACTATGAGGAAACTTTTTCTCCACTAGTAAGGTTTGCCTCTATTCACCTTATTTTGGCAATAGTAGCTCAGTTGGACCTTGAGCTATATTAGATGGATGTTAAAACTGCATTTCTCAATGAAGAACTGGATAAAAGCTTCAAAGATCTATTTATGGTTTAAAGTAATCGTCTAGACAGGGGTATCTGAGATTTCATCGAGAAATTATCATCGATGGGTTTACAATGATCGATGAAGACCACTGTGTGTTTTATTCTGTCATTATATGTTGATGATATACTATTGGTTGAAAATGACAAGGAGATGATTGGCGTCACCAAAGGGTGGCTATCCTCAACCTTTGAGATAAAGGATATGGGTGAAGTTAGCTATGTACTTGGGGTTAAGATCTTAAGAGATCGCTCTAAGAGACTTCTCGGTTTATCTCAAGTGACTTACATTAAAAATATCTTAGAGTTGTTCCGGATATAGAGTTGTAAACCTGTTGACACTCTTTTAGCTAAAGTGAGAGCCTAAGCCTTAATGTGAGACCTAAGACTCCAGAAGAAAAAGAAAATGTGGCCCAAGTACCCTATACTAATGTAATAGGAAGCCTAATGTATGTTATGATATGTACTCGGCCAGAAATATGCTACACAGTAGGATTGGTAAGCCGTTACCAGTCTAATCCAAGACCTGTTCATTGGAATACAGTCAAGAGGATATTGCGTTACATCAAAGGGACTGCATATTATATGCTTTGCTACAAGAGTACGGATTTATGCCTAGTTAGCTACAGTGATGCTAATTGAAGCGGTCATATAGATGAGAGAAAGTCCATATCTGGATATGCTTTCCTGCTCGGTGGTGGATCCTTTACCTGGAGTAGTAAAAAGCAATCATGTATTTCTCTATCTACCATTGGAGGCAGAATTTGTGGCATGCTCAGCCGCTGTACAAGGGGCTGTTTGGTTACGAAGGTTTTTACAGCATTTGGAAGTAGTCTCACAAGCCTCAGACCCTGTCATTATTCATTGTGACAGCATGACTGCACTTGCCTATGCCAAAGATCCTAAATATCATGGAAGAACTAAATGCATAGACATAAAGTTTAACTTCACTAGAGAAATAGTGGCACAGAAGCAAATTGTCTTAAAACACATTTCTACTAGTCACATGATTGCGAACCCATTGACCAAACCCATTTTGAGAGGTACTCATTCTACTCATGTCAGGGCTTTGGGTTTATGTAGATGGTAGTGATATTTATGTGTTTTTTCCTTTAGACTTGAATGATTACTTATGTGCCTTGCAATGTTTGAGATATTATTTATGTAATCAGTATTTATGTTTGCTCTATTCATTTTATGTGTTTAGATGTGACTTACAAGAAAGCACATACAAATTTGTTCATTGATGTCAATAGGCAAGATTGGCTCACTCACACGAGAAATTTCTTTTAGCGCTTGATGGAGCGAGCAAAAATGAGACATGTGGTTGTTAGATCATAGTGGAAGTCATTTCGAACTTAGATTGCCCACAGCTAGAGTCATCTTGGTTGTAACCAAGATGAGATTATGTTACTTGACCAACCATGGATAAAACTTTCTACTTTCCATGATGTGCTTATAGATGATGGCCAGATGCGAGATCTTATTTTAGCATTTGTATAGCGACTAAATAAAGAACCCGAGTTAGGTGCTTGAAAAGAGACATGTGCACTAGTTAGTGACTGAACTAAGATCTGTATGGTGTTTGGAGAATGACATTATACTGCATGTGCTTAGCGATCAGATAGTGAGGTGAGAGAAAGGATCCTGATTTTTTCCTCATCGTGTGAGTCCAAATACGTCAAAAATATGCTTTTAATTTTGACATTTGTACTATACCCTTAGAAACTTTTAGACTAAGTAAGAAGTCGATGCTAGCTACTTTAGTATGTTGCCTATAGTCATGAGTGATTTGACTTTGAGGAACATGTCCAGGAAAACGATTGACTTCGAACTAAGTGACATGAGAGTAAAAGGAAGATTGTCTAGAATTACACCTTTGCTATATATTTACTGTCGACAACTTACATCGCTCTATATGGGACGCGGATTGGGTGTGAATACATAGCATCATTGAAGGAGTAAAGCTTGCTCTTTGAGGGATCAGAGATGCTTGACTCGGTGTAACTAGATGGATCTAAGGTATATGAGATACTATTTTTTGGTTGATGCCTATATGCTAGCTCATGACAAGTTTCTAATGTAGAGCTCCTATATGCAGGTATCCTCAGTGGTCGCATGGTCCATTGGCTAAGTATGATTGTATTTATTGGGTAGATTAAGATACAAACGATATGGTGTCATACCAGTGCATGTGTCGGGTGGTAGATGTTGGAAATTGGGTCGAGTTTCGAACTCATACTCAATTGGATCGCCCATGATAGCATAAACTGGTTAGGAGAGATCCATAATATAACAGATTATATTTCAAGATATGAGATAATCTTAATATGGGATATGTTAATATATAAATATATATTAGATGATAATTATTAATTAGATATTCTTGATATGGGATGTATATTATCTGGGATAATACATCTATCCTAAGAGTCTCCTAACTCTCCTATATAAACAGAACTTGAGTTCTGTATTTCACGCAACAAAAAATATACATTCTCTCTTCCTATAAACCATACTACCGTTATACTATGATTAGTGTGGGTAAAATTCTAGTAGTTTTGCACCATTGTTGGTGGAGATTATTTAAGAGTTTGTGATTCACTTTTTAAGTTAAAATTTGTTGTGCAATCTGTTTATCCACAAAATATACCTAAATTCATATAATTTTTTCACTATGTATATTATAGTATTATATTTTCGTCACGAGCAGTTGGAGGCAACGACGCTCAAACCTAATGGACAATCTGCATAAATAAAAGAGAATAAAAGGTTGTGTGTAGTTTGTTTTTGGAATCATGATTTTAAAGGTAAAGTTTTTAAATTATTTTTTAAAATTCATAACCAAATATAAAACTTAAAATGATTTAAAATTTAATTTAAAAATTAATTTAGAAACTCATAATCAAACACACAACTCAAAACTCAAAACTAAACTCTTTTCAAAACTTTATTTTAAAAGAAAAAATTCAAAAAATATTTTTTATTTTGTTTTTTAAAATTATTTTTAGAATCATGATTTGAGTGTAGAGTCGTGTTTTGAGTTATGAGTTTTAAATTGAGTTTTTGAAAAGAGAAAATTTATTCGGTTATGAATTTTGAAAAGAGTTTTGAGTTATATTTTGAAATTTTTTAGATTTATTTTTTTTAATATTTAAAAAATTTCTTAATTTTATTTTTTAGGGTAATATTTATTTATTTATTTATTTATTTTAATGTGCGCTATATTTCATACATTTATGTGCTTTTTTTTTAATATTAAAAAAAATTGAAATATATATTTTTATTTTAAATATATAATTTTTATTTTAAATATTTTTTAATTTTTTAATTTTAAATATTTTTTAATTTTTTAATTTTAAATATTTTATTTTATAAATATATTTTTAAATATTTTAATTTTTTTTGTTATGTGTTGGTTATGATTTGAGAATAGAGTTTTGTAAGTAGTGTGGAGTTTCGAGTTATGTGTTTGGTTATAAGTTTTGAAATTAATTTTTGAGTTGAGTTTTGAGTTATGTGTTTGGTTACGATTTGAATGTGAAATTGTGTTTTGAGTTTAAAATATTAAAATTAAAAATTAAAATATTTACAAAATAAAATAAAATAAAATAAAATGTTTAAAATAAAAAAATTCTTTTCAACTCAAAACTTTTTTTAAAATTCAAAATTTAAAAACTCTTTTTAAAACTTCTTTCATTATGTAAGCCACCATTTGAATTGATTGATTAGAATTTTTATAATACATCATAATAAAATAATAAAATTTAAAAAAAAAATTGAGAAAAATTGAAGAAAATAGTTTCAATTAAAAAGAAATTTAGAAAAAACTGGAAGAAGAAAAAAAAATTTACAATACTCAATCCGTATTGTACATACCAAACCAATGACATAAAAATAAATTGTATGAAAAAAGACATACTTGATAATGCTTATTTTTATATTTTTACTTGGGGAACAATCACTTCCAAAATTAACAAAATGGTTGAAATTAAAAATAAACATAACAATAGTTTGATTAAGAAAATTAAAGTGAGCAACTTTAGTAAGAAAAAGACAATAGAAATGTGCAAACCTGTCAATAATTTGATGGGAAGAAAAATTTTGAAAAGTTTGTGGAACTGTGGAACAATAAAACGAAAGTGAGGGAACAGAACATGTGGTGTAGGGTAGAGATGAAGTAAAATGAAAGTAAGAAAACAGAACGAATGTAGGTGCAGTGATGAAGTATTTTTTTTTTTTTTTTAAATCTAATTAGGCAGTTAAATGAGAGAAGTCAGTGGAGCAATAAAAGGTGAGGGCACAAAGTAGGTAGTTAAACAGAGCAGGTGTAGGTCTTTTTTTTTTTTTTTAAATTATAATTTACAGGTGGCAAAAGCTTCAAGAAATTATTTTGGGGCATCACTTAATAGATAGTTATGTCACAATTTAAACAAATAGAATAAAATGGGTAGTTTGGTCCTTTCGCAAAAATGTCCTTATGTACGTAGTATTTTTGCGCGTGAACTTTTCACTAAAATAAATCTAAATTTGAATTTATGGCCTAAGCATCTTTATTATTTATTTATTTTTTTTATAAAAAAAAATCGCTACTCTATAGTACTCATAATGTAGCCTCGTTTTTGTTTAAATAGAAAAATAGATACTTGACAAAAGGAGATAAGAAGTTTCAGAACACCAAGTGATTTGTTCACTTTATATATAGTAGAGATAGATAGATAAATAAATAAATAAATAAAAAGTACATAGAAATTAATATAAAGTAACATAATAAGTATTGATTTTATCACTTTAAAACAAAAACTCATAAATTTTTTTTAAAATTTTCAAAAAAATTCGCTACTATATCATACTCATATACAAAAATTATGTAACCTTTTGGTCAATATATATGCTTGACTTTGGGCTAATCAACTTTGAAAGTTTTTAAAAGCCAGCTCATGCCCGAGCACAATTCGGTGGTCTTAAGTTGGACTAATGGACCCGTCGTAGTCCTAACATTGACCATGTTTGGGAATTTAGTTATTTTAATTGGTCTTTTTGAATTTTTTTAGTTATTTTAGTTTAACTAAAAAAAGTTGTATTTCAAAAGGTAATTGGTTTTTTTTTTCAGTTGATTTGATGGCTACAAGAGAAAAAATAAATAATTATGATTTAAATATGACACTTTATCTTATTAACTATATTAACTTATTTTATCTTTATAGGTTATTTTAGCCTCCAACCCTTCTAAATAGGACCTTATGTCACTCAGTTATTTAACAAAAATGTTTGATTTTTAGCATTTCTCATTATTTAAAAAGATTAAAGCAAAATTCATTAGGAGGTTTACTAAGATTTTTTTTAGAAGAGAAAATTGATATTAAAATTTAAAAATCAGAAATAAAGTAGTGGAAATTAAGGTATGATTTTGTATGTTTATAATTTATTGTTTTAAGGGTTAGAAATCGAGTTATCAAATGAAAATTATAAAAAAATATTTAAAATGTTTATGTTTAATCAAAAATAAAAGGAAAAAGATTGGTAACTTGAAAAATAAGTGGCCCGAACAGTTTTTTTTTTTTTCTCGTTTATATCTGAGTAACAGAGGGAGGGCAAGAGAGAGGGAGAAACAGAGAGGAAGAAAGAAGAGAGATAGAAACAGAGAGAGAGGCGACGGTGATGGCGGGTTTGCGATGGTGAGCGATGGTGAGTCTGTTTTCTCTATTTATTTTTTTTTTTCTAGATCTGAAGATGAAGGAAAAAATAAAAAATAAAAAAATTGTTGGATGATGATGATGTGTTGATGATGAAGATGTTGTTGTTGACGATGATGATGTGTTGATGAAGATGTTGTTCTTGATTTTTTTTTATTTTTTTCTAGTAGATCCAGATTTGAAGGTAAAGGGGAAAAAAAAAATTATTGGTTGATGATGATGTGTTGATAATGATGATGATGTTGATGAAGATGTTGTTGATGATGATGATGATGTTGATGAAGATGTTGTTGATGATGATGATGTGTCTTTGTGTTCACCAGCTTCTTCTTCTCTTTTCTTCTTCTTTTTCTTCAATCTTCAGATCTTCAAAAAAACGAGAAAGAAGAAAATATATATATATATATCAAAACAACGTCGTTTTGATTTTCGGGCCAGTTGAGCCACGAGAATTTCGAGCTACCAAACGGGACTGAAAATAAAAATACATATTTAGTACACTTGTTTTAAGAAGAAGATCACTTGATATGAAGCACGAAGAAGATAAAGAGCATAGAAGGCATAGAAGATGCTACAATGGTGGAAAACCAGTCGGTCGGGGGTGAGAACTTGGGGGTTACGGCTAACCCAGTTACTCTTGATGTTTCAATGAAGGAGAAAGGATTATTAAAGGTAGCAAGCAGCGATTTAAGCAACGAACATCGAGGACAGTTGAACAAAATGCAATCCTTCAAGCAAGCCCTCATCAGATCAAGATTCAACGAAAATAGGAATGAAAAGAACTTCGATTATGATGTGGATGAAGTATCATTTGATGAAGATGAACCAGAGATGGCACAGGAACCAACAGATAATGAAGAGGCTATGGACGATGATAATAGGGGTATTCCCAAAGTTAAGATCCCCAAAGCTTTGCTAAAAAAGATTAGGAAACCTTGGAAGAAGTGCTTGATTGTAAGACTGCTGGGAAAGAAAATAGGTTACAGGCTGTTCATGGCGAAAATGACTCGGCTTTGGGGCCTTCATGCTGATTTCAAAGCCTTAGATATTGGCCATGGCTTTTTTATTGTTAAATTCGATATGATAGAAGATTACACCAAAGTCTACACTGGGGGGCCATGGATTGTTATGGACCACTATGTCACGGTGAGGAAATGGCAGCAAGATTTCAAATTAGATGCTGCAGAATAGGATACCACAGCTCTCTGGGTGCGATTTCCGAATCTGCCTATAGAATACTACAATGAGAAAGTCCTCTATCATATTGCGAAGGTCTTGGGCGTTCCATTAAAGATTGACATCAACACCGCCATGGCATCCCGAGGGAAATATGCACACATGTGCATTGAAATGGATTTGCGAAAGCCCCTTATGTCTCAATTTACTATTGGTAAGAATATATATTTAGTAGAATATGAACATCTTCATTCTGTGTGTTTTTCTTGTGGCAGGATAGGACATGTGAATGAGGGCTTTCATGATAATCTAGTGCTGGAGGGGATCAAGCAGCGACAACAACTCAATGAAGGGGAAAACCAGATGGAAGAAACAACAGGGGCTAATGGGTTGGGCTCCAACAGGGTAAAGGATGTGGGTGAGACAATTCAAGTTAGATACGGGCCATGGATAAAAGTCACAAATCAAAGAAAAACTAATAAAGGCCCAAGGCTACAAAAAGGCCCTACCCACCAACAAGAGAATAGATTCAGAAGCCTACAAGAGGAAGAAGAGCAGGGGGCCCAAAAGGCCCAAGGAGGGAAGACAAAGAATCAATGCACTTAGTCTCTCAGGAGTTGGGGTTCAAGTGCAAGGTAAAGACTAAAGGCATAGATGGCAGTAGAGAAAGATAAGGGAACCAGGTGGAAATAGCTCAGGGAAAGCACAGAGATGAGACCATAAAAGAAAAAGGAAAAGGGTCACGGAGGCTAACACACATAGCCTTGAGGCTGAGCAGAGTAATAAAGCTGATACACTAATGCTTACCTCTAGTCACTGTCCCGCAACTATTACTTCTACTAATCCCTTACATTGCCACCCTACCAACCCCTCATATATACATCATACCAACCCCTCATACACCACCCATGTTTTCTCTTCCATAACTCCCCTCATTAGGGAAAGAAAGTCTAGACCCAAGTTCAAAGAGCCACCAGACAAAAATGGAGGAAGAAAAGAGCGAGAACTATCCAATGGAGCATCACAGGTTTAATCAATACAGAGTTTTGCTGATACTAACCCCAGAGAAAGAAGTGTTTCACCTCATCACCTCAGAATGGTAGATGGAGGAAGTAAGCAAGAGGATTCAACCATGGAGACAGATAGAAGCATGTCAGGAAAGACATTATGTCTCAGTAACTCCCTCATTGTCAATAAAAGTTAATCGTAGCAGAGCAAGGGTTTTTTGAACTTTCCAGTCCAGACCCCTCTTTCCCAACTTAATCAGTCAAGTATGGATTTATTGATTTGGAATTGCAGAGGAGCAGGTAACAAAAGTTTTAAGAGGAATATGAGAGAGTTAGTTCGGATTCACAAGCCGGATTTATTAGTCCTTATGGAGACCAAAGTGGATTTTAGTTCTATGGGCATGTTCTTCAATAGAATGGGGTTTACCACTTCAGTACATGTGGACCCTATTGGCAGGAGTTGTGGCATATGGATGGTTTGGAACCCTAGTGCTGTGAATGTTCAAGTCACTGAAGGAAGTTCTTAACTAATAACTGCTAGAGTCTCTAGGCAAAGCTACTGTGATTGGATTTTGTCTGCTATCTATGCAAGCCCTTGCACTAACAAGAAGACAGAACTGTGGCAAATTCTTGAAGATACTGCTCAATCCATGTCTGAGCCTTGGCTTGTAGCTGGGGATTTCAATGACTTTGCTACTCAGACAGAGAAGAGAAGCTTGCTGGGGGGTCAAAACCAAAGCTAGAGCTAGGATCAGAGAAGAACTCAAAAATTCTTGGATAGAATGAACAACTGCAACTTGATGGATTTGGGATGTACTGGGCCCAGGTTAACTTGGACAAACAATAGGAAATGATGGGCAAATACCATGGTCAGATTAGATAGAGCTATGTGCAATACAGAATGGAGGTCTACCTTTCCTGAAGGGTTGGTTAAAATCTTCCTCGTACCTACTCAGATCATTCACCTCTGATGATTTTCACCCAAGGTAAGGCTCCCCCTTCTCCTAGAGGTAACTCCTTTAAATTTATGGCTGCTTGGATCTCTCATTCTGACTTTCATTCTGTGGTGGAGAGTAATTGGACTAACTCACATTTCCATCTTATGAACAAACTGGAGAAACTAGCTTGTAAGGCTAGTGAGTGGAATAAAGATAAGTTTGGTAATACTTTCAGAAATAAGAGGTGGTTGCTAGGGAGGATTGAGGGCATTCAGAAATTCCAACATTTTAATTATTCTCACAACCTCCATATCCTGGAAATGGATCTCATTGAGCAGTACAATAAAATCCTCTATCAAGAGGAACTTTTGTGGTTCCAAAAGTCTAGATCTAACTGGATTACCTAGGGGGATAGAAACACCAAGTTTTTCTGCCTTTTCACCTTAACTAAAAGAAGGAAATGCAAAATTGAGACTCTCAAGGATGAGAGTGGTACCTGGATTAATAACATGGATGTTTTGAAATCCATGATTTGTGATTATTTTGTGGAACACTTTCAAAGCACTCCAACTATCCAACTGGATCATTGGAATAACCTCACTCCTGTTGTGATTAGGCAGGAGGAGAATGATGAGTTGTCTAGGGAGATCACTGGGAATAAAATCTGGAGGGCTGTGAAAAACATTAAGGCTTTCAAAGTTTCTGGCCGAGATGGTTTCCAAGCTATTTTTTACCATACCTATTGGGAGACTGTTGGTTCCACTGTGTGTGAGTTTGTCAAAAATTGCTTTGCTACCAGCTCTATACCCCATCAGATCAATAGAACTCTTATTGCTCTTATTCCCAAAATTGAGAACCCTAAAAATATCAAACAATTTCGCCCCATAAGCCTCTGTAATGTGTCATATGAAATCATTTCTAAAATCCTTGTTGGGCGAATCAGACCTCTTTTGAATAAAATTGTTAGCCCCAACTAGTGTAGCTTTGTTCCAGGTAGGTCCACTAGTGACAATATCATTATCACCTAAGAGACCATTCATAGTTTAAGCCATAAAAAAGGGAAACTTGGGGGAATGATATTGAAGATTGACTTGGAAAAAGTTTATGATAACATATCTTGGGAATTCCTTGAACATATTTTCAGGGAGTTAAATTTCCAGAATAGCTTCATTGAGCTTGTGATGTGTTGTGTCACATCTGTTACTGTTGTTGTTTTATGGAATGGTGAACCCCTGCCAGATTTTAAACCTATAAGGGGGCTGAGACAAGGTGACCTCCTCTCTCCCTATTTATTTGTGTTATGTATGGAAAGGCTTTCTAATATGATCAGATCCAAGGCTGAGAATAAGTTGTGGAAAGGGGTTCATGCTGCTAAGGGTGGTCCATGCCTGACACACTTATTCTTTGCTGATGATCTGATGCTTTTTGCTAAAGCTGATATGAATAATTGTGTTACAATTATGAATGTCTTGAATGAGTTTTGTGAGATCTCTGGTTTGAAAGTTAATGCCCATAAATCCAAATTGTATGTTTCCCCTAACATTAATAGAAGGAATGCTAGAGAGATGAGTCTCAAGTGTGGCATTACTTTGACTGATGACTTGGGAAAATATCTTGGAGTTCCCCTTATTCATGGTAGAGTGAATAGAGGGCACTTCACCACAATTTTGGAAAAAATACATAAGCGGGCTAGTGTGCTTTCGTTAGTAGGTAGAACAACACTCATTCAATCTATGAGTTCTGCTTTGCCTGCATACACAATGTAGACTATGGATGTGCCCATGAAAGTATGTAATGACAATGACAGACTCAACAGGAATTTTCTGTGGGGTGACACCGTAGACAAAAGAAAAATGCATTTAGTCAATTGGGAGCAAGTTTGCCAATTGAAAAAACTGGATGGACTTGGGATTAGGAAAACCAGAAATTAGAACCTAGCTCCACTTACTAAGTTGAGCTGGAAACTGATCTGTGAAGAAGGTGCTTTGTGGAAAGATGTCCTTAAGAATAAATATCTTAAGACAACAAACTTGAATGAGGGGCCTAGAAGTAGGCATGCCTCTCATGTGTGAAGGGGCATCTTGAAAACCAGAAACACCTTGAGGAAAGGTGTGAAATGGGAGATTGGCAATGGTAAGAATGTGGATTTGTGGAGTGACTGGTGGTGTGGTGACAAGCCTTTTGTTGAGTCTATTCCTTAGATTCTGCAAAATCAAGTTGCTGGTACTGAGAATGTCTCAGTGCACATTCTTGTTAATGAACAAGGTGATTGGGATGTGATGAAAGTTAATGATCTTCCTCCCTGTGTTTCATCAATTATACTGAATTTACCTCCTCTTAATGCTAATGTTGATTCACCTATTTGGAAAGGTCCAGGTGATGGAAGATTCTCTACCTCTAGTGCCTACAGGATCATTTTTGGTAACTTAGGACTAGAGGAGGACTGGAGTTGGCTATGGAAATTACGGCTACCACAGAAACTTAAAAGTTTTCTGTGGATTGTTATGCATGGTAAAGTCTTAACTAATCAATTGAGAGAGCAAAGGGGTTTGTCTTCAGACCCTAGTTGTCCCAGCTGTAATGAGGTGGAAGACATGAATCATTTGTTTCGAACTTGCTACAAAGCTAAAGCTGTTTGGTTAGCTATGTTTGGTAGGCCTTGGTATATTGCCATGATTCAAGAACCTTGGCCGGATTGGCTAATTTCCAATTCCAGAAAGAAAACTCATTTTAATGCTCAAACCAACTGGTATACTATTTTTGTTGTCTGTCTTTGGCAAATATGAAAAAACAGAAATCAAAAAATTTTTCAACAAATTGTGACTCTTAGCTAAGACAGTGTGAAACTTATTTTGAGCTATGCCAAAAAGATTAACCAAGCCTTTAACAGGGCCATTGTTAATGCCAGACCAGTTTTTAATCTGATTAAGTGGATTCTTCCCCCCTGCAGATAGGATTAAATTGAACACGGATGGTTGCAAGAAGCTAGGTGGTGATGGTGGCTTTGAAGGACTATTTAGAGATGAAGCGGGAACATGGTTGTGTGGCTACTATGGCAAAATACCTTACGGCACAAGCCTAGAAAATGAACTTTGGGCCATTTATAAAGGTTTAACAGTTCTGCTACAAAGAGGATGGAACAACATCATAATTGAAACAGATGCTATACAAGCTGTGAAGCTGTTGGAGGAGGAAACGAAGGCGACCTTGTCGTACAAAGGCCTATTAGAATATGCCAAGACTATCATGAGAGGCTGTGAATGTACTGTGTAGCATGTATTCAAAGAGGGCAATTTGTGTGCTGATGCACTCGCAAAACTTGGAGCTGATCAACTAGAAGATATCCTAGTTGTGAATGAGCCACCGGCTGAGATTCGGAGTCTGCTTGTTGCAGATATTATTGGTAGAGCTAGGGAAAGGGCTTAGGCCTTTGTGTTTTGTTTTATTTCTGATGTACCTTAAAAAAAAAAGGGTGGTTGTCGACTGCTAGATATTAAACGATGGTTGTCGCCAATGGGAGGTAGTTGGCAATGTGTGAAGGGTGTTTGCCGCTAGTCAGAGATGGTTGGAGATCGACAAAGATGGTTGCCGACCATAGGAGATAGTGGCCAAAAGTGATTATCAATGGTCGGAGATGATATCGGCCAACTGCCTGATCGTTACCACCGTAATGGGTGATGACCAAAGGAGGTCCTCAGCGATGATGGCCAGTGATGATGATGAGCATTGGGTAGTGTTTGAAAAAGGAAGAAATTAAAAAATATATATTCTAAATAAGTAAAACTAACTTTTTTGTGGTTACATAAAGTTAATTAATTTTGTAAATTATTTACAACTTTTTAAAAAACAAAAATAATACCAAACTAGTTTTTGTTTTTCATTTTTTAAAATTCTATAAATATAAATAAAAACTTATAAGTATAAACATTATCAAAAAAAAGACCAAACTGTTGAAATATTTATTCTTAAAAATTGTTGAGTAAATTATAAATGTGGTCCATGCAATTTGTCCCTCGTGGCAATTTGGTCTTATAGTTTCAAATATATCAATTTTTCCCTTCAATATTTCATAATGTCAATTTAATCCAATTGATAACATTCATTAAAAAATTAGACTAAAATTAAGGGTAAAATGATTCATTCAGAAGAGAATGAATCATTTCACATTAAATATCAACCCCTCAATTACTTTGGAGAGAATAAATGGCCAATTTTTACCCTCTTAATTTCAATCCCAATTTTAAAATAGCGTTACTAATTAGACTAAATTGATACAACATGAAAAATTCAAGAATAAAATTTATGTAATTAAAATTACAAATATTAAATTAATACGAGGAAAACTATAGGAATGAAGAGTGTAATTTGCCTAAAATTATTTGGTATTTATTGAAATTTAATATTGGATATAATGAAGTTGTTAATTATAATTTAAAATTTAATTTTCAAAATTTGTCACACTCTTTGTATTTATGGTGGTGGGTTAGTAGTCACAAAGTGGTGGTGGTAGTGTGTTGAAATTCTGGTGGTTGCAATAGTGACAGTGGTTGTGGTGATAAGATAGTAGTGACAATAACAATAGTGGTGGTGATATGGTGGTCTTGAAGGTTGGCTAGTAATGGTCGTGTGATGTAGGATTATCGAAGAAGGTGGTGGTAGTAGTGGGAATATGAGGTAAAATAAAATTGGCAAAACTTATAGTGGTGATAGTGGTAGTGGAGTGATGGCAACGATGGTGATTGTGTGGCAATGGTTGTAATGACGATAGTGGTGGTATAATGGTGATGGTTGTTATGGTAGTTGTGGAAATGGAATAGCAGTGGAGTGACATTGCTAGTGACAATGTTATGGTAGTGTTGGTAGTTGGGTGAAAGTAGTGATAGTGGTTATCGCGTGAGAAAATGAAGTTGGAAAAGAAGGTAATGGTGACAATAGTGGAGTGACGGCATCAATGGTGATTGTGTTGATAATAGTGGTCATAATGGAATAGTGACTATGGTGGCGATCGTGGGGGTCGGAATAGCCGTAGTGTTGTACTGGAGTGACACTATTGATGATTGACTTGTGATAATAGGGGTAACGGTGGCAATGACCGTTGTGGCAATGGTGGTACAACAATAGTAACTGATTGTTACCGTTGATTGTGTTGGTGGCGGTGTGGTGGAGTAGTTGTACAGACAACAGTAATGGTGGTGGTGGTTTGCGTTATGGTGGTGGAGGTGTAGTGGTGATGGTGACAATAATGGTAGTCGTGGTGTTTGTGAGATGATGGAGGTACACTTTAACAATGACATAATTATAAGAAATTGAGAAGTCAAGATTCAGAATTAAGTGATATAGATTATGATTAATAAATAAATTTAATTTATTTTCATCGAATACATAATATGACTTTAAGGGGTAAATTAGATTATTAAATGAATTAAAATATTAACAGAAAATTTTGCATAGTCAAATGAATTTACTAATAGTTTTAACTTTGCAAACGCAAGTAGCAGACACAATCTTTTTGGACAAATTACAAATTATAAATTTCAAAGATTTTAGTAATGAGTACTCTAAGTGGATTTATTAATAAGTTTTAAATAATCAGATTTTTTATATAAAAATATGTGTTCTAAAAATAAATAATAATTTTAAATATTATTATTATTTTTTTATATTTCAAGACAATAGTTAACAAGATTCAAATTTAAATTATGAAATCACATTACAATAAATAAGAGTTATAGGGATCAATTTTTTTGTCTCTAAAAATGAAAATTTTGTTACAAAAAATATTTAGGAATCAATTCTTGTCGTCGTAAGAATAGTCACTAAAAGATAATTTTAAAAAGTAAAAAAAAAAAAAAAATTAGTGACAATTTTAAAAATGTCACTAAAAATATAATAATCATACTTTTATTGATACAAATATTTTGTTCATAAAATAATTTTATTTATAAATTTTGATCTTTGAAATCTTAATTTACTGTAGTTTGGAATTGGTTTGACGGGGGATGTATGGTTTTGAAGAACGACCTAACTCCTCTCCAGTTATTGGATAGGGCTATTCAGCATTGGTGAGCTCCAATTCGAATTCGTATCGATAATCTAAACTGTTTAATGTGTAAAATTCATCGAGTACATTATCCTTAATAAAAAAATCATATTAATTGGATATCAATAACTACTCGATCAAATTATATTTTCAAACTAAATTGCGATAGATATGCGATCTAATCAAATAGCTATCGATATTCAATCAATATCATTTTTTATAAGAATAATATACCTAACGAATTTTGCATATTAAATCATTTAAATTATCCATATGGGCTCAAATTAGGACCCACCAATACGGAAGAACCTTTCCACTAACAGGAGAGGAGCCAGGTCCGCGAGGAATCTAGCTGGTTGATGTGAGGATATTACCTGGAAGTTTCATGTTACCTACTTGGCAAAAACTTAAACTGTGGTCTATATGATTCGAAGCGCGTTATCCGAAGCTACAATGACAGAATCATCGGAAAAGGAAAGAAAAGAAAAGAAAGCGGATAGGCGTTCTTCGTATTTTAAGTCCCCATGGAATCCTCTCATCCTCCTTGCTTCCTTCCTCCATTGTCCCACCATCTTTCCTCTTTCATGTAAGTTTATACCTCTACTTTTTCACGCACAAACAAACTTGCTTATCTTGTGTTCCTTTATTTATTTTTTTATTTTTTTTCATATCATTCTCGCATATATAAAGTAAAAGTCTTTGATCCCTTCACACGGTAAGTATATATTCTTTTTCTTTTCTTTTTCAATAGAACAGTTCAAAAAATGGAATTGGATCATCTTTCACCTTCATTCTATTCTCACCCTTACATTATTAATTTCTAAATGATTAATTTTACTTTTATCCCTTTTTTCTTAGATAGGATAATTATCCCTTAACTGTTACTTTGTACATAGATATATAGGGTAAATTACAAACACACCCTCTGAGGTTTACTTAATTTACAAATTATCTCTTGTGGTTCTAGAAATTACATTATACCCCTAAGGAGTCTAATTTCATAACAAATAGGTCATTTTATTAATAAATCATCAAGTTAATTAACAATATTTAATAATGTTAAAATTTTATTTCAATTAATAATTCAGATAATTTTATTATTATACAGGCGAATAGTTAGAAATTTCACTTTTTCAATTAATTCTGTTAAATAAAAAATTCTGACAGAGAGATATTTGTAATTTTCAAAATCACAGGGGGCAATTCATATTTTAAGCAAATCTCAAGGAGTGTATATGTAATTTATCCAAATATTATATATATATATAATATTTCATCTTTATACTATTAATCTCATCTATTTAGCTCCAAATTTTTTATTTTTTTATTTTTTTAGTTCTTGTGGCCTAATTGAAAATGGTTGTACAAATTAATACCGGTTAAAACCTAGTTTGATAAGTAAAAATGCCACTTTAAATTTTGAACAAGGTAAATCACACAATTAATGCTCATTTTTCTTCTTATTTTGATCAAACTATATACCCCACACCAATTTGATAGAGGTTCGGTTATATATGATTTAGGTTGTTTAAATTGTAAAATTATATTTTTTTTTTTGTCTATTAGGTTAAGTTTCAACCATTACCGATTTAGATTAGTGTATCCGATTGAGTAGTATGAACTAAAATTCAAAACGGTAGGAACTAAATAAATAAAATTGGTAGTTTAAAAATGACGATAATTTGAGAGATAAAAATGAAATTAATCCAATTTTAAAATTATTGATATGTTGTTTGAATTTTTTTATTCTCCTACTCCATCTTCCTTCATCCAAACGTTATTATCACTCAGTTTTTACTTTATTATTTTGTTAATATAAGACAGATAATCATAATCCAACAAATATTGGGGGAATCAATCTATAGTCTTTAATAAGGATTGACTTCTGATTTTCAAGTTAGCAACATGCAAGAGTGGTCAACTCACCTACTCCGGAAAATCATAATTGCAGACATTAGAGATGGGTAAATGGAATGAAAACTGAAAATAATAATAATAATAAATAATAAAAAAAAGTAATATAAGATTCAAAAGGATAATTATAAGAAAATTTGGTAACAACCTCAAACATAATCATATAAAATATTAGATTACTTTTCCCAACAAGTAATATTAATCAAACCGCTACGATGTCGAATCATGGAATACTCATCTTGACCACAAAAAAATAAATAAAATAAATAAAGAAAACAAAATTATTTACATGATAAAAAAGTGGGTAAATTATAAATACATTTCTTGAGATTTGTCTAAACCATAAATTCTTCTCTTTAATTTAAGAAATTGCATTTCGCCCCTTAAGAGTTTTAAATTACTTGACAAATACCCTATTATGTTTTTCAACTGTTAGGTCCAATAATTGATTTTTCTTATGTTAGAAATTTTATTTATTAAATACATGTTTAACCCTCAATACTCTTTTCTTTGAACAAAAAAATAAATAAATAAAATGGGAAAAAAATGAAGGTTAGGAGGTGATGAGGCAGTGATGGAGGGGTGACAGAGGTGGGGGTAATGAAGAAACATTGGAGGAGTGGGGAACAGGGAGTTAGTGGAGGTAATGGTTGTCACATTGGAAGAATGGGAGAGAGGGAGGGGTGGTCACTGCGTTGGTTCCAGTGAAGAAGAATAGAAAAAATAAAGGAAAACAAAAGAAAAAAAAGAATGAGAAAGTAAAGATGAAGAAGATAAGGATAGTAGAATTATTTTCTTTAGGTATTGAAAGCTAATCAAGTAATTTAATATTTAATGTTGACACTATTACAAGTCAAATTCTAATAAAGAAATATTTATAAAATTTTCAAATTAGAGGAAGAAATCTATATTGTAAACAAACTTTAAGAGGAGAATTTATAATTTATCCTTAAAAAAATATGTATTACAAGCAGAGTTGCAAATGAACAGAATCGTTCGTGGATAGGCTCGAGCTCGACTCGGTAAAGGCTCGTTCAAGTTCATTAAAATCTTAATAAACAAACTAAAACGTACTAAAATTCGGTTCCTTAGGTGGGCTCATTTAATATTTATTTAAATAATAAAATAAATATATTATTCATATATTGAATAATATAAATATGTGTATAAAAAAAATAGTATAAATATGTTATTTATATATTTAAATAATGTAAATGTAAATAATAGCTAATTTTATTTATATATAAATAATAGCTAACAATAAATAGTACATTTATATAATAGTGGTGGTAAATATTATTATTTTAGTAGCATATTGACTCTTTTTTTTTTAAGTATGTTTATATATATTGTATATATAATTGTATAATCAAAGTTTCAATTATAATTTTAGTCACATACGCAAGAATGAATTTATAATTTTCTTGGCTTGTTAAAGTTCGTAAACAGACTTGAACTCGAACTCAAGTTTAGGCTCGAACTCGAGTTTAGGCTCAAACTTAATAAAATCTTAATAAACAAACCTAAACATACTAATGTTCGATTCAACTCAACTCGTTTGCAGCCCTAATTACAAACACTACAGCCAAGTAGAGCGCCTTGTTTTACATGCACACATATGATCTAATCAAATAAATCATCTCGGAATGCATAAGGTAGGAAAAATTACTAAGTCGTCTTGGTGCGCCACGTGCCACTATTTCCACCAATCACTAAATATCATATCCCTGTTGTTCTTCCTATCACCCAATACCAAATCATAGGTACTACTTCCACCAATCACAAAGATTTTGGCCACCTTTGGGCAAGCCACATAATCACCAAATAACTTATCATAAGGTAAATGATGTAGAAGTTAGGCTTCTGTGGGTTGCCTCAGCCAAACCCATAAGAACTTTACTAGGCTTTCTGGCTGTTAAAAAAGACTTGGAATAGGTAATCCTTTATCAATTATATTAATATTGTTACATGCAATATCATTTATACAAACTTATTGTATGGGGTGATTTCCACACTGTTGAATGAGTGGAGCTTCGTAGTCGAACTAGACTATTCTGGAACCGAGGCCTGTAAGATAGAAAATCAGTGAGTGTCGCCTAGCCAAGGTGGGCCGGAAAACCCCTCCAATACTAAAGTGAGGGATTTAGAGAAAAAAAAAAAAAAGAGCAATATAGAAAGAGAGTAATTATGTATTGATTTAGGGATGTCTAGGTCCTTTTTCAAGGAAAATGGGGTATACCTTATATAGGTAGTCATGCCTTACTTTCTAGTAGTGGTGTTTCTCCATCTACCCCTCATCTCCTTTGTTTCTTCTATGAACGCATCTGATTGGAAGGGAAGGACTATGAGTCATCTGTGTCTACTGGCGCTCAAGCTTGCAGAGTGTGTGCCATGTCCCCCTGTACAATCATGTACATCTCCAATCCATACCAATAAAGATGGAGGACCAACCTGACGTGTCCCTTTCTCTAGAGAGGTGAAGTGTCTTTTACTCAGTACGGACCATACTCGTGTTCAATCTCATGCAAGTGAGGTGACAAAGCTCGGTCGGTTCCAATGTCCTGAAGTATTTGGCATGTGTCACATAGTTTATCCTAACTCTCTGTTTCGCTCACCTTATGGTGCCTGATCGAGTTTGGTCCAATTGTCTGCTCAACCCACTTCTAAGTGGTCTATTGGTTATGGCCCAATTAAGTAGCTCAGTCCGGCCTAGACCTTGTCAAATAGCTAATTGACCTTCTTCATTTGCTCCTAATTTTTGTTTGTACAAGGTGTAACATGAGCCAAGTTTAGGGATAAGCTCTATGTGATTAGATACACTACTTTTATGCTTGGTCCTTTGTGACTTCACTTCGATGACTGATCGGTTCTGTGGCTTGGTTACTTCATCTACTTGGTCTAACATATCTATTTGTTCGTGTACTCTACCCATTTCCAAGGGCAGTCTTCTCAAGTGTCTCTAGCTCAGCCTTCATCTAGGCCTCGCCCATAATCGAGGCATGATCTCTCCAAGGGGTTGTGCAAGCGTGATCCTTACTCTCTGGTTGTTCATTCGAACTTTGCTTCATTTCTAAGGTTTTCATGCTCCAATGTTCTTTGGTAGTTGTTCACCTCGTGATCATCCAAAGTGTTTTGCAAGTCGATTTTAATCTAGGCATTGTCCACTTCCAAGGTTTCTTTCTTAGGTATTCTTCAGCTCAGCTCCAATCTAGATATTGTCATGAAGGAACTCGTCTAGGTCCAGGGTGGCCTTCTCGAGTACTCTCTAACTTGGCCCCGATCTAAGTCTTGAAATAACCCTTGTTTGATTTGTCTTTCTTCATTTTCCTCAAAATTTCATCATTTCAATTGGATGATTGGAATCTGGTACTCTTATTAGGCTTTCCATTCATACACCATGTTCGGAGTTTTTCTGTGTGACGCCTCAAAAATCGAAAACATCAAGAAATATATTAACAAATAAATATATGGTTTATTTAAGGTTACAAGTCTAGGAAACATTATTAATGAATCCTTTGGTCAATAACCGAATAAAATCCTAAGAAGGTCGGAGGAGTCAATATAGCCTCCCTTCAAAGTCCAACCACCATAGATAGAAAAACAACATTTTTGATAGATCTTAACAAGATATTAACACAAGGTCCATATAAGTCGACAAGAAAATAAGGGATAAGTAATACAAAAAGTATGTATATATATAAGTAAAATAATAATTACAAAATTATCTCTTAAATACAACAGGAGATTTAACACTTACAATCCCAAAACACGTTTACAAAACTAATTTCTAATTATCCTAAGGTAGCCATACATTTTCAAATGCTTCAACTTCGCCTTCAACCAGCTAACAGTCTTCAATACTTGGTATGAAATGCTATAAGCCTTCAATATCCAATAAACGCATACACACCCCATCCTTTTTTTCTAATCCAATACACAATAATGGCATGATCATAATATATAGCGAAAGTAATAATCAAGTAAAGCTTATAATAAATTTCAAATCTCAACAATAATAGTTAATCAATTTAGTTCTAGGCAACTCCCCGCAGAATGTCGTTCTTACCCAACCACTAACATCGGCCACAGGCAATTCTGACTCTCCCTTGGTTAAACAAATACCAATGCACCATTTATCGCATAATCGCCAGTGCACTGCTTACCGCACAATTACCAATGATACCTATGCACCAAAGTTACATAGCTGAATGGTGACATCATGGTCTGCCCCAAGGACATGGGCTTCTAGGGATACTCATGTGTGAAACCCTCATTATCACCCTTATACCTCCAAATTCCGTTAAGCAGTCAGAATACCCTCCGCGCCACATTAGGGTTCGAAAACACACTTGCGCAATACTTAACCCCCGAATAGGGAACACATACCATCAATCAATACTTTAAATCAATATGTCATTTTCTCATATGATTGAAAACCCAATACCACCCTTATTAAGTTTTCTGTTAAATTAGGTGTATTATGTTAAGGTTAGAACAACAATCGAAAATACATTTACTACACAAGTATAGGCATTTTAGGACAAAAATATAAAGAGATGTAACCAAAACATCCATAGATGTCATACAAGAGCTTGAACAAACAATAAGAGGCACGTCCAAACAAATAAGAGTATGAAACTTAAAATTTACAAATTTTCATATTTGATTTACTTTAAAGATAACTATCAAAATGGCATTTTTAATTTTTTTTTTCAAACTTGGTGTTTTTAGGGTTTATAGAGAATTTTTTCTAGTTTAGAAATCAATTTACAAAAGTGGGATAGCTTTTCTAGATTTTTAGTTATTAATGAAATATTTCAGCTCTGTCCAGATTTGTTGACCATTACGAAAATCGGATTTTCTCTCAAACCACTCACTCTTTTTCGATAAATCTTTTTTTCCTTGAAATATAACATTGAAAGGCAGGTTTTGATATAAAAATTAGGTCAAGGGGAGTTTTCTGCATTTTTCTAGAATATTTTAAATTGGGCTGTAAAAACTGATTTTTCATGCACAATACTTAAAATAAGGAGATTGGTGAGACAAGAAGGCAACTAAGGGAAATTTCTCACTTCTCTTGTGGTGAAAACATGTTAAAAATGTACTAATAACTCATATTTTTATAGTGATGGTGTTCCTTTGGGAATAATGTGAGATATTGATGGAAAAATATAGTTTTATACCTATTAAGAGAAAATACAAGTACAAGAAGAATCTAAACTCAACTCATCAACTTTAAACACATGAATATCAAAATTTCAAAACTGAAATGATACTAATTTACCTTCTAAAATTATGTATTTGAATAAGAAAAATAGAAAAGAGGATTGTTCTAACCTACTTGAATGCCTAGTGAGATGTTGGTCAAGAATTTCCTTCCTTTTTCTTTCGTCCACCACCAAAGCTTTCTCTTCCTCTCCTCTCCCTATCTAACCGTGAGAGTGTATGTGTGTGTGTGTGGTGTTTGATTTGTGAAGAAAATGCAAAGGGATGGTAGGGTATTTATAGAAAAAATGGTGTGAAAAATCTATAATGTCCATTGGTTGGAAATGAATTGACTATTTTGGATTTAGTTTGAGTTCAATGGAATATAGGATGCTTTGGGATCTTAATTGAATCATTAAATATGATCTAGTTAGGATTAGAGCCCAAGCAAACTTGTGAATAAAGTTTTTCTGTTTCGAATTAAACAGCGATCAATCAAATAGGCGTAATATAAATAGGAACTTAGGGTTTTGAGTGATCAATCCTTAACTAGGGAGTTAATTAATTCTTATTAGGGCATTAGAAATAATTTCTATGTTATCGGTACTGGTTAGGGTTTGCAGGGTTCCAATCGGGACGTGTTTTTAATTCTAGAGTTAAAATTGCAAGTAAATGAGGGAATCGAGGGTTCTAAATAGTCCAATGGTAAGGGCCTTAAATGGAAATACAAAATTCAGGGGTCTCACATTCTGGATCTACTCCAATCTACTCATGCTTCTTGCTAGTGCTAGGTCCAACTATTGGATTCTTTTGTTAGATCCAAGTTATAGATTTGGGCGCCAGGCTCGAGTGATTACTCTGCATGGCAAGTACATGCAGTGCTTTGTTTTCCCCCGATCGAGTGGGATTATGGTACTGCTGCATTGGTCGATTGCTCAATCTGATGCATATTTTCACTACCTTGTGCTTTTGTTGCTTTTTGCTTATGTTCCTCAACTCGATTGGTTGGTGTTGGTGTAAGGCTGAGTTGACCTTTTGTGTAGCAACTTTGCTTAATGAAGTCTATCTTGATTTTCATCAAGTGACGATATCTTGAATTGAATTCATGGTTTAACGACGTTAAGCTTGAGCCTCTGTTCGACTCATGTTAGAGTGGTTGGCTAGCTTTGTCCTATGCCTTGTTTTGGCTATATTGGCCTCTTTCAATTTCTTTCCAACTTGCACTAGTACTTGGTAGAGTAAAAGATGACTTTAGGGACAAACTCCACGTGATCAAGTGCTTGTTTGTTGAGTTCCTGATTTGAGGATTGTATTGTTAGGTTTCTTCGATTGGAAATCCTTTACTTTCGTGAATGGGTTGATGTTTTGATGCATATGTATGATTTGTTTGCCCTCCCAGTTGAGTACTGTTAATGCCACCATTGATCAGTTGTTCGGCCGAATTTGGTACTTCCATTTTCAATGTTGTCACCAAATTATTGAGTTTGCCCTTTGACAATATAGAACTAAAGATTTCACTTCGACTGTTTGGCCAAACGTCTGGGCAAATACGACTTGGAAAGTGTTCCCCATAACCAAGTCATCCAACCGTGCAATGAATTTCACCTAGCTCCAACCATGAGACAAAGTGTCGAAGAAGAAGTAGCTCGGGAAATGTTCCCTACCAAACCTTTCAATGGGTTTTATTGAGCTATACCACTTGGCCCCCAACTTCGAGAGTCCTAGAAGATGCGGCTGAGGAAATGTTCCTTGTAGCTGTTCTGCCCAACCATGCAATGGGTTGTAACGAGTTATACCACTTGGCACCCAACTTCGATAGTCCAGGCAGATGCAACTTGGGAAATGTTCCATGTAACCATTATTCCCAACCGTACAATGGGTTTCACCGAACTATATCACATGTGTAATGCCCCGATTTTTCATAAAACCTGATTAATTAAACCAAATCTATATTTTTTTATTATTCCTAAATTAGGCCTTGTTTGGGAAGAGCCAAATAATCCAAAAAGCCAAAAAGTTACTCAAAAAGTTAAAAAGTTAACACTATTCACCAAAAGTCAATAATTACGGCTGCACAACTCCCAATTCAAATTTTCCTCTAAAAACCAATTTTCACAATTTTTTATTACACATTTTTCCATAAAAAGTCAAAAGTTAACCCAAACATCCATATTTTCAACCTCAATTTTTTTGTCCAAAAAGACAAAAAGTACACTTATTTAGTCTTCCCAAACAAGGCCTTAGTATGAGTTAAACACGCAAAAGCCAAAAGAAATTTCAAGACTTAATGATAATCATAATCAAAAGAAATCTCATTTCCATATATTTTATTCCATTGAGATTTTACAAAAGAGATCACATGCATTACACATTCACTACTCTCAATACATGCATCTATAGCATGTGATAAACTATTACAAAACTATGTAATATCCAAGTTAAGTTCCCTAAAGGCTTACAAATTACAAGGATTGGAACCTTGTTACACAAGGATGGGTCTCTACCCCAAACAAATATGACAAAACTTAACAAAATAAAGCAACAAAACAAAAGAGTCTTCGTGCTCTAAAATATCACATCTCGAGTTTTCAACGAGACGAAGGAATATCACCAATACTTGAAAATGGTTATCTACGAAAGGATGAGTACAATTGCTTAGTAGAAATAGAATTAACAATGTATATAAGTAATAATATGTGTATGATCATGAATGCAATGTGATGTCATTTCATGCCAAAAGTTTTCATTTCTCATAAAGATAATCATGCAAGTTTTCTCAAAATGACTCAAGTTTCACCAATTTCAATTATCAATTATCAATTATTAAACCATAAATAATACACTGAAATTCATAGACATGTGTTTGCAAGTAGTCTGATAAATTGACACAATTTAAACATTGGGGATAAATATAACACAAAACTCATATTTTGAAAATCAAAAATACAATTAATCGAATAAATTATAAAACACTATTAGTAATTTTTGGGGTATTACAAAGACACCCCTAAGTTTTGTTTAAAATACAGATTGCCTCCTATGATTTAAAAAATTACAAATATCCTATTGTTACAATTTTTTATTTAACATAATTAATTTAAAAAAATTCTAACTACTCTCCTATATAATAAAATTACTTGAATTATCAATTGAAATGAATTCTCTAAATCATTAAAAATTATTAATTGACTTGATAATTTATTAATAAAATAGACTATTTGTTATGAAATTTAAACTTCAAGGGATGAGAATTAATTTTCAGAATTACAAAAGGCAATTACTATTTTAAAAAAACCTAAAAGGTGTATTTGTAATTCACCCAATTTCTATTTTTTATTTTTTAAAGAAAACATGCAAAGCAAGTAAACTTATAGATTGATAAATATTTTATGATATTATAGTATTATTAATAAAAAAAAATTCACACATAAGGAATGACGTTCTCCATTTTTGTTTCGGTAATAATATATGCACGAAAGCTTGAGCACGTGTTGTTTGAAAATGACTTGAGTAGTTTTTTGGACAAATGGCATTTCAGAGTATGATAAAAAAAAAATAAATAAATAAATAAAAAATTTGCATTTCAATAGTAAAATTTATCAACTTTAATAATTAAAGTGATAATTTTTTTTATCTTCTCACTGATTTGTAAATTTTCTAATTTTTTTCGAGTAGTTTTCAAGTGGTGGGGCGAGCATAACATACATGTTAAGTCTAACGGTGGTTCAATATTTTGAGAAATTATTTGGTAGTCCTGGACATGTCATTTGGCACTCCAAGTCTATTGTGATTAGTAAAAAAAAGGTAAAATTCATAATTTTGTGTTAAGTTATGAAAAACAGGAAGGCTTCGTTTGGTAGAGTTGTGAGAAAGTAATTATAGTTTATAACTTATAACTGTGAACATAAGCTAATTTTTGATTTATAAATTAAGTTTCTCCTCCCCCACTCAAAGAATAAGTTGATTTTTGACTTACAAAAAGTTATAAGTTGTATTGTTAAGCCGAACCAAACACATCAAAATAGCTTAAATTAAGTTAAAATCTGAAATAAGCTGGAAATAAGCCCTACCAAACAGGGCCTAAGCACACTTTGTTTGGTGATTAGTGTAGATTATTATCAAGTGTTTAGTAGGGCTTATTTCAGCTTTTAGCTTAATTTCAGCTATTTTGATGTGTTTGGTTCAACTTGACAATACAGCTTATAACTTTTTGTAAGTTAAAAATCAACTTATTCTTTGAGTGGGGAGGAGAAGCTTAATTTTTAAGTCAAAAATCAACTTATGTTCACAGCTTTAAGCTATAAGCTATAATCACTTTCCCACAACTCCATCAAACGGGGCCAATATAATTCTTGGTAATTTGATCTATCGACTAGTGTCAATTGAGCTTAGGATCACATACCCTAATTTTTTGCAATAAGTTTGCTGAGCCAGAAAAATCAACCTAGGTTTTTATAGATTGGTAGTTGTGGTGGATATTAAGGCCTTGTTTGGGGAGTGGTTATTTTAGTCAAAAGGCCAAAAAGTTATTAAAAGTTGTCACATCACCTCTTTATTTTTCTGCACATCTTTTCGTAAAAAGTTAAAAAGTTACTAAAATAACATGTTCCCAAACGAGGCTTAAATTTATGTAATGTAAAATATAAATTGGTAGTATTATTAAATTTTTTATTGCAAAGTATAGTATCAATTGGCCTTGGGATCATATGTCCTAATTTTTTGTTTCAAACTCTTCTCTTATTTAGGTCTTATTTGGAAAGTTGACTATTTCAGTTGGTTATTTTAGTTTTTGACTATTTTAGTAAGTTAAAATATTTATATTTAGAAAAATTGTTGAATTTTTTTGTAATTAGATATGATGCTTATGAGAGAGAAAAAGTGAAATATTTATGAGTTTGATGTGATATTTTTTTATTAGTTATTTTAAGCTGTTTTATCTTTTTATAAATTTTAGTCCAAAAAAAATAAAAATAAAAATAAAAAGCATTTGCCTAACAAGACATTAGTTTAAAAAAAACCTCTTCTCCCATTATATTTATATGCGGCTACATCAGAGAGTACATGCACCACATGATCACCTGTCCCATTTCATATTTATTTTTTGCTTAAATAAAATTATGAGTAAATTACACTATCACCCCTGAGTTTTGTTCAATTACATTTTATATCTTGATATTTTGAAAATTACATTCTCACTCTTATAGTTAGCAGTCTCATTTCACAAATTCTCTATTTATATAAAAAGTAACAATTCTTAGTAGAAAAATAGAAGAAATTACATTAAAAAAATAAATAAAGTAAAAGAAAGGAAAAAAAAAAAAAAAAACAGAAAAAGAAAAGCAAAGTAATAAAGGAAGTGAGTGTTAATTGCCTCTTCCAAATTATGTATTCTAATTTTTTTTTTTTTTCAATTCGATAACGTGAAGCTAGCTTTTAGCTTTTTTAGCTAAAAAAGTTAATTTTTTTACCTAAGTTACTATTCAAAAAGTTAATTTTTTTGACTAAAAAAATTAAAAATTAACTTTTTATTAACTTTTCAAAACACCACACAATTGAACTTTCAAGAGGTGAAGTTGATTCAATTAGAGAGACTTGAAAATAGGAGCGACGGCACAGCAGGGCTGATGGGGTCCCATCCCTCCATCAACATTCTTTAAAAGAAAATATTATTTATATTATTTTATTTTATTTTATTTTATATGGTTCGATTCTTTTAAAAAAATTAAAAGACCCATCAAATGAGAACTACAAATAAGAGAAGAACAAACAACAAAAAAAAAACAAAAAAACAAAACTACCACAAAGTAAAATATTTGTGATTTTTTTAATTATTAAATACAAAAAATTACTACATTTTTCACAAATATTTTATATTTTAGATGCATATTAAAAAAATGTCTAAAATATAAATAAATAAATCACTAAGACAACAAAACATAAAAAAAAAAAAAAAACTCAAACTATTTTTAAAATTTTAAAATTAAACAAAATAAATATATATATATATATATATTAATTTTTAAATAGAAGAACTTAAGTTTATCAAGTAACATGTTTATAAAAAGAAAAATAATCCGGACCCTCTTTTTTCCCCATCCCCTTTGACTCCCTCTTTTTTTGATTGGCTGGTTTTTCTTCTCTTTTTTTTTTTTTTTCTTTCTCCTCCAATTACCATCCACCACATATGTGTGAGGTGGTGAGGATGGTGATTAGAGAGGGTCTCAATCACATCCCTTACCAAAAATCTTAGGGTTTGTGAAATACTTCTGCATTAGTAAAATGGACTAATTGAGTAAGTGTTTGGTCAAGGAGGACCTGGAACTTCTGGACAAATAGGACAAATGGAACCAATTGGTTGTTGGCCGAGTGGTGATTGGAGCTCGGCTTGGAAGGACGGACTACGGTTCGATTCCCCGCAACGCCAATTGGGAGGGGACTTGAGCCTATAAATCCAGAACTGCTCCCCGAATCCGGATTAGTCGGCCAGTGGGTCGGATACCGGGTGGTTGAACCGAAAAAAAAAAATAGGACAAATGGAAAAGACACTAGTAGCGACAAAACGACTGGTACTCGAAATGGCGTGAAATTTGGTTAAGACATAAAAAAATGTTGTAACAATTATGAATCGTTACTTTTCCATGACTTATGATGAATTTTGACTGAGGCGTTGTTTGGGATGATCAAAATAAATGTATTTTTTATCTTTTTACGAAAAGATGTACAGAAAAGTAGAGAGGTGATGTGATGAAAAAAAGATAAAAAGATAAAAAGATGAATTATTTTGATGTTGTCAAACTTGGCCTGAATTTCAATTTTTTGAGTTTTCGAGATTTTATCATTTTATAAATAATTAATTTGTCTATAACCTGAACAAATTGAATTTTGCCTAGGTTTTTCCAGTATATGTATATTTTATTATAGTTTCTAAATTTGAACTTAACTTAAATGTTTTATTTTTGATAATGTTCGTAATTTCTTTAATTTAGACTTGATTTGTAGGTATTGCATTTTCTGGTTTATTTCCTGGTTTAATTAGGGTTTTAATTTAGTATAAATAATAGTGTAAGCCTTAGGATTATTCAGCTTTTGATTAATAATATACAATTTTATTAACAGAACTCTCTTCTTTACCTATAATTCTAGTAATGTTCGAATTCAACAGACTGTACGCAATTCTGTGGCTATTCACGTTTGACGCTTTGTCATTTACGTTGTGTTTGGTTAGAAAATTTATGAAAAGATTTGGAAAGAAAAAAGAAAAATGTGTGTGAAATTAGGTGAAATATAGGTATGTTTTATTCACATTTCACCCACCTTTTCCATTTCTCTCTTCAAATCTCTCATCAAATCCCTCAACCAAACAAAGCATTAGGCAATGATTTTATGTAAAATCTTTCATTATTTTATGTATTATATGAACTGCACTATATTGAAGATGGATTAACAAGGAAAAAAAAATATATTGATACAAACGTCCAGTGGTTATTTACATAGATACTACTTAAACAATTGAAAAATATCATTTTAACCCTTTAAATTATAAAAGTGTACAAATGGACTCCATAAACTATTAAGAAATATCCTTTGTCCCCTAAAGTATAAAAACATACAAATATATCCCATAAACTATTAACATTTTTCACTTTGACCCCTTCCATTAGGGGGTCTAATTGGTATATTTTTATAGTTTAAAGGGGTTAAAGTGATATTTCTCAATAATTTAGAGGATCTATTTGTATGCTTTTATAGTTTAGGGAGTCAAAGTAATATTTTTTAATAGTTTAAGGGTCTTTATGTAAACAACCCAACATCTAGCTACTAGTATTGAAGTTGATAAATTCAAATAAATATATTAGCCTAAATAGAAAGGAAAAACACGTAATTTGAAACATTTTAGTGAAAGAAAATTAAGGTGAATATGAAATTTATTTGAAAATCAAAATTCAAATTTTGAAAGATTATTCGTACGCATTATGAAAAATTTTCAACGAGCCCCTTCTCCCTTACCCCCTACTGGTAAGCCTCTCTCTCACCAAGGACCCATTATCCCTTTCGTTAGGCCCCTCTCTTGACCACTGCAACCACCTCTTTGGTTCTTATTTCCACTAGCGAACCCCATTTCGACCCCTATCTCACTGCAACTTCCTTCACCACTGTGAATCCCCTTTCCCCAACCCCTACCAGTAGACTCTCTTCTCTACCAGTGGGTTAAAAGTCACTTCCCAGTTTTTAACCTACTTCTCACTCTCACAAAAAAGTTAAAAAATAACTTTTTAACTATCTTTCCAAAACACCCCTTAAATGGAATGAAATGCATTCCAAAGCACACATAACAGTTAGTCTAGTAGTCTACATAATTATTCTTAAAGATAGTGACAATGTCAGAAGTTTATGATTCTAGGTGATGGAACGACTATAACTATTTTATTGTAATTTAACTTATTAATCTACTAATATTTTATTATTTGCCCAAAAAAATAATAATGGGATTAGGGTGAAACATTAATAAATTTTAAAATATGATATTGTAAACTGTTTAATTCTTTCTTTTTTCTTATGAATCCAAAAGCCCCATTAAAGTACAAAATTACACAAAGTGACTTATACGTTTGGATTTAATTTTTTAGGAATAAAATTAGATTTCTCCAAATGTAAAATTACACATTTGGACAATCCTCATTATAAAAGTTTTGGATTTTTTCTCATTTTGAAACAAATCTCACATTACGAATGTAATACTCCAATAACGTAACACTTTAATGTAATATTTTAATAATGTAACACTCCAATGCAACACATTAAAAAAATCCTTTATGTAATTTTTCCAAGCGTAACACTCCAATCAATGTAATCTCAAACGTAACATTTCAATGTAACATACTCCAATGTAACACACAAAAACACTATAAAACTCTTTAATGTATTTTTTCCAAACGTAATACTCATAGTTTGAAATTATATATTTGTTCAAAACTTATTAAGAAATTTTTGTGTTCTTTTTGGAATGGTTTGAAAAATCTCACATTCTTATTTTGGAATGCTACATTGGAAATAATTTGGCCAAAACTTACTGTGAAATTTTTGTACTCCTTTTGGAATGGTTTGAAGAATTTCACTTTTTTTTTTTTTTTTTTTTTTTTGTATTACATTAGAATGTTACACTAAAGAGTTTTTTTTAGTGTTACATTGGAGTGTTATGTTTAGAAAAAAGTACACTAATTTATTTTTATTATTATTTTTTATTTTTTTTGTGTTACATTTGAGTGTGACACTAAGGAGTATTTTTGGAGTGTTATATTGGAAAATGTTATGTTTGGAAAAAATACAGTAAAGATATTTTTTGGAGTGTTACAGTTTGAAATTATACATTTGTCCAGAACTTACTAAAGAGTTTTTGTACTCCTTTTGAAATGTTTGAAAAATCCAACATCCTTTTGAAATGTTTGAAGAGTCTTATATTTTAAGTCATTATTATACCTCTTCTAAAATGTTTTTCAAATTAAAAAGATTCCCATATAAAAATTTATTTCAAATTTGATTCTCATACATTGTGTGCCTTACCTTTCTATTACAAATATAAAATAAAATAAAAAGAGGAAGGGTAAATTACAAATACACCCCATGAGGTTTTATTAAAATACAAATCGCCCCTGTGGTTTTAAAAATTATATTTCACTCTTTGAGGTTTCTAATTTCATAACAGATTGTCTATTTTATTAATAAATCATCCAGTCAATTAACAGTTTTTAATAATGTTAAAAGTATGTTTCAATTAATAATTTAGGTAATTTTATTATTGTATAGGAGAATAATTATAAATTTTATTTTTTTAATTAATTCTGTTAAATAAAAAATTCTAATAAGGGGGCATTTGTAATTTTTCAAACCACAGGGGCCAATTTGTATTTTAAGCAAATCTCAATGATGTATTTGTAATTTACCCAAACAAGAAAGAAACATAATTGAAATAAGAGTATAAACCGTGAATCTAATTTTTAAATAATATATTAAATATACATTTTCTAAATCAATGAGACTAAATTGGTCTATAAGAAAATTTTTGAAACTAAATGGATTATCCTTCCTCAAGATGGGATTTACAGATAAATTTTTAAATTTCTATTAAAAATTTGTCTTTTTCGTTATTATTTTTTTCTTTCTTTTGTCACCTAAATTTGCCTTAAAGAGCCAGTTAATTTGTTTTTGGTGTATGTGAATTAATTTGATTTTGACAGTTACCCATATCAACAATGTTATGAGCTCTCAAAAAACACAACTCTCATAATCTTACTTACCTGTAATTGGTACATGAATGAAAGGAAAAAAAAAAAAAAAAAAAAAAAAAATTGGTTCACATCATTTTGGAGGTCATGAATATTCCTAACTTTGGGGTCCAAGCATTTTTATCCATTAAAATAGTTACTCCCTTTGTCCCAAAATATTAGCCCCTTATTCCATTTTTCATTGTCCCAAAATACAGCAATGGTAGAGGGCCACAATTTTTGTGGGTCGTTTTGGCAATTTTGAGCCATTTGAGCCACAAAAATTGTGGCCCTCAAATATTTTTTCCCAAAATATTAGTCCCTCTTCAAAAATCAAGTACAAAAATAATATAAATTTCCTATTTTGCCATTTTTTTAAATTAATAAACAATATAAAAAGTACAATTATGACATTGATATTTCTAAAAAATGTACTATCAAAAAGATAATTTTGAAAAATCAACTTTTTTCAAATGTAATAATTGTACTATTAAAAAAAAGTTAGATTCCCCAAAAAGGACCATTATTTTGAAACGGATGGAGTAAATATTAGTGGTATAATTGCTCCAGACAATTCCAACATGATCCTCTTTCAATCTATGCGTACTCAAAAGTTGTTGCTGAAATTTCCTTATTTGGGATAATTTACAAAAGTTAAAAAGTCAAAAAATTATTAAAAAAAGTCAAAAGTCCATACTATTGGGGAGAGCTTGTGGAGGAAGCTTAGAGGGCAAAATTTTTGCCCTTTGAATTCAACTACCCAAAAGTTAAAAGTTTAAAGTCAAAAAGTCAACAAAAATAGAATGGTCATTTTGATTTTACTAAAATATTTTATTATACATTTTTTTGTAAAAAGTCAAAAAATTATCTCAAACATACATAATTTTCTCTACTTTTTTAGCAAAAAAGTAAAAAAAAATACACTTATATAGCACATCCCATATATCAGGCTTCCAGGAAGGTGAGTGCCAATTTTGCTTTGGGATCTATATATATTTGAGTCAATCATATTTTATGTATCACTCACACAGTAAAAATAATTGAGCAAATTCATTTTGGTGAGGCAGGAGGTATAAAAAATTCGAAAGTGCAAGTACCAAATCTGAAGATATGAAAAGTCCATTTGAGTGATAGAGAGAGAGAGAGAGAAACTCGTTGGTGCTCTGTGGTGTAGAGAGTGCTTTCTGAATCAGGCAGGCAAGTAGGCGTGCATATGATATGCAGAAGATCCAATTATTTTCAAAAATATAATTATTAGCGATTTGGTAATGTAAGTATAATAAGTACATTCTTTGTATTTTGATTTGGGTGTGCAATTATAGTTGCTGTGTGCAGTTAGGCTTGGGGTGTTTTGTTTCTTCTCTGTTTCTTTTTGTTTTTTGGGTTGTTGTTGATTGGCCTCTCGCCAATCTCGGGCTTGTGCTAACATATGATTGTGCTGTCTCTCCGATGCCATCCTAGATGGGATTGTAGAGCTTTAGCTATGATGCTCGTTTTGCACAGCATTGTTTTATTGATGTAAGTTCCTCATGTTTTGGTTCTTCATTAATAAAATTTTCTTTTGCTGATCACAAAAAAAGAAAAAGTATAATAAGTACATATACATACACACACATTGACTCCACTGCAATAATATAATGATTCTTTATTTATTTGGTGTTATATTCTATTGTACTAGTGAGTTGTGTGCATGCATCCCATCTGCAACTGCAATACACAAACAAACACTCTGTAATGTTGGTGTTATATAAAAAGAAAGAAAAAAAAATGGTTAATTGCATTTGTCTATCATATGATGAGTCATTCACTACATGAGATGAGTCAAATTCATATTTATATTTATATTTCCTGTTTGTTGTTTGTGTTTGTGTTTGTGTTTAGTAGAGAAAAAAGAGAAACCATCTCATCATCTGGTTGTTACTCTTGTTTTGTTTTCTGTAGAGATAGCTCCTTGTGATTCTTTCTGATAGATCAGATAGTTTACTCTCCTTTCAAATCCAATCCAGAGAAACTACACTTTTTTCAGGTATGTATCTTTTCTACTCTCTCTACTCTATGTTTCCTTCTAATTTGTATGTTTCTTCTATGAACAAAAATACTTTCAAAAACTTAATTATTACATGACAAACAGTGCACCAAAGTTGTTTGTCCTGAATTATTTATTTACTTTATTTGTATTTTATTATTGTTTTTATCCAAATTCCAAATGTATGCCCAGTTTTCATTTCGATTGGATGGAATTTAGGAGCGATAGATTGAGAACAGACCTAACATTTAGCGTAATTTGGCCAAATTATAATATGCCATTAACTTAAAAACCCTAATCAACCCTAACCAAAGGAAGGTATAGTCATCACTTGCAGACATTGATGAGTTACCTAAATGGAGAGTAGGTAATTATGAAGGAAACACCTAACCTCCTTAGCAGAAACACACCAACATTTGGTGAAATATCAATATCATATAAGCCTTCTTGTGTTTTTGATGGGTCATAGCTTAGATTTGAAGACCTAATTTGATTCACATGAATATGAAAGTGAGATTGTTATTCGGCGCTCTTTGTCAAATGTATTTTTGCTACTCTTCAATACAAGTTAACCGTGATAGGCTGGCTTCCCTGCTTTTAATTTGTCTTTTTTTGACAAAATATCACTCTTTATGAATTTACACTAAAAATTCAAACATGCTATTCAAACTCTGTACTTGACCCCGTTTGAACTTTATCACATGGTTTGAATTAAATTTGAATTTGAATAATGAAGATGTAAAGTGTGAGCTTTTTTTCCTACGTTGAAAAGTTTAGATTGATAGTCATGTTAACTTGGTTTAAGCTAAGAAATTGATATTTCTAAATAATTTAGAGGATCTATTTGTATATTTTTATAATTTAGGGAGTTAAAATAATATTTTTTTTAAGTAATTTAAGGGTCTTTATGTAAATAACCCAATATCTAGCTAAACAATAAGTTTTTCTTACGAGAAATAGTATAAAAAATATGCAATTCGATCATATAATTATTAATATCCGATTAATATAATTTTTGATAGGCATGAAGTACTCAACAAATCCTACAAAATGAACAGTTCGAATAATAAAAATAAATCCATAATACACGTCAAATTAAGGCACAACAGTCACTACTGTGCCTTTAACAATCATACTTGCAATGCTTTAATTTATTCGAGGAAGATGTATGGCATCTAAAAGTGAGATGGTAATTAATTAGTTTCGCACACTCATATGCCATGACATTCGTTAATAAGGGTGTGCAAAAAAATCATCGATTCACGTCAAACCCGACTCAAACCAACCTTTGCAATTTGAGAAAGTGAGCGGGTTAAATAATAAAAAGAGAAAGTTTATTTGCATACTAGTAATTTTCTTAGTACCCACCATCATTCTAATTTTTTTTTTTTTGGTTACATCTTTATCCCTCAATCAAGTTAAATAAAGTCTTGATTTTTTAGTGGTAAATATGTATATATTCTCTAACAAGAAGTTTGGTTTGAATTTGAGAATCAATTTTCTGAATTTTTTTTCAAAAATAAAAATTAATTTGATAAAATAAATATTAAAAAATAATTTAATTTTTTTTAAAACTATTATTACTCTAAAAATTATAAAATTATATAAAAATAATAATTATTTTTTATTTTTTATTTTTTCTTACTAAATTAATTTAAATACATTTTTAAAAAATTAAAAATCAAACAAAAGAGAGACAATAACAAATATGTGATGGAAAAATTAAAGCATATCGAAAGGCTTCTTCAATTTTACAAAAAGTATTTCTGATGTACCAAAAAAAAAAAAATTCTTACAAAAAGCTACAATGCAACATCATCATCATCATCAAACCTTTCTTTTGCTTGTGGCCCATCTGTGGTTGACTGTGATGAAAATATAAATTCGTTTGCTACAACTTTTTATAAAGTAGACAATGGCCCCATTTGGTAGAGTTGTGGGAAAGTAATTATAAATTATAACTTAACAGCTTATAGCTTATAGTTGTGAATATAAGCTGATTTTTGACTTATAAATTAAGCTTCTCCTCCCTTACTCAAAGAATAAGTTAATTTTTAACTTACAAAAAACTATAATCTGTATTGTTAAACTAAACCAAACACATCAAAATAGCTTAAATTAAGTTAAAAGCTGAAATAAGTTGGAAATAATCCCTACCAAACAGGGCCAATTTCAAGGCATGGAAATGTTGTGTGAACCATGGATAAATTATACTGACATTCATATGTTTAAATATTACAATATTATAACTTAATCCTATATGGAACTCATAATTAAAAAAAAAAAAAATTTAATCAAACATTATGAAAGGTATATATAATTAAAGAGTTTTTGAATTATAACTAAAGTAATATTATAATTAATATCACAATGAATCATAATAAATACAACAATATGTCATACCAAAAATTACAAAGGTTATAATTAGGGGTGCATTGAATTTCCCTTAAAAAAAAATGGTAATAAGTGTCCCATGGACATTATTTAATGTTTGAAGTGTATAAAAAAGCTCTTAAAAATATGTAAAAATATTAAAAAGTGTATTAATTTTAATAAATATTTATTGAAATTAGTAAAAGGTATATTATGTTCTACAAATATTTTGTTTTTTTGCCTATACCCTTTTTGGATTTTACCCTTTTTTTACCTATACCCTAGAAACACTTGTTAGCAAAATCCTAATTTAAAAGTTAAAATTAAAGTTAAAAACGCTCTTGTCCTAACTTTTAAATAATTAATTTTTTAAACTCATTTAATAACACCATCAATTTCATAAGACCTGAATATAACCCATATTCATCATATATTTCCAATTATCAACTGTATCAATCATGTGGAAGTGATAAACTATCTCAAACACATCGTTAATCATATCATAGTAATTCTCGACTATTATCATATTTCATTCAAATGTTCTAAAATAATTTTACATGCATTGAAAAATTCACGACCATACAAGCTTGAATCTACAATATGTAAATTACAAGTTATAGTATTGAATAAAAATATAAAATATATGCCCTAAAGGCTTACAAGGTCTAAGGGTCTTAACCTATTATATCAAAATGGATTTCAACCCCAAATACAAGTTAGCCTTTGGCTTTACAAAAATGAAAGCAAAAGCAAGTCTTGCGCTCCAAGACTCTCTACGCCTTAATTTTGCGGAGACACACCGTCAACACTTGAAAATGATTTTCTAACGTAAGGATGAACATATAGCCCAGTAAAAATAATCTTAATGAAGTGTATGAGTCTCAATATCATGATTATGAGATGCAATTATGTGCCAAGCTCAAAATATAAGTTTTTTTTTTCAAGAATCATGTCATACACTTTTCAGAAATTATAAGCCAATCAAAGAGTTTTCATTTCAAAAGAACATACGAATTTGACAATCCCTAGGTATGTGTTTGTTAGTAGTCTCTTAGAGCACTATCAAATACCCACTTTACCGGCTCTTAATCAAAAGGAAATCGGAACCTACTCCATTCATATTTTAGGATTTTCACCACATATCTCAAGTGTAACGCCCCGAAAATATTGACAATAGATACCCTCATAATACTTAACAAATATACAGAGGCTTATAATCTCAAACATACAATATTGACATTATTTCTAGAACTAATATTCATTCATTGATTTCCTTGAAATATTACAAAAGGATGTCACATGCATTGATACATTCATTAATTCTAAATTATGAATCTATAGCATGTGACAGATACACATAGAAGCAAAATGAATAAAGATAAATTTATGCTCTAATGGCTACAAGTTTCCAAGATGATGTTCGGTTACAACAAAAGTGGGTTGATGCCCAATACAAATAAAAGCTCTAGGTTTGTACAAAAGACATTTACAACACAAAAATAAAACGAGCCTTTAGCTCCACGGTCCTCCCAAGCTAATCCCTTAGTGGAGGCATATTATCAACACCTGGAAGTTGGTTTCCACATAAGGTGATCTAATACTCAGTAGAGATAAATTTAATGAATAGTATGACACTTAACCAAGCCACATGGTGAATGCACATAATGTCATTTACCAAAACAATGCACTTTTTCTTTCAAACAATGCAATGCCATGTTATAATTCAATTAATAAACTGTTACTTTCAAAATAGAAAACAGGGCAGTGGATACACACACCCCTTGACTAGATTCACCAAGGTATTTATCCATTTTTCTTAAAACGATACTTTTTCAATGTATAAATATAAAACAAGTGTTCAAATGCAATGAATGAGTGAATGGTTTCAATTAATCTAGTTCTCATGCAATTTTTACTACAATCAATGCTATCCTCTACCCATAGCCAAAACAAATATCTCTATACAAAAGATAAATTTCGAACAATAGGTATAAATTCTGAAATTTCAATATAGGAGTAACAATATATGTTTAACTCCTCTTCCCGATGAAACATGAATTAGAACATTATTCCACAATCTCACCACTTTCCGTCTTTGTTCCAAACCAATAAATCCCAAGGATTTCCAATATTTCAAACAATGTATGTTCATTTTAAAAGCCTCATTTAGGAGTGATTCCAAAATTTCTAATTCTTTTCATCCATGAAACCGTTTCATTTATACCTATTACAAAACCCATATCTTATAACCCAATTCAAAACCCCAAATCAAACCCAAAACTCGCAAAATATTACTCTAATCAAGAGCACATAACGAAGCTAAGTATCGTGCAACAACATTAAAGAAATCCCTACCTCAATAGTAGAAAAAGAGAAAAACAAAACCCTAAATTTGACGGTGACCAAAATTCGAACTTTTCAGATTGAAAGCACCACCTCCTTACGCTCTACCTTTTATCCCAAAGCACCAAGGTGACGAGATTCACAGATTTGAGTATATTGGGTCGTTTATACAAGAATTTAGAGAGTGAGATGAGAGGATTTGGTTCAGAAAGTAGAGAGAGAGAGAGAGAAAAGTGAGAAAATATCTTTTTTCCTCAACTATATGCAAACAGACCGCTCGAATAACCAAAACACCGCTCGAGTGTCAGACACAAAACATTGCTCAAGCGACCAAAATACGACTCAAGCGGGGAAACCAAACTCCCAGAACAACAACCCTGTAGAACAGATCGCTCGAGTGACTAAAACACCACTCAAGCGAAGAATAGAAACTTTTAATATTGTAGACTGTAAATAGACTGCTCGAGCGACCAACATATCGCTCGAGCGAAGAACAACCCCCTCTTAAAAGTTCAGACTACAAACATTAAATCTAGGAGAAACTAAAGACTGCTCAAGCTAACCTAAGAACAAACAAACAAAATTTTCCAGAATTACTAAGTTCTAATCTGTTGCAAATGTAACCAACAATCTAAATTTCAACTCCCAATTAACAATAAGGACTAGAACAGATATAAAAACATCAATATATACAAACTCATAACCATAGAGTATAAATGGGTCAGGTCATAACTCGGGCCGTTATAACCTTCCCTTCTTAGAAAATTTCGTCTATGAAATTGAACCAAGTTAACAACAATAACACAATAACATCAACAACGACAACAACTCATGCTCAACAATACAGAAAACATAATAACCCAACCCAACATACGTTGATCTCAAATCTCCAAAGTATTCCTAATGTTTATATATTACAACAAAACATGGATTTAACTACAAAAGTTCAAACACTTTAAAACAATTCCAAATACTTATCGGACATTAGCCTCACGCTCCCAAATCGCTTCCTCGACCCTATGGTATTGCCACAACACCTTAACCAACAAAATAGTCTTGCCTCGTAAAACTTGCTCTTGAGTATCCAAGACTTGAACTGGTCTCTCTTCATACGAGACCTCCTTGTTTACCTCTAAATCAGTCAAATCCAGCACATGTGAAGGATCATGCTCATACTTCTAAAGCAAAAGTTTAATGAGACAATAATGCACAATGTCTCATTGTCATATTTTAAAAAGAATGACAAAATTTGATAAAAGTTTAATAAGACAATACTGCACACATTAGAATGATATCTTATTTTTTTAAGAATGACATATTTGACAAAAGTTTAATAAGATAATATGAACAAATGTCCCATTGTCACATTTTAAGAAGAATAATACATTTGGTAAAAATTTACTAAGACAATAATATCTCATTGTCACATTTTAAGGATGACATATTTGTTAAAAGTTTAATAAGACAATATTGCACAAATGAAGTGCACCCACATTTGGATTCCCTAAGAAATATAGTAAAACGATCTCACGGTTTACCTTTTTGAGGAAAAATATGGGTAAATAAGTTACCTCAAGCGAAAACGGTTTGGATCGAAATACTTGACTTACAAGTCTCGTCTTACTATCCCTTCGTTGTTTGAGAAGCTACTAGAGTTTCCCAATATTTTGTCCATACTCCAAATGCCTAGATTCAACAATGGTGACCTAAAGGAAAGAACAGAAAGAGAAATAATTTTGCAAGAGATTTTTTGGGTAAAACTCACACTATAATACGTATCCCTATATCTGATATATGAGAAATATCTTTATAGATAGGAGCGGTGTCATAGTCTTCTACAACAACTCAACTACCTCCAAAAGATAATCTCCTTATTTATCTTAATCGTTTAATAAGTGAATTGTCTATAACCCATGTGGATGCTTCATAGGTAATGGGTCAGGTCAAATCCAACCCAATTTCCAACATTTTCCAAATTCAATAGGACTTAATTGTCTACAAAAAATGAAAAATAGTATACAAGCCTACTTTCTAGATCTATTTTCTAGACTCAATGATGTGTAAGAGAGATGATTGATTAATAATTAAAAAATATATGATAAAGAAAATTGTCTTAGATATTATAATTGATTGTCACATCATTGAGTTTGCAAAGTAAGTATAACTTTTGGATATAAATGGCAATGTCAAAAAAATTGATAAGACTTTCTGATACCTACAACCTTTATACATGTTGCAATAAACAAAATTGCAATTTGTAAGGAACCCTCGACCATACTTTCCACCACATTTCTTAGAAGTCGGCAAGGCCGGCCCTGCCCTAAGGCAAGTAAGGCTTGTGCCTTAGGTCTCATATTTTGACCTAAAAATAGGGCTCCCAAATTTAAAAAATTGTTATAGGTCTAACCTTTTATTTTATTTTAAGATCAATTTAAAGGGTCCCAAATGTTTTATTGGGCCATGTATAATTTAGCCCATATTTATTTATAAATGCGTTTGGCCCATATTTATTAAAATAAATATATATAAAAAAAAATAATAGGGCCCCTAAATTTGGTAAAACATATAAACATATATAACATAGGGCCCCTAAATTTGGCCCAAAAATAGGACCCCTAAATTTGGTAAAATATTATAGGCTCAATTTTTTTTTTTTGGTTTTAGGATCAATTTAAAGGGCCCCAACATATTTTTTTGGGTCCATGTATGATTTACTCCATATTTATTTATAAGTGTAGTTTGGTCCATATTTATTAAAATGAAAATATATATTAAAAAAAAGAAGTGTTTGGGCTCAAGAAAAATAATACATACAATATATGGGCTCTATTTTTTATATTTTTTATTTTTACCTTCTTTATCTATTAGATTTTAGTGGAATAAATAATTTTGCTCAAATTTTTTTACCTAGGTCTTTATCAATTTTAATTGAATAATTTTTTCCTAATTTTTTTGTTCTAATTTTGTTTTATTAAATTGTTTTGTTTATAATTTTAATGATTATATGTGTAAGCAAATTTTTTTATGGCTACAAGCAAATAAAAAAGTTGTAACTTATCGTTTTATTTATGATTTTTTTTTTCAATACAAAAAGGCTCTCATTTCCGAAGTTCGCCTTAGGCCCCGACGAATTCAGGGCCGGCCCTGGAAGTCGGCAGCAACTGACACCACACCCACTAACCTATCGATATGGATATTCATGTATCATTTGTTGGTGGTTTAGATTGGTAGAGAAAGACTCTGCTATAATTCAAAAACTTATTCCTTACTTTTTTACTAGTTTTTCTTTCTTTCTTTTAAATTTTGCCAATTGATTAATTACAATTTAAGAATAATTACATTAAACTACGTAATTAATAATTAAAAATTTAACAACCATTTAAAAAAAATAATTCATGAGAATAAATATAAGACTCAATAATATAATTCCTATAATAGATAATAAAAAAAAAAACTTATATTTACCTTTAATAATAATAGTAGGATGGCTAACCATTATGCGTAGCCAACTAGTGAATTATAATTAAATAAAACTTGCCTCTTGATATAAAGAACAAGAATTGCTTTTATTTTTAATAAAAACTGATCCCTTACTTTTTTTTAAAGTAAATGAAAAACAAACACTATGGGTGTGTTTGGTAACGTTTATGTTTTCAGTTTATATTTATAAAAATTTTATAAACTGGTTTTTGATTATTTTTAGAAAAACATAAACTACAAACGCGTTTGGTAATTGACAAAATATTTAAAAAAATTTAAAAATATAAAAAAGAGTGAGAAATGGCAAGTAGTGGCAAGTGGCGGTGGAAGACGGTGGTGGAAAGTGGTGACGGTGGGTGGTGGATAGCTGGTGGTGGTGGGTAGGTGGGTGGGTGACAGTGGCAGGTGGTGGCTGGTAGTGAGTGGGTGGTGGCGGGTGGTGGGTAGTGATGGCGAGTGGTGGTGGCAGGTGGGTGGCGGATGGCGAGTAGTGGTGGGTAGTGGCGGGTGGTGGTGGTGGGTGGGTGGGTGGGTGACGGTGGCGGGTGGTGGGTAGTAGCGAGTGGGTGGTAGTGGTGGTGGTGGTGGTGGTGGCGGTGGCGGGTGGTGGGTGGTGGTGGTAGGTGGGTGGCGGATGGCGAGTGGTGGTGGGTAGTGGCGGGTGGTGGTGGTGGGTGGGTGGGTGGGTGACGGTGGCGGGTGGTGGGTAGTAGCGAGTGGGTGGTAGTGGTGGTGGTGGTGGTGGTGGCGGGTGGTGGGTGGTGGTGGTAGGTGGGTGGCGGATGGCGAGTGGTGGTGGTGGGTGGATAAGTGGGTGACAGTGGCGGGTGGTGGGTAGTAGCGAGTAGGTGGTAGTGGTGGTGGTGGTGGTGGTGGTTGTGGCGGGTGGGTGGCGGATGACGGGTAGTGGTGGGTGGTAGCGGGTGAGTGGTGGGTGGTGATGGTGGGTGGGTGGGTGACGGTGGCGGGTGGTTAGTGGTAGCGAGTGGGTAGTGTGGCGGGTGGTGGTGGCAGGTGGATGGTGGTGGGTGGTAGCGGGTAGGTGACGGGTGGTGGTGGTTGGTAGGTGGGTGACGGTGGCGGATGGTAGCAAGTGAGTGGTGGTAGGTAGTGGGTGGTGGCAGGAGGTGGGTGGCGAATGGCGGGTGGTGGTGGGTGGTGATGGTGGGTAGGTGACGGTGGCGGGTGGTGGTGGCAGGTGGGTGGCAGATGACGGGTGGTTGTGGGTGGTGGCAGGTAGGTGGCGGGTGGTGGGTGGGTGACGGTGGCGGGTGGTAGGTAGTAGCGAGTGGGTGGTGGTAGTAGCAGGTGGGTGGCGGGTGGGTGGTGGGTGATAGTGGTGGTGGTGGTGGTGGTGGTGGTGGTGGGTGGTGGGTGGTAGGTGGCGGTAGCAGGTGGGTGGCGGGTGGGTGTTGGGTGATGGTGGTAGTGGTGGTGGCGGTGGGTAGTGGGTGGTGGTGGCGGGTGGTTGGCAGGTGGGTGGTGGTGGTGGGTGGTGGCATGTGGTGGATGGTGGTGGCAGGTAGGTGGTGAACGGTGGTAGCAAGTAGGTGGCGGGCGGTGGATGGTAGTGGCAGGTGGGTGGTGGTGGTGGGTGGTGGCATGTAGTGGATGGTGGTGGCAGGTAGGTCATGAACGGTGGTAGCAAGTAGGTGGCGGGCGGTGGATGGTAATGGCGGGTGGATGGTAGGTGGGCGGTGGGTGGTGGTGCTGCTGCTGGTGGCGAGGGGTGGGTGGTAGTGGCGAGTGGGTGGCAGGTGGCTGGTGGGTGGTGGGTGGTGGTGGTAGGTGGGGTGGTGAGTGGTGGAGGTAGGTGGTGGTGGGTGGTGGGTGGTGGTGGCGGAAGACGGTGGTGGAAAATGGTGGCGGGTGGTGGCTAGTATTGGGTGGTAAAAAAAAAAAAACTGAAAACTCAAAACGGAAACACATTTTTTGTGTTTTCATTTTTTGGCCAAAATTATAAACTGAGACCACTAATTTATAAATCAAAAATTTTACCAAACAAGTTTTTATTTGAGTTTTTCAAATTTTTGTAAATATAAACAGAAAACTGAAAACGTAAGTGTTACCAAACGGCACCTATCTATTCTCACCTATATAAAGGGCTCACACAAGACCTACACATTTTTACATGGGAAAAAAAATCATACAAAAATTACACTTAAAAGGGAGAGGAGAGAAAGCAAGTTTCGAATCTTGTTTGTGTGCTGGGTCATTTAGACTAGGGGTGCAACTCGGGCGGGTTTGGTCGGGTTGGAGGTTTGCCCAAGCCCAGCCCGAGTTATGTTTGGTAGTGCCCAAGCCCGCCCAAGCCCAACCATCAACCCGTGCATGGCTGCCCAAGTCCGGACCAAACTTCATAATTTGAACTCGGGTTAGCCGAATTGCCTGAATTTCACAAGGCAACAAACAACTTCTGAATTTTTCCATACAACAAACAGTGCTTCATTATTCCATACATAAGTCTATTAGTCCATACAACAAACTTAAACATCATCCTAGCCACAAACACTATTGGTTCTCAGCATACAATTTCTCTCTCTCTCTCTCTCTCTCCATAATCAAACCCATTTTTCTCTCTCTGGCTAGACCCCGAGAACACGAAACAGAGAGGAACAAAGTCCAAACAGTCGAAGAAAGTCAAAACAGAGTGGAAGAAGAAAGTCGAAGAAAGTTGAAATCCAACCACAGAGAGGAACAAATATATACATAGAATTTCAATAACCCAAAAAAATATATATACAAAATTTCACTAACATAAATATATTTTGCAAATCTATTAAGAAAAAAATTTAAACTCATAGATTCACTGGTTTTGAGTGGTAATCGAACGACGAGTGACCAAAAATAGACAAATGAAATCACAAATACAAACACAGAAAAGTATCTATCAGTTTTGTGTGGTGTCGAAGCTTATCGAAAGGGTGGCGTCGTTGTTGGTGGCTATACTTTGTGTTCGTCTCCGTCGTCCTTCAACTCTGATGATGAAATGAAATGAGAGTCTGAGAGAAAGGGAAGAAAAGAATAGATGATAAGGTAGGGTTTTGTTTTTGATTTTAATCTAATAGTCCAAATAAAAGATGCTAATCCAAAGGCCAAAGAGCAGCCAAAAAAAATTAAGGGCCAGTTATTTAATTTATACATATATTATATAATTTATATAATATATTAAATGCAATTCGGATTCGGGTTGCTCAGGTTAGTCACTGATTCTGCCCAGGCTCGGCCCAAATTACAATTCGGACATCAAAATCTGCCCAGGCCTGTCTAGATTACAAGATATTATTGCTCAAGCCCTAAAAATACTCGAGCTGGGTACGAGTTGCTCGGGTTGAACCCGCCCGAGTTGCACACCTAATTTAGACTGACACATTTTCTATTTTAGGTAAAATTTACATTCCTACCCCTAACGTTTTGTCCTGATTATATTGGTATATGTCAATGATATTTTAAAAATTGCATTTCTTTCTTGAAATTAATTGTCACATTTCATACGGCCCCCCTCTATTAACCTATACCATTAGTTGACAAATCAATTTTGATAATATTAAACTTTTCTTTTGTATCTTTTCTGTCTCACTTATGAATCATCTCTTTTACATGGTAGCCACCACCCACCTATGACCTTTTCTACCACTCCTTTCTTTTATCCACATGGCACCAGCACCCACTAACACCCCCACCCTTCTTTCCGTTTACCCATATGACAAAATAAAATGAATGGGTTTATGATATGCTACCGATCTAACTAATGCAGAAAATTCCAAGATAGAAAAACATATTCCCCACATATATTTGTATGTATACTTACATAATGAGAAATTTATCTTCTAACAACCTTTGCTAGGTAGGATCGATTGTTTACTGCCACTTTGCCACCTAGGTTGTCCATGGAGATAAGTCAATGCTCATAATCGCATTTGAGAAACAACAGAGCCATCTTTATGGAAAGACGATTACCAAAGTAGGAACCGGAGTTAAGTAGCGAGCAGGTTGACCCCTATGTCTAGTTGACCTCACCTTTTAGTATATTTACATGAACCATAGCAAGGGTGACCAGTCGGGTAGAGTGCAATATTGCTTGGTTCTCCACTTATCAATAATTGTATGGTTTGACTACTTGGTTGTAATAATTACCTCAAAGCATCTTCATCTATCCCGTCGGGTGTGAAGAAGGGTGGCGTTGAGAGTTGTTAGCAGCTTAGGGGTAATGATTTAGTTTTCAAAATAGCAGGTGGGCCTTAGCAGAGGCGTGGATGTTGATTAGATGGGTTTTTAGTTCGGGCTGCTTTTAAGTGTTGGTTTTGTTATTTTAGTTTGGTTCCGGTCTTTTGGTGGGTTGATTATGTGGAGATTCATGTATTTTAATTTTTCTAGTTAAGTTCTTCTTAATTTTTTTTTTTTAAAAAAAAAATCGAGAAGCTTAGGGGTTGGTTGTATGGCTGCGAGTAGCAGTAATAGGGGTATTTTTATACTGCCGAATCTCTCTCGATGCATGTCATCTTTCTGTACTTTTAATTTCATGCTGTTAAATGAAATTTTTCTTTACTGATAAAAAAAAAAAAAAAAAAAAGACCGTAGTTTGAAAGATGGTTAGGTTCCAATTAGTAATTAATTTGTAATATGAAAAGTTTGATGTGTTTTTACAGATTTAACAATAAGCTATTTTGAAAAATTAGATGGAGTTTTTAAGATTTATTTTTTTTTTTATTTTTAAAAAAATTATACATTAATTTAACAAAAATAAACACCAAGAAAAATATTTGTGAATTTTTTAAAATTAATTTCATGGGATTTGACTTCATATCCAATAGATCTGCTAGTCTATCGTTTAGGTATAAAAATGAAAATAGGACCAATAGTCAAATACATATTATTTCTAAATAGTCCAATGACTATTTATCTCAGGACTAATAGTCTATTGCATTTGCAATCTCCTCTTATCTCCAGTTCATCCAACAAATACGCCTAAGTGTATATTATGTGGTTTGTTAGTTGTTTATAGCCTAGTTGTAGTCTATATAAATAGACAATGGTGCTGTTTGGTGTAGCTGTTAAAACAGATTATAGCTTATAGCTTAACAGATTATAGATTATGACTTTAATCAGAAGTTGTTAATCTGTTTGGTATAGCTGTTAGATTATAGATTTAAGTTGCTGAGTAGTGTTTGTTAAATAAGCTGTGAAGTAGCTTTTTTAATTAATTTTTATTTTTTATTATTCACTATTTGTCTACATTTTTCATAAAAAATAATAATAATATTTTATAGTCCATTTGGGTCTTTTTCTATTTTTTAAAAAATAAAAAATAAAAAAATCTAAGAGTATAACCATGAATTAACATGTCCACAGCAGAAGCTGATAATCAGAAGCAAGGGGTGAGCAGCTTCTCAGAATCAGCTTTTTTGACTTAAAATAAGCTGTTAGAATCAGAAGCTGTTTGAAATAAGTTTAACCAAACAGTCCAAAATAACTTTTTAAAAGCCAGAAGCCATAAGCTGGCTCAAAAAAGCTGCAGCAAACACCCCCAATATAATGCCATTGTACTTCATTTGATCAAGGCCTCGTTTGTCAATAGGATATTTAAACCTAAAAGTCATTACAAGTTGTCATCTTACTCTCTCTAATTTTTTGAATGTCCTTAGGTGTTTATTCTCTAATTGGGGGATTCTCTCTCTCTCTAAATTTGAATTTGATTTCTACTTTAATTATATTATTTGGTATCTGAGCATTAGGCTCATATCCTATTATTTGGTAGCAGATTTTGTTTGACGCTGCTTCTTAATTTCATCGAAGTTACTTTGACTGGATTACAAAGATGTGCAAAGTAACTATGGACCAAATTCGAAGCTGGTAAACTCATGTTGTTTGGATGTTGTGCATTTCGAGCCCTACTTGAATGGTGTGAAATCCTCATTCGAGCTTCAATTAGGTTACTGAAAAACCTAAATCCCCATACCAAACAAGATTTGATATTAAATTAGTCGAGTTCAGGTTGCGACCATTACCTCAACATGAAGTCAATGCATTGTGAACTCTAGTTGGAATGTTTCAAAGTTATACATTGGTTTTGCGAACTTAATCGTAGCTTCGTCGATCATTTCTTAGTGATTAAGGTTGACCACAAAAGTCAAAAGTGTCACGACTTGATTGCGACTACATCATAGTTTGAAAGTTAGAGATCTAGGTTCAATTAGGCTTCTAGATGCCTAGTAACTCCATTGAAGGAGATTCGAACAGGACCTGAACTTTGATTTTTGATTCACAAATCTAGATTTGATTATGAATGATTAGAAGTGCCTCTCGACCAGGGTTTTTTTTTTAATCTCCATGGAGCATCTTGACTTCAATTACTTCTTGATCGGAGTTCGATACAACCTTAGTCGACTTTAATTTCACTAAGGTGAAGTATTGATCTAGTTGTGAGTTTGTCGAGTCCTAATATGACGTAACTTGACCTTTCGAACACTAATTTTGCCAAGCTAGATGTTTCGAAACATGAAATTGTGGTTTGGGTTGTATTAAATGTTTTAGGTTTATTTCAATTGATTTGATACATGTTAATTTGGTTCAACACCTAAAGAATCATCAAACTATTAGATGATCTTATTCAATCAAACATCGTAATAATCAAATAACTCTCAATTGAACATAGAGAACAACAGTCAGCTTTGGTTTAACTTCGATCTATTTTGATTCACATTTAGATTTAATTATGGTTAGAAATCTGTTTGATTTGATTGTTATACAGTGAGTGCTCCTTTGTAAGTCATTATAATTCAATTTGTTTGGGAAGACTAAATAAGTGCACTTTTTGTCTTTTTGGACAAAAAAATTGAGGTTGAAAATATGGATGTTTGGGTTAACTTTTTGACTTTTTATGGAAAAATGTTTAATAAAAAATTGTGAAAATTGGTTTTTAGAGGAAAATTTGAATTGGGAGTTGTGCAGCCGTAATTGTTGACTTTTGGTGAATAGTGTTAACTTTTTAACTTTTTGAGTAACTTTTTGACTTTTTGGCTTATTTGGGAGTACCCAAACTTGGCCTAGGTTTGTTAGATTGTTCAAGATGGTTCTGTTGAAGCATGCCACTTGTTGCAATGCTACTATGAAGTAGTGAACTTCTTGTTTCAAACCTAGTTTGATTCTATTAGACTAATATGGTTTGATTTTGGTTCAACATCTGGAATTATTCAATTGTAGCCCAAAATCTATTCATTTGTGTCACAACAATGTTGGAACATTGATAGTTTAACAATAATTTGTCTTGCAATGCATTCGCTTTGGTTTAAAGAGGAAGAGGTGGGGGTAGAGGTCATACGACAAATTTTGGGTATAGAGCTACATTGATTTCACTTCTTAGAAGGAATGATGCTATTCAGAATCACAATCATCAAGATGAGATGAAACACATTAGTAGAGAACTTAGGAAGTTTTAAAGACCTTCTTTGAAGTGGTATGTGTGGTATTCCTTCATTCCTCCTTAGGAAGTTGGGTAAGTTACTTCTTGTGATGCTCAATTAGCCATTGTTTCTGAAGAGAGTGAGGGAGGAAGGAAGAGTGCAACACCAAATTTCGATTTGTGATCAATCTCTCTCAAGTTACTTTTGTCTAGTGGGTGCATAGCCAATGTTGTCAACTTATCACATCCTTCAACTTTATTTTGATAGGATGAGTATTCATTTGCACCAGTCTGCAAGTGAAATGTAGAGAGGCTTGGAAAGTTGAAAGTCTGTCCAAGCTTTAGTGAGCGGGTATGGACATGATGAGAGTTGTTAGTTGGTACTTTTAGTTGTTTAGCCAAGGAACGGGGTTGATGCATTTTGCAGAAGGATGAATTATAAGGACTATGTTTGTATTGAGCAAGGAAACACAACACCTATATCTCACCTACAGCTACATGAGTGTTGTTACATTGAGTTCACTAAGGCCTCATTTGGGAATATGTTATTTTAGTAATTTTTTAATTTTTTGGTTAAAATATGAGGTAAAAAAATTAGTATGTTTTGAATGACTTTTTGGTTTTTTACGAAAAGTGTGCAAAAAATAGAGAGAAAAGAAAAATTTTGACTTTTTGGTATAAGTAGTTGGTTTTTTAGTGATTTTTTGACTTATAAACTAAAACACTGAGTTGCCAAACAAAACCTTAGTGGTTCCTTAAACTTGAGGATAACTTTCTTCAAAATAGGGAGAATTGCTTGGGGGGAAGTTAGTGAAAGGTGTGTGATGATAGAGGTGGCAGTGGGACATGATTGTAGTGGCATTGAGGCAATGTGCAATTGTTGGGTGTTAAGGTTATATGCATTGGTGTTTATGTGGTGATGTACGAAATAAAACGTTGTGGTTGTTGTTGATAGTGGTGACTACTCACCTCTCTTTATTTGATCTCTGTTAGGATGAGTTTGGAATGAGTCAAATATATCGATTTTTTTGTTTAAATAAGTCAAAAGGCAAAAGTCTATCTGTCATAAACTTAAAAAATCACTAAAAAGCCATGCAATTTTCTTTTATTCACAAAAAAAATAACATTTTTAGCATCTCTAAAGGTATTATTTGTTTTTAAATTCTAAAAAGTAAAAAAAATTACAAAAAATGCCAGTGTCAAAAATGTTCAGGGAGATGGTTTGGATAAGAAGAAAGTGGTGGTGGAAAATGATTTTTCCGAGAGGTGGCTTGGTGTCAATACACGATTGGAAAGTAATTTTTTTAGTAATTGTTTGACTTAAATATGATGTGAAAAAAATCATTATACTTAAGAAATTTTTAAAAACTTTTTACAAGAAAACTTGTGAAAAGTAAAGTGAACAAAAAAGAATTATTTAATTTGTTTGGTTTTAGTTTTTAGAAAATAATTTTCAAAAAATTCTACTTTTTTATTTTTTGTATTTTAATGTTTTTAATGAATTTTTTTAATATTTTAAGCAATTTCTTTTAATTTTTAGACACACTCAACATAAAAGCACTTGAGCAATTCTAACCACACTTTTACTTTTCACTAGCTAAAGTACAAAAAAAGTACACTCTTTATTTTACTTAATTACTTTAGCTATTGTGCTCTCCAACCACGCTCTTTATTTTAGCTAATCATTTAAACTAACTTAATTAATTTTTAAAATAAAAAAATACTAATTGTTGATATTTTACTAATATAAATTTGCAATAATAATAAATTTGCCCGTACAAACATACAAAACCTGTAGAATGAGGAGAAAAAAATACAAAATATAAAATAAGTTATTCCGTAATTTATCAAACAGAATTAAAAGAACATATAAAATTGCTACACACACACACATATATATATATCTAAAAAATCCCAAATCTAAGACATAAATATACAAAAATTTAAAATATATACATACATAATTGTTTGGAGAGTCTTTAGGGCTCTTCAATTGTAGCCACAAAAAAAATAGGATGGCAAAGTAGCTAGTCCAATAGCTAGCCCATTGGAGCTCAAAATTAGATTTACATTAGTTAAAATGCCTAACAAGTCTTGTTTAACTATCCCCGTAGAGATGCTCTTAAAAAGTACAACATTTGTGAAAAAAATCTTTAAAAAATACACTAAATACCGAAAATACAAAAATTCAGTACATTTTTTTAAATAATTTTGTGTATTTATTAATTTTTTAAAATATTTTTTCATAAATATTTTACTATTTAGATACATCTAAGTAAGGTGCATCTAAAAAAGTACAAAATTTGCTTAAAATTTAAAAAATATCCACTAAAAACAAAAAAATATGAAATATGAAATACGAAAAACAAAAAACTGAATTTTTAAAAAATTAAATTCAGAAAAATAAAATTAAACACACTAATTAATGTTTTTGATATGAATTAAAAATTAGTTAATCTTCTTAATGATTTAAATAAAATTTTAATTATGCAATTACGGAACGAGATGTAGTTGGGAGAGTATCTAGGTAATTATTCATATTTTTCGTTATCTTTTTTAGGAGACAGAAAAAAAAAAAAAAAAAAGAAAGAAAGAAAGGAAAAAGAAAAAAGAAAAAAGAAAAAAACACTAGCAGCAAATCTGTGTAATTTTAAAAAAGGAAACAGGTTTTTAGAGTCAAATCCCAAGATACACGGCAAATCTAAAAAGCTCATGTGTGAAAAAGATATATGAAGCGTGTCATGTAAGGAAATATTATGATGCGGGTATCATATTAATTACTCATTCCGTCTCAAAATATTATTTTTTTATTTTATTTTTTATTTTTTTAAAATATTAGTCCATCTTAAAAAATTAAGTACAAAAATAATATAAATTTCTTATTTTGTCTTTCTTTTAAATTAATGAACAATATAAAAAGTACAATTATGACATTGATATTTTTAAAAAATATATTATCAAAAGGATAATTTTGAAAAATCAATTTTTTTAAAGTACAATAATTATACTACCAAAAAAAATTAAAATTTTCAAAAAAAATCATTATTTTGGAACAGAGAGAGTAAAAAAAATTACATATTGTATACCCATAGTGTATATTAAAATTTTCCATAATACTGTATTTAATTAAAAAATTTAAAAAAAAATACAAAAAAATAAATAAAATATTTCACATTTTTACACACTTTATTCTTTTCTCTTTTTTAAACCCTCCACAAATTCCCAATCAAACACATCATAAGCGTACCTACCATTTTTTTTGTTTTGCTGTTTCTCACGTAAACTTCCGCGAAACTTCGTGAGTGCTTCTGAGCGTCACAGGAACAGCGTGAAGTGAAATTGCGACGAAGAAGATAAGAGAAGAAGAACACCGATCGATGTTGTCAGGTCCCTCCGAAACCGCGTTTTTTTAGTTGTATGTATGCATTATGTATGTATATCTGCGAAATTGTTTTTGCTGCTGCACATTGGTCGGGTTGTATAGCAGAGAAAGAGAAACAATCTGTGCTGTGTAGATTGAAAAATAGGAGTGGAAATTGTGGCTGTTAAAAAGGAGTTTTTGATGATGTTGATAAATATATAATAAATATACATATATATATGGACAGAGATTGATCGGTGATTGTATCTGCGGTGTCATCTCTCCTGCGACAGATGGAAATGAATGACAGATCGAAAGGGGGTTCGCCCTATAGGCGGCATCAGAACGATGAGGAGGCGGCGGTGGCTGCGACTGAGGAGGAGGACGAGGCCTCATCTGGCGGCGGCGGCGGCACATTCCAAATCTTTAGGACCAAAGATGCTTCACTCGACCGCCTCAAAAGATGGCGGGTATTACTCTCATTCTCTTCTGCATTATTTTCGCCTAATTTTTCTAATGAAATTCATGTTTTAATTTCTGATTTTGTTGTCTTTCTTTTTATTCTGCAATAGTTAGCTGCTAATTATCAATTTTAATTTGGGATTACTTCATTGTTGTTTTATTGTTAACTGGAAAAATAATGCTTCACTATACTATTGTTTTGGGATATTTTATTTTATAATTTAGATTGTTTATTTATTTATTTTGGGAGTGTATGTTATCTTTACACCAGAGTTGTATGTCACGGAACCCCTTTCTCTTGATGAAAATATTTGGGAAATTTTTGAAAATAAGATTTCCTAAGTGTTGCATAGAGCACTTTTAGGTGCTAAATAGAGCAGCTTTAGATGCTAGATGCTACACCTCCTTCTCTTGATGAAGAGATTTGGGAATTTTTTGCAAAATAGATTTCATCTGTGTTGCATATAGTACTTTTAGATGCTAATGCTCTTTTTGTTTGGGTGGAAAACATTTTTATATGGAAATTTGTTTTCAGAAAATGTTTTATGGTGAAAATATTTTTTTATGTTAGGTGGTGGTGGTGAAACGAAGGTGGAGGTGGAGGTGGAGGTGGTGGCGTGGTGGTCGAACATTGGCAGTGGTGATAGTGACGATGATGGTGGCAGTGGTTGGGGGTGACGGTGGTGTGGTGGTGGAGGTGAGTGGGAAGGTGGTAGCGTGGTGACATTGGTAAACATTAATTCGGAAAATGTTTTTTTGCCTTTTTGAAGTAGAAAACATTTTCTACCCATATAACCTTGTTTTCTGTTTACCATAGAAAATGTTCTTCGTTGACTTTCGTTTTCCATTATACTAAACACCAGAAAATAAAAAAAATATTTTTTAGAAAATATTTTTCATCCAAACAAACGGAGCATAAGTAACTGGTAGTATTACTTGGCCAGAGAAACAGAATTCTCAAACATGTAAAAGGTGTTGGGAAAAGAATTTTTAGATGCTAAAAAAACCACAATATTACTTGGCTGGGGAAAATAATTGGGCCTCCACAAAATACAGTTTGCAATGAATAATGCAGCTATGGGTAGAAACTTGTGCATGATTTTCTTGTAGAATAGGGTGCCTGGTTCTGCTGTACAAATTTAAAACCTAGGGTCTGTTTGGTAACGTTTACGTTTTCAGTTTATATTTACAAAAATTTTATAAACTGATTTTTGTTTATTTTTAGAAAAACATAAACTACAAACGCGTTTGGTAATTGACAAAATGTTTAAAAACATTTAAAAATATAAAAAAGAGTAAGAAATAGCAAGTGGTGGCAAGTGGCGGGGGAAAACGGTGGTGGAAAGTGGTGACGGTGGGTGGTGGGTAGCGGGTGGTGGTGGGTGGTGGCGGGTGGGTGGTCGTGGGTGGGTGGGTGATGGTGGCGGGTGGTGGCGGCGGGTGGCGGGTGGTGGTGGCGGGTGGGTGGCGAATGGCGGGTGGTGATGGGTGACAGTGACGGGTGGTGGTGGTGGGTGGGTGACAGTGGCGGGTGGTGGTGGTGGTGGTGGGTGGGTGACGGTGGTGGGTAGTGGTGGCAGGTGGGTGCCGGATGGCGGGTGGTGGCGGGTAGGTAGCGAGTGGTGATGGTCGGTGGGTGACGGTGGTGGGCGGTGGTGGTGGGGGGGTGGGTGGTGGTGGCGGAAGACGGTGGTAGAAAATGGTGGCGGGTGGTGGTGGTGGTGGTGGTGGTGGCGGGTGGTGGGTGGCGGTGGCAGTTCGGTGGCGGATGGCGGGTGGTAATGGTGAGTCGGTGACGGTGGCGGGTCATGGGTGGGTGGTGGGTGGTAGTGGTGGTGGCGGGTGGTGAGTGGTGGTGGCAGGTGAGTGGCAGATGGCAGGTGGTGGCGGTGGTGGGTGGATGGGTGACAGTGGCTGGTGGTAGCGAGTGGTTGGTGGTGGTTGGTGGTTGTGGCTGGTGGGTGACAGGTGGGTGGTTGTGGCGGGTGGTGGTACCGGGTGGGTGGTGAGTGGTGGTGGCAGGTGGTGGCGGAAGACGGTGGTGAAAAATAGTGGCGGGTGGTAGCTAGTGTTGGGTGGTAAAAAAAAAAAACACTGAAAACTCAAAATGGAAACACCTTTTTTGAGTTTACATTTTTTGGCCAAATTTATAAACTGAGACCACTGATTTATAAATCAAAAATTTACCAAACAAGTTTTTATTTGAGTTTTTAAAATTTTTGTAAATATAAACAGAAAACTGAAAATATAAGTGTTACCAAACGGCACCCTAACATCTCGTTTGGTACAAAGTGCTTAAAAAATGGTTACCAAAATCACATTTTCTCTAATTATTGTCCAAAGCATTAAATACTTGTAAAATATTAAAATGTTTCAGGCCGATGCTTTATGTGTGTCTGCCATGGTCAGTAGTGTTGAGATATTGCTCTCATCTTATCTTATCTTTTATTTCTCATTTTTTACGAGTGCTGCTATTAGTACCTCATCAATTATTTTGGACCTCTCATTTTTAGTTTTTATTTTTTTATTTTTTATTACAACAATAACCTCAAGTGAAATTACTAAAAATGACATCAATAATTTTGAGAAACCCATGTCACAATTAAGTTCACATACCTATTACATCATAGGTTATGGCTTATGAGAGCACTCATCTCCATCACCACCCATCCATTTTTTGCAAATCCCACCTTCAAAACCTACCTACCTTCAAAACTTTGAAAATCCTCCAGCGGCAATATTTTGGCAACAACGGTGGCAACAATTTAATTACATACACTTCTCCGATAATGACAATGAGTGGAAGTTTTTCAGACAACCACAACTTCATGAGATGAGAGGGGTACAACAATAAAAGCTTAGAAGAGGTTCATAGCTTTGATGGTATTCTTAACTCAGAGGAGATTGGCTTTGTAAAAGTAAGTTTCTTGAAAAAAATGACAAAAATAGTAAAAATTGTTCGATCATTTTTTCGGGACTGAACTCCCGAATATATGACCGAAATTCAGGAACACAAGCTCGAACATTGTTTATTTGTTCAGGAACAGGTACCCGAACATTTCTTATTTGTTTAGGAATAGATAACCGAAGTAGCAGCAGAAATAGGCAAACAAAGGAAGTCGGACTACTCTTGGGTAGTCGATTGGCCGGTTGACCGAGGGGTGAAATCCTACCTAGTTTTGCTCACACAAAGAGCATACAAGTATAGTGAGGCAATGAATGAATGATAGAAAACCAACTAGAGAAGCATGAAAGTGGATTATGTTGTGTGTGTGAAAAGAGGTAGTAGAAAAAAACAAAATCAAACAAATTGACAAATCTCGTAATGAAGTGGAGAAAAAAACTTATTAATTACACAAATTTTTTACATTGGTTTTGGGAGGTTCCACCGTCATGGGTTTTGTTAGGGTTTTGGGAGATGGCTTTTTGGGGTGTGGGGGTGTGCATTTGAAAGGGTGGAATGTTTTTACAAGGATAATTTTGGTATTATTTGGGAGGAGAAAATAAATTTTAAAGGTTTTACAATTTAGAAGTGGGGGTCAAGAGAAATGGGGGGTCTAAAATAATTGATGGGGTGCTAATAGTAGTACTCTTTTTTATTCATCACCAACAAAAGAAAATTGTATTGGTGAAAGAAGGAAAGAAAGTACAAATAAGAGAGAACAATGTGTCCTCAAAAAAGAAAAGAGGAATTTTTTTTTACAAATAGCACATTGTGACACCACCCTCCATTCACTATTGATTAAATACGAAGGAATCCCTTTAAAAGAAGGGGAGATCTAGCCCAAAATGAAGCTGTCAAGCGTATTTTGTAACAAAATCTCATCAAAATTCTCAAACTTATCTTCAAATGCCATTGCATTTAATTCCAATTGTAGGTTGTCTAGTGTTTGTACAAGAATCTGTATCACTAAAGAGGCGAGTAATGTGAACAATAAGCTGGAGATGGTGTAAGAACCAAGTTATTTTGAGCCATTAGTGAATATAATTGAGCCTAATTTAATCAGTTCACTTGGGTCTCCAATTTGAGTTATTCCCTCTCTATCGCAAAATATTAATCCCTTATTCCATTTTTCATTGTCCCAAAATATTAGTCCATTTTCAAAAATTAAGAACTAAAATAATATGAATTTCCTATTTTACGCTTCTTTTAAATTCATTGACAACACAAAAAGTACAATTATGACAATTGATTTTGTCCAAAAAATGTACTATCAAAGGGTAATTTTGAAAAATTAATTTTTTTAAAGTGCAATAATTGTATTACCAAAAAAAGTTAGATTTCCCAAAAGGGACTATTATTTTGGAATGGAGGGAGTATTATGATTATTTTAATGTGGTGGTATTCCGTAAGATTTCTGAATGAACAATTTGGTATATTCAATTGTATATTTACAAAGCACGCAGCTGTATATTGACCTAAGACAGATTAAAAAAAGGAAATAGAATCCCTATACAATCAAAGGGATAGCAAATATGCCTAATATAAATATATACAGAATATATACTAATATACAGAATAGATACGAATATATCTCACACCTCCGCTCCAACTCAAGATGTTTTAGCAGAAAACACAGAGAGTTTGTCTTCTTCACCTAGCAGTGGTGTGAGTCTTGGTAAAGAAATCAACAAGTTGCAAAGACAAAGTGACAAATGGAAGTGAGATAGAGCCAAATTGCTCATGCTGACGGACAAAGTGGCAATCAATCTCAATGTGCTTCATCTGTTTATGAATGATAGTGTTATGGGCAATCTGAATAGTACTACGATTGTCATAGTAAAGAGATGTCGGAGAAGACTGAGGGATACTCAAATCAGACAAGAGACAATGAAGTTAGACAACTTCAACAGTAGCATGAGCTATCGCACGATACTCAGCGTCGACAATAGAGCGGGTCACAACAGTTTGTTTGTTGCTTTCCTAAGAAATATACAGAAACCAGAAGTGGACTCATGATCATTAACATCACTAACCAAATAAGCATCAGCATAGGCCACCAAATCCAAGGATGAAGTAGAAGACAATAACAAGTCTTAGAAGATAGTACCACGAGGATAGCGAAGAATCCGAAGCAAAGCAAAAACGAATTGGCTAACCACATAAACAACATAGGCAAGATCAAGGCAAGTAACCGTCAGATAGACTAAGTAACCCATAAACTCTCGATATAAAGTAGGATCAGCCAGAGGGATATCATTAGTAGTGTTGAGTGTCACATTAAGCTCAATGGGGTATTAGAAATGTTAGTGTCAGTAAGACCGCCACGGTGAATAACCTCATTATTATATTTGGCCTGAGATAGAAAGTAGCCCTTGGGAGAAGAAATCACCTCAATACCAAGAAAATACTGCAATGGTCTCAGATCTTTCATTTTGAAAGTGCAGAAGAGATACTACTTGACCTTAGAGATAACAGAAGAGTCAGTGCCATTGATGATCATATCATCCACATACAGTAACAAGGCAACAAAATCAGCAGAGGTGTGGAGGAGAAACAAGGCAGAATCGTGGGCACAAGGATGAAACCCAAGTTCAGTAACAGTTGTCTGAAAGCGATCATACTAAGGCCTCGTGTGGGAAGCGGCCGGTTTAGCCAAAAAGCCAAAAAATTACTAAAAAAGTCAAAAAGCCAACAACCTATATCAAAAAGTCAAAGATTCCTTTTTCTCTCTACTTTTTGCACAACTTTTCGCAAAAAGTCAAAAAATCATCCCAAATATACTAGTTTTTTTTACATCATATTTTAGCCAAAAAGTCAAAAAGTTACTAAAAAAGCTTGTTCCCAAACAAGGCCTAAGTACGAGGAGATTGCTTCAAACCATACAGAATATGCCGAATACGACAAACTTGTCCAGAGGAATGGTGAAGGCCAGGGAGAGGACACATGTAAACCTCTTCGGTGAGATGTCCATTAAGAAAAACATTCTTAACATCCATCTAATAAAGAGGCCAATGACAAACAGTAACAATAGAGATCAAAGTATGAACAGTAGTCATCTTGGCAACCGGGGCAACGGTCTCCTCATAATTAATACCATACTCTTGTGAGAAATCTTTGGCAACTAGAAGAGCTTTGTAGCGCTTGATAGAACTATTAGAATAAGTCTTGACTTTATAGACTCATTTGTAACTAATTAAATTCTTGCTAGTAGGCAGAGAAACCAGCTTCCAAGTATTAGTCTTTTGCAAAGCAGACAACTCATCCTTCATAGCTTGAATCCAATTAGGATTTTGACAGACCTCCTTTTAAGACTAAGGTTCCGAAAAAGAGTGAATAGCAGACAACAATGTATAGTATAAAGGCGAAAAACATGTTTTAGCAAAATTAAGTTTGACTACTTGTTTACGGATGCGAAGGGGATACTTACGGTTAGCAAAATTAGAGTCGATAGAAGCAGGAGAATAAGCAGCAGGGGCAGTGACAACTAGTGAAGGGAGAGCCTTGTGACGAGAATAGACTAACCTTGGAGAAGGAGAAGGAGAAGGAACAGGCGGGGGAGGAGGTAGAGAGGATGGAACAGACTCATGGGGGATAGTGAAGAGGGACTTAGCAGGAGAGGTAGTAGGAGGAAAAGAAGGAACAAGCTCATGGGAAAAAGTAGAGATGTACTCGTCAAAGAGGGACTTCAGAAAGAAATGGATTAATGTGAACTAACTCCTTTTCAGAAACCGGAGTAGTGAGAGGAGGAAGTTGAAAGTAAGCTAGACGTTCCAGGAAGGCAACATGACGTGAGACGAAAAGGCGGTGGGAAACAAGATCGTGTGATAGCCTTTCTGAGTAAGACTGCCAAAAAGACACATAGGACAGACCGGACACTAAGTTTTGTTCTATTTTTTCGGGGAAGGAGGACAAAACACGCAGATCCAAAAACACAAAGGAGAGAGTAATGGGGGAGTTGAGAAAACAGAGCCCCATAAGGAGAGTGAATAGAGAGTAGGGGGTAGGCATACGGTTGAGAAGAAAAGCAGTTGTAAGAACGGCTTCCCTCCAAAAGAGAGCCGGAATAGAGGTAGAGAGGAGAGATCTAGCTGTCTTAGGCTTGGTTTGGGGTACACTAAATAATACAAAAAGTCAAAAAGTCACTATCCTATTTAAGTCACATCATCTTATTTAAATCATATCACCTCTCTAACACATCACATCAAACCCAACCCATATAAGCCAATAAGTCAAAAAGTGCACTTTTTTAGAACATCCCAAACCAACTCTTAAGAAGATGATCATTTTAGGTGGGTGTATCAGTACAGGAATTTTGCTGAATGGTACACAAATTGGCCAGATACTCATTGTCGGGACCCAAACCCGCCCCTAGAGGTTTAGGCCATGACCGACCAGTAATCCCATATTACCCTGCCTTAAAGACAAAACGAATAACTAATAATAGTAAACGGGGCTTTGCGGAAGCAATAATAGAATATAATTACGTCCATTGAGTGGCGCATACATGCAAATTACACAAGTATTTAAAACTTAAAACTCACATATCCAATCTTATATACATACATAGGTACAACACATTGAGTTAAACTTCTTACACATATTATCCATTTGAAATAAGTCTCCAAAGAACAAAACAAAATAACATTAAATAATAGGGTTGACACAGCTTGGCTCCACTCGAGTCCAAGTACGCCCTATCATGAAGGCACTCTACATCGGCTTCACAAAAGGTGGACGTCTGAGGTTGCTCTAGGCCTCATGATCCATTTGCTCACCTACATATATATAGGGGAAAGGGGTGAGCTAAAACTCAGTGAGTTTCATCTAGGTCAAGCAAAGGGACTACTCGGGTCAACATCAGAGATCTCTATCAAATAACGAAGGGCCTTTGTATTATTTCTCCCCGGCAAGGGCCTAATCAATCAAATAATGAAGTGCCTTGGTATTATTCTCCCTAGGCAAGGGCCTCACTAAAGGATGCCACAATTACATTTTGAATGAGACAATTATTCATTCAATCAAAATAGCATTTTTGAAGTAATTCAAAATACATTTGAACATATCTTTGCAAAGATATTACTCACAGTGGGTGGGCAACGGTGTTGGACCTCAGATAACCACCTACACAAAACACATAACAAAGATACACATTGAAGTGCACGTTCATAACAAATAACGCATCTTAATTCAACTCTCTTACTTGTATTTCTAGTTTATTCCATGACTAAGGATGTCTAAATAACGCTTAAGAATGCCTAAAAGGGCATGAGGATGCAAATATGCACATTCGAGTGTTTGCCAAAAATTGCTGAAAATAGAGTCTTCGCTTAAGCACACATTTGGTTGTTCGAGCGGTGTGGCCTGACTGCAAAAATACTGGATGGTGTTCGAGTTGGCTTGAGCCATCACTCAGTTGCTTGAGCCAAGTGCAATGCAAAGTTGAGTTCGCTCAAGCTCACACTTGGTTGCTCGAGCCAACTGCAAATGTCTGCAAAAATGTCGAGAGCATGCAAAGTACTCTCGAGTCACGGGTTCCGTCGCTCGAGCAAACTAGGCGAATTCTGGGTTTTCCACGTTGCTCTTTGAAGTTCAAAAGCATGTCTCTTATGTTCAAAGTTTGCTTGAGTTGATAAAAATAGGTAGAAACTCTTTATAAAGCATGAATTCATGGAAAATTATGAAACCATACTCTCAAACTTCTTTCAATTTCCCAAAACAAAACTCAAAATGTTTTTGTTATGCATGTAATTAATTGAACTTCTTTCCTTTCAAAATATGATTAAATGAAATGAGAAGTATAGAAACATGAAGAATCCCTCAAGTTAATGTGTAAAAGCTCCATGTATGTATGAATTTGTAGAAAATTAAGCTCAAAGATGGAGAATTATGCATGCATGTCCAATTTCAACCCAATCCTACAAGAATTCAAGTGATTCTAGCATTTTCCTCTCAAATTCATGCAAATAATCTTACAACCTCTATGAATTTAACTTCTATATGGATTATCTACAAGAATTGTGTGTAATGATCTTACCTAGAGCTTGAATTTACGAGTTGCTAGCTTAATCTCTTTGAATCCTCTTCAATCTTTCTTCTCTCTCTCTAGAATTTGGTCCTTCTCTCTCTAGAATCTTAGCCACAATATTTGATGATGAAGAATGAACTCAAAATGCCTAAGACACATGTATTCATATAAGGGAATTAGATGAGGCTAATTAACCTAGATTAAGCTTAATTAATCCTAATAAAGTCTAATTGATTTTTTCTAATTATTTTGATCCGATTTAAATTTTAATTAAATTTGTCATATAATCCTAAATATTCCAATTAGCCTATTGAGCTAGTCAATTTTGGTTTTTGAATCCGTTTAGGCTTTCAATTTCGAATTCTAAGTCGGTATTCTAACAAATATTCCAGAGACTGACAGATAAAAACAAATTAAACACATAATCATGCAATTATACTCATTAAAATAATATGTATGTCGGGGTCGTCACACTTACAGAACTCAGTTTTAAAATACTTCCCACCTAAGTCAGACCGTAACAATTTAATGGTAAACCTAAACTATCTAATGATTATAGACCGAAAATTATGGTATATTTGGTAAAAGTCAAATTTATGAGTTATAAGATAAACCTAAGTATAGTAGGTGCAATCAACAACAAAAGATACATATTATGCAAAACCCCCTTTAGTGAGAACATGAGAGGTCTCCAGACATCAGTCTGCACAAGAGAAAATGGAAAACAAAAATATAAGTACTTTTATTAAATGGTAAAAGTGGCATTTTGGCAAGTTTACACCCCTAACAGTCATTAATTTGACTACTAGAAACTTTACCCAACAATCCTGACTGAGTTAAAGGCCGTAAGCGATCAACAGACAAATGACCTAGGCGAGAATGTCATAAATAAAATTAACTCGACTGAGAATCTAACTGAAACGAGGAAAGTGCAGCTAGAGAGGTGGATAAAGGGAGATGTAAGCTTTTTATCACATAGTGATCTTCAACTCTACGGCCGGTCCCAATCTGCTTCTTGGACACCGATCTTGCACACAACAGACAGAAGAGGAAAAGATAATATCAAAACTAGAAGCATCATGTTGACTGATAGATAATAAACTGACAAATAACTGAGGAACGTAATGAACAGAGGGAATAGTAACAGTAGACATAACAGAGGGTGAGACAAACCCAATAGACAGAACATACATACTAGACCCATTAGCAATATTAATAGTAATAGGAATGGGTGGGGGAATACAGTTTTGAAGTAAGGAAAGGTGCTGAGTCATATGATGAGAGGCACCAGAATAAAAAAGCCAAACAAAAGAAAAGGTACCTCTTAGTTACAGGAATTGTGCAACCGGGTGATGAATCTTCGTAATAAATGCGATTCCGCGTTTCTTAGAAAGAAATGTGTAAGAATTGCATTTTTGTGAAGAGAGCGATCCTATCCAAGATGGGATTGTTGGTGGCTATGAACAAAAACCCTAGCCTGTTGGTTGACAAAGAGAGAGAGGAGAAAGAAGGTGACGAAGAACACATGTTAAAGTTCAATAGGGTGAAGTTGAAGCTCTAAATCGAGATATGTTCTTTGCTTTGTTTTTCTTTTTCTTTTTCTTTCATCACTTTGAAGGTTGTCTCTCTCTGTGTGTGCTTTTCGTCTTTTTGTCGCAGTTCGTCTCTCTCTCTCTGGCAGATCGTCTTTCTCTCCCTCTCTCCCTCTCTCGCAGTTCGTCTTTATGTCTCTGTTTTTCGTCGTCTCCTCCTCTGCTTTTCCCTCTCTGTTCTTGCTAATCGTCTTCTCTGCTTTCATTTTTGCCTTTTCTCTCTCTCACTCACTCTCTCTGTCTCTCTCTCTCTCTCTAGCCTTCTCATGATATATATAGTATAAGTAATATATATATATATAAGTTAAAATATATATGATCTGGCGTCCCTTCTTGGGACAATTGTACTTCCAATGACCCCTCTGATGGCAGAACGCCTGCATTTGGATCTAATGGTCCTTTCTTGGGCTTCGCAGTAGCCTGAAGCTGATGAGGAGGTGGGGTCAATAATAGAGGAGGCTTAGTAGGAGCCAAGAAGACAGAGGGAGGAAGAGTCTGACTGGCAGCCTTAAGCCGGGTTTCCTCAGAGAGAAGCTCACGAACAATAGCATTCACAGAGGGAAGAGGAGATCAGTGAAAGACACCACGAATAGCCTTATACTGAGGAGAGAGAGCCGTTAAAAACTGCACTAAACGACTCTGCTCCCGAAACTCAATATAAGCGTTCAGTGTCTTGACATTAGGTGGTTCCATAAGAGCTAATTGATCCTAGAGACTTGTTATCTCAATATAGAAATCCTGAATAGACTGATCCCGTTGACGAACACTCTGAATAGCTGTTTCTAACTCATTCTGCTTGGCAAAGTTGTACCGTTGATAAACACTTTGTAAATAATCCCACACCTCCTTGGTAGTACTGTATTTGGAAAACATCATCCCAATATGGTCATCTACGGAATTATGAAACCAGGTTAGAATTTGGGCATTATCACAATCTCAAGTGTCACAAGAAGTCCAATACTCTTCTGTTTTCAGGTCTGATGGATGAGGAACAGAACAAAAAACATAGCCCTATTTTTTCTGATTAAGAAGAAAATTCTTCATAACACTGGGTAAATAAGCATAAGTGGTACCAGTGAGTTTGCATCTGATGGCTTGGATTTTGGTGTCTGACATTGTGAAGATATGTAATCAAAACAAGAGGGGTCCAAACGAAAAATAAAGAGACAAGCTGTGGTCAAAACGTAATAACCAGAATTTTGACCAATCAAATAGATATATCATAATATATATGATCACAATATCAAAATATTAGAGTGAAAGGAGATACCAATCACTGGCGAGTTACAAGCAGAGAACAAGAATCATCGAGGCGACCAGTCGATGTGACAAGCATAGAGTGATGCGAGTCGCAAACCACAGAGGATGAATCAGTGAACTAGAAAACCAAAATCAGAGACAACCGCGAGTCAAAGAGGAGATAGAAGAAGTCACGAACAACACGTCGGAGGGGAGTCCTTCGGCTAGAGATAACCAGATGACCCAGACAACCAGCAATCAATCCAGATCCAATCAACCCAGATGAACCAGACGACCCACACGACCTACGAAGCAAGGAGCTTCGATTGGTCGTGAACCAGAGAGGGAAACGACGAACCAGGAATAAGAGACTAGGGTTTCGAATATAGCTTTAATATCGTGTAAGATTTTTGAATGAACAATTCTGTATATTCAATTGTATATTTACAAAGTACACAACTGTTTATATAGCCCTAAGACAAAGATTAAAAAAAAGAAATAGAATCCCTATACAATCAAAGGGATATCAAACATGGCTAATATAAATATATACATAATATATACTAATATACAGAATAGATACGAATATATTCTCACAACCTGTTCATTTGTATAATTTAATTTTGTGTTTGGGCCTTAGAATCTGTATGGTTATATACTTACATAAATGGAGGGCTTTTCTACAAAATGATTTGAATTTGCCGTCCTTCACCTACCACCATTCTCACTTTAGCGTTACTTTATGAAGCACGTATACTTCAAAAAGGGAGATGTATCTGTATTGCATCTATATCGGATACCGATACTCCTTGGATACTCATGGATACGTATTTGATACTTATTAATTATTTTTTCATTAATTTGTTCGATACTTGATTTTGAAGTATTAGATACTCTAAGTGATATTTGCTCCTAATACTTTATTTTCTTATTTGATAAGAAGAACATAGTGAGAGTTAAAGTAAATAAAATTTGTTAAATTGATGTATCCTTATTGTTTTATGCATGTCCTCTACAATTACATAGAAAGTAAGGATTAATAAGAGAATATAACAATATTAAAATTAAAAATTAATAAATAAATAAGCAAGTAAACTTGAATGCAATATTTTTACTAGTACCAAAGGAAAAAACATAGGAACAAGTTGTGGATTGTTCTATTATTGTATAAAAATATATTAAACTTGATATTAAAATGAAATATTTGCAAGACCTATTGAAAATTTAAAAAATAAACAAGTTACTATCTTAAATTAATATCTAATTCTTAAAGGTTAGTGTTTTTCGTCATAAAATTACAATGTGGTCTCTCAACATTCTTGAGCTTATGTGTAACTCACTACCAATAATTTTTTTTCAAAATATTTTTTTTATAAATGTATCCTAGTCATATCTGTGTCCTACTTTTTTAGGTTTTGTCGTATTGCTATATCCGTATTGTATCTGTATCTGTGCTTCTTATGCCTTACTCTCACCTTCACACCCTCACTCTCTCACACCCTCATTGGTACACTTACATATATATAGAGAGAGAGAGATAGGGAGGATGTACATATTATTTGAAAGTGTAGGAAAATTAAAGCTGAAATATAAAGATCAATTAAGGCAGTTTCTTTTCATGAATAATGCAGGATTCTATTTTTTTGGTTGTGAACTTTTGATAAGGAACATTGGTCAATTACTTTAAGAAGTTATCTATCTACTATTAAATAGAGGAGGAAAAAAAAAGAAAAAAACAAAAGAAGGATTTCATGTACAATAAGGATCTGTATAATTAGAGTGATGTATACCAAAAAGAACGACTTCACAAGGGGGGCTATGCATTGAAGTGTTATATACTAGTGTTGCGCAAAAGTTTTTAAAGTTTGGCATTTATTGAATAGTGTAAGGTCCAATGGTAATACACCAAGATGTGATGTGGACTTGTTTAGGTTGAGAGAAAAACCATCTCTCTTTTACCTGGGCTATTTTTGAGAAGTTGGTATTTTTTTAAGACATTGGCAACCGGATCTTTTTAGGAAGTTGATATTTACAGCAGGCAAATTTCTTTGTGTTTGACTGCCTTGCACTATTCCATTGAGCAAAACACTCATTTTTTGGCTATGGACCTGAGGGCTAGCAAAATGACTTGGTAAAATTGACTAAACACCTGTGCAACTCTTGCATCGCATAATGCTGGTGGATCTTGTCCACAAAAATGTACTTATTACGAGTTGAATTTAGTGGATTAATCTTGTATTTTAAGTAATTAATTTGTGAAGATGGCCACCTAGGTGATTAAGTGCTATAGAATTGGTTAATTCTTTGGTTGTACATCAAGTTTGACGCATGGGTGGCTGATTTGAATTGTTTTTTTAGTGGGTAAATAATTTTATTTATTTGCTTTGTATTGCTACATTGGCTTAGGCCCATATCTTTATGCTTTCTTGGATAATGCACTTAACTTTTTGCCTTGGTTGTCTTACCATATTCTACCAGTGAGGGGAAATCTAATTTTATGTTCACATGTCTTGTATATTTCCATGTCATCTTAACATCTTCCATCATTCCTTGTTCAGTTCGTTCTTTATTTGAAGATAACGGTAATGTTTGGACTGACTAAAATTCTGTCTTTCTTAGCAAGCGGCACTTGTGTTAAATGCTTCTCGTCGATTTCGATACACATTGGACTTGAAAAAGGAAGAAGAGAAGATGCAAACGATACGAAAGATTAGAGCACATGCTCAAGTCATACGAGTAATGTCATCTCCTGAACTGAAAATTTTATTCTAAGTCAATTTGATCTACTCTCTAATCTGTCTATTGATCTATTAGGCAGCCTACCTTTTCAAAGAAGCTGGGAAAAAAGAAAAAGGTAATTTTGTTTCTGTAATTCATATTCATATTTACACTTTTAACAAAAATAGAGGGGGAAAAAATTTTGGTTTGTTTAATTTAAGTTCATCCTTGCCTTGTAATATAAGCACAGGGTCCATCAGCTAAAATTTGATATTTCTGCTTGATTTGCTGTAATACTTTCCCTTTTTGGCTTTTCCATAACCTTTTGACTAAATGAATTCTGACTTTCCCATGGCACTTGAGGCTATTCAAATAGTTGTTTCGTACTACTCTCTGACATTTACGAGTGCATTAATGCTTTCACACATCCTTTAGCTAGTCATAAACATGTGGATGTCTGTAAGTTTCAAACAGTGGTGTAGCCAGACATTTTTAGTGGGCTCGTTTAACATGCTATCATCAATGATATATTTTTAGTTATACAAAACCTATCAAAATAAATTCTCACATTATACACTGTAATGTCATATATTCCCAATAATATCAACAAAAGTAATTCAAACTTGTCAAAATTGCTTCAACAAAAAACAAGCAAAGACATACACTTCAATAATTGTCCACATTGAGTTTTCAATTTCTTCATCAAATACATCTTTTTCGATCTATGTATCCAAATAATCACACATTCACTGATCATTATCATTGATAAAAAAAAAAAAAAAATCTCTTTCCGCAATTGCAATTGTGATCGGTAGAATCAATGACAAAAGTCTCAACTTGGTTTCCTGTCTATAAAAATTGACCCAATCTTTGGTTTTTTTAACTATTCCATTGGCGTCAATTTCTATACAGACCTCAACAAAAAAAATAGAAAAAAAAAAAAAAAAAAAACTGTGCATAACTATACATAGGTAAAAGAAAGAAGAGTTTTCAAATTTCAGCGCCACTTAAGTCCTTGTAGCTCTGCCCATGTGTATATGTTGTCTCTTATTATCTTTTATTATCATATTATTTTTTTGGCTACTTTCTGACTTTTACCAGCTCATTAATGCTTTTACACATCCTTTAGTTAGTCATACGAACGTGGTAATCGTGAACACCTGTAAGTTGTGCCATTTTCTTTTACTGAGTATTGTTTCAAAACATTGGTTTTAAACCTGGTCTGTTTTTTGTGAGCCTTAAAGGAGGCTTGTGGTTGATGGTCAATCTGGTACAGTTGAATAGTCAATCACATGGTAGGAACTATGTTACCAGAAAACGCTAATACCCTAGCGAATTACGTATTGGTACGCACGTTCCGAAACATGGTACATTTCCGTTGCAAAACAGTAAATTTAGTGTTCCAAAGCGTTTCCAAAAGTTTTTTCAATATATGTCCTTAAATGTTACCTTAGGAGGAAAAAATTCAAATATAACGAACTAAAATCTAAGGTGAGTTAAGTTTTGACAAGACAAAAAATCAAAAAATGGGTCATAATGCTCTTAGAAAATATTATATTTTATTGGATAATCTAATAGTTAAAAAAAAAAATTACTCTAGAAGTACCTTAAATTCTTAAGTATAATATATACAAGTCCACCCCTATCGTACCACATTTTAGAACATGTGGCGTATCACGTTCCCGTTCTCGTTCCATGTACTGAAACGATCCACGTTCCAGGTAACATATGGTAGGAAACTAAATATCATTCTAATGGAATTCTATTGCTAGTATGAATGCACAAGAAAAATCCTCTTTTTCAGCTAATTTTTCATTGACATTCAATTGTTATTGCAATAGTATTATGTGGTGTACAAGATGATGTGGAAATATTTTGATAGAAAGCAACTGGAGTCGTTTTGGTTCAGTGTTAGGACTCTTGTGGCAAATCTTTTGAATGCATGTTTTTGACCTGAATTTTAGATTTAGCAAGATGCAATGCCATGGCAATTTCTTGGTCATGCTTATTCTCATTAATCATGTACATCTTCATTATCGTTTTTAAAATTATTCTCTTAGAAGTTTGCTGTTGCAGAGCTCTGGACCATGCTTTCATTAAAGCTGAAGTTGTTACATGTCTTCATTGATTCCCATTTCTCTTAGTTTCAGCAAGTCCAAAATTACCTACAACTTCGGCTGGTGATTATGGTTTTGGCCAAGAGCAACTCGCTTCAATGACAAGGGATCATGATTTTTCTGCTTTGGAGCAATGTGGAGGGGCAAGTCTATTAGCAGCACATCATTTTCTTTCATTTTTATCTAGTGTCCGATAGTTTCCTACCTTTCTTTTGGATATCTGAATGTTGTGCTACCACATCAGGTTAAAGGATTGGCTGATATGTTAAAAACAAATGTAGAGAAGGGAATACATGGAGATGATGATGATTTATTGAAGCGAAAAAATGCATTTGGATCCAACACGTATCCCCGAAAAAAAGGACGGAGTTTTTTGGTATACGATGCAAAGATTTCCGCTTATGGTCATTTTTTCATTCTTGCTGATTTTTCTGGAAAGATATGTTCTGTTTTTTGTTTTTGGTTGTGGAAATGGAAAAGGTGCTGCCATATATTATTTCTGTGCCTGTCTTGCAGAACTTTCTTTGGGATGCTTGCCGAGATACAACCCTGATCATTTTGATCGTAGCTGCAGCTGCTTCTTTGGGGCTAGGTATAAAGACAGAGGTGAGCATAGAGTGGAGCTTATCTTTAAATAAATCATTTAAAGACTAGAAATTGTAGTAGAATCTTGTTTGCATCACACTGTTTAAATTATTGCTAGATCGAGTTGGACACCCCCTCTATATTTCGTTGCCTTAAGCTTGTACTTACTTTTTGAGCTGGACAAAGTTTGTTCAACAAAACTACCTAATTGAGAACTCAAGGAAATCAGAAGGAATTTAAGTAATTATTGTGTAGAGTTTATATAATTCTGTGTTAATTCTTACCATGAATGTAATATGTACTCAAGGAAATCATAAGGAATTTAAATAATTATTGTGTTGAGATTATATTTCTGTGTTAATTCTTACCATTAATGTAACATTTACGAAGGGATTTACAAAACAGAAGGATTCTACTACAATTAATGCATAAAAATTAAACATTATCAGTAAATTTGCAAATAAAATTTTCAATCAATAGACATTTACAAAACAGAAGGATTATAAAGTACTTTTACATGTACAAAATAAAAAGAGAAAAAATTAGTAACATATAAATATTTTTCAGTCACATTTCTTTATTGGCCTTATTTTTCTTCTGGGTAATTCAATTGAATTAAAAAATTTAGATTGATGTGTAAATATAAGTGCATTTGATTCTAGGTAGCCTTTTAAGACTTGGAATTTTTTTTCCTCGTCTTAAATGGTAGGGTTTCTGGTGTGGTTGGATGTGTCTTTTTTATGTATCTTGATGGAATCACACTTTTTTTTTGTTTTTGGGGGGGGGGGGTGGTTTGGTGTTTATTGGTCAAAAGTCCATATCTATAGGGGGATACAACATCAGGTCCAAGGATTAATCATTTTTGGTGATAAGGACACATGTGGGTAAGTCTCCAGAAAAAGTCATTGGTGTTGGAAAATTGGCTGGAAAGTCACCGGTGTCCACTAGTTAATGGTGACCTATGAAGCACCGAGACTGCAAAACAAGTGCCGTAGCCATGTCGGACACACGGACATGGCGGGGACACCTATGAGACTTCATATGGTGTGTCCCCTTATTTAATTAATTTATTTTCAAGTGATATGCCGGGGATACTTCAGGAACACACTAGGGACATGCCAACTTGTCTTTTCCTCCATTTCTTTAGTGTTTTTGACGAATGTTGGATGTTGAATGTTTATTAGTTTTTTCGTAGATTTAAATACTTAATCAATCATCCAAAAAAAAAAGATATAAACTGTAAGTGTTAGTTTAAAAGTTTTTTTTCTTTTCTTTTATTTAAAAAAAAAAGGAAAAGAATTAGAGTTAGTTTTTGTTAATATTAATTATTTGTGGATGCAATATTAATCTAGATAGCAAATAAAAATATATGAAAATTTATTTTATGGTTGTATTCCTACTGTGTCCGTTTTTCCATTTGATTGAAATCACCATGTCCTATGTCCACATCCTTATCCATATCCGTGTTTGTGTGCGGGCAGCTGGTGACAGTGAAGTAGATGGATAGGTGACATTGGACATATAGGTGAATAGATGGGTGATACGTTTATGGATAGGTGACATTTGGACAAATAGGTGACAATTGTACAAATTGGCATAGTTTTTAAGTTGGGATTCGCATTGCGAATCAAAATAGCCTTGTTTCGAATTGTGAATCGAATTGACTCATGAATTGTAAAGATTCGGTCACTTTCTTAAAAATTATTTAGAAAAATATATCTACACACACTTAGATGTTAACTATATCTTGTAAATATAAAATATAGATTTAAATCAACAAAATGTCGTTTTAAATGATGATTACATTGTTTAATAGGTAAAAAGTTATCACATGTTTCTTTTTTAGATTTTTCTTATTAACCATTCTTAATAACGGAAGTAAACAAAAACAAACTCTTAACTTTTAAGTAACAATAACTTAACAACAATGTTGATATTTGGACAATAAACATAAACATACAGTCTTAGTTGCAGGAATCGTGCTACCAGGTGACGAATCTTCGTAAGAAACGCGATTCCGCGTTTCTTTGAAAGAAACGTTTAGGAATCGCGTTTTTGTAGAGAGAGAAACGCAATCCTATCCAAGATGGGATCGTTGGTGAAGAAGAACAAAAACCCTAGCTTGTTGGTCAACAAAGAGAGAGAGAGGAGAAAGAAGGTGAAGAAGAACCTGAAGGTTGTGTCTGCGTATGTCCTTTGCTTCGTTTTTCTTCTTCTTTCATCACTTCAAAGGTCGTCTCTTTCTCTCTCTCTCCCTCTGTTTTTCGTCTCTATCGCAGTTCGTCTCTCTGTGTTTTTCGGCTCTGTCGCAGTTCGTCTCTCTCTCTCGCAAATCGTCTCTCTCTCTCGCAGATCGTCTCTCTCTCTCTCTCGCAGATCGTCTCCTTGCTGATCGTCATCGTCTCCTCTGCCTTCGTCTTTGCCTTTTCTCACTCGCGTGCTCTCTCTCTCTGGCCTTCTGTCACGATATGTACCTAATATATAACTAAAATATATATATATAAGATAAAACATATAAAATCTTTAAATAAATATAAAATATATATATATAAAAGATAAAACATATAAAATCTTTAAATAAACTATATATATTTAAAAAATAAAAAAATAAAAAAATTAACACATTATTATTTTAATATATATCATATATATACATATAAATATATAATAAAAAAATAAAAATATTCATATATATAATCTTTATAATATATTTACATAAAAAAAGCATTAACACATACAAATATAATATTATATATATGAGTACATATTATACATATTAATAAAAAAAAACACACATATATGTAAAATAAAATAAAATAAATAAATTAACAATAACACATTATTTAAAAAATATAATAAATAAATAAAATAATTAATGTGTATTAAAATAAAAATATTTATAAAAAAACTTCTAATGTGTATTAAAATATATATATATATATATTACCGCTTCCCGAGGCGCTCCCAACCTAAGAAACTTCTATTGGCTCACCGCTTCCTCGCTCCCGCTCCCGCTCCTGTTCCCGTTCCCGTTCCCGCCCCCGCTCTTGCTCCCGCTCCCGCTCCCGCTCCCACTTCGTGCAACTAAGCATACCGTAAACACCTTGAGAAGATCACTATGCTTGGTTACCAGTTTTCAAAAACACTTTAGAAAATTCTACTTTCTTATTTTCCGTGTTTTTTTGTTTTTACTGAATTTTTAAAATATTTTGAGCAATTTTTTTAATTTTTAGACATACCTAACATAAATATACCTAAAAAGTAAAAAAAAATGAAAAAAACCTTTTAAAAATTCACTAAATACCAAAAATACGAGAATTCAGTACATTTTTTGTATTTTTATGAATTTATTAATTTTTAAAAATATTTTTTCACAAATTTTTTACTTTTTGGATACATCTAAGTAAGGTGCATCTAAAAAAGTAAAAAAAATGTTTAAAATTTTAAAAATATTCACTAAAAACAAAAAAATACGAAAATAAAAAACTTAGTTTTCAAAAAACTTAATTCCCCAAAAAAAACTCAAACCAAACACACTGATTATGATTTTTTCTAAAGAAAAAAATGAAAAGAAATGGTTAAAAACATGTTCGGTCTAATTGAATTTGATTGGATTCTATTAAAAATTCCTAATCACCAAATAGTAACAAATCATGTATGTATATTGGTTATTGTTGTACTAAACACTAGTAGAAGTTGTATCGTGTCATTTTCACTAAAAGAGTAAGAGAAAAAGAGTCGAAATATGTTGGACACGATAGTTTCAAGAATTGCATGAATCGTAAAAAGTGAATCAAGTGTGAATCATGCGATTCACCATAGATTCATTTTCAAAATAGATTCACCTATAGATTCGTTTCGATTTAGCATAAATTATGAATTGAATCATAAGATAACAGAGCAAATAGTTGACATTTGGACATATAGACCATAAGATATTTGGACATATAGGTGTCTTTTTGGCCCCCAAAGATTAAAGCTTGGGCTTATTGGCCCCAAAGTTTCGAAAATGGACGTGTGGCTTGAGTGCCCTTTTTAAAGCTATGTGGTGAAAATTGAACCTAAGCTTTGGAATGTTTGACATAATGATGCGACATTTTGAATTTTTTGTATGCTTTCTGTACTTGAGGAAGACTATTTTATGTTTTTTTATATTCTAATTCTAGAAATCGTAATTTTAAGTGTTCGAAATTACATTGTTCATGTTACATTGTTAGAAAACAAGTTGTTCAACATGTGCTTATTTTCAAATATGGATATGGTGGTTCTCAAAACATTCATGCAGTTGAAACTTCACTGTAATAGTGCAAATAATGAGTGTACGTGGGTAAACATTCACTGTAAGAGCTTCCAGATCTTATATATGTGTTGGTTGTGTCATGTGTTATTGTTCGTAATTTTTTTTTGGTAAACATGCTTCATTCCCCTTTTTATCCCATTGATCTCGCAAGTTTATTTATTCTTTTGACAATCTTAACCCACACATATACATAAGTATTGTCTTTTCAACTACATGTTTCTGATTGAACCTTTATTTTATAGGGTATTAAAAAAGGATGGTATGATGGGGGAAGCATTGCATTAGCTGTCCTTATTGTTATAGTTGTTACAGGTATTTGGGTTTTATATATATTGGTTACAAGTTCTGGTTTTGTTTGGCGAAATTGCTATTTTTACTCTGGATAAGTTCTTTAAACACCAGACACTCTTTTGCATGTTTTCATCACATTTGTAATTGATTACTTGGGAGATTGAGATGGGAGCTGAGATGATTGTAATTGCAGTAACTACATGACCAAAAAGCAAACATGCAAGCCAAAAAAAGAAAAAAAAAAACGAAGAAAAAACTATAATAGCCGAGGGATATCAGCTCTCTCTCTCTCTCTCTCCACTCTAAAGGTATGATTTTTCGCATAGACATTAGGCTATCTTGTAGCAAAGAGAATTGATGGGTGTATTGTTACAAGACTAAAACGTTAAACTAAACTAAAGTGTGCACTAGAAGCAAGTACTAATTCATGATAAAATGTTTTTTAGAAAGTCATTTGAGGTTTATTGACTAGAAAGTTCAATTGGATTATTCATTTCCCTTGTGTGTTTTAATTTTCAGAAGTTATAAGAGGAAGTGGACTTCCCTCATATGAATGTGCTTCTCTTGGTGCTTGTGGAAGATCATTTTTCTTACTCCTTGTAATGTTAATTATATGCATACACATGCAAAGAACTGAAAGAAACAATAATGCTAGGAATCCCTAATATTTTACACAATATTGATATTCTGTAGAATAGTTGGAACACTAGGCATTTCTCCCCCCCTCCCCCCCCCCCAAAAAAAAAAAAAAAAAAAAAAACTGAAACTAAAGCTCCAAATTTTCTGTTGTAGTGAAGATGCAAGAGAATAAATAATTGAATATGGCGAGAAGTGATGTTAGTCAATAAGCATACTGATCCTGGTTTTCTGTCTACATAGAACATCTGTATATATGAGAGAGTGATGTTAGTCAATAAGCATGTTGGTGATGGTTTTCTGTTTACATGTATATAGGAGAGGAGGGAGGGAGGGAGAGTCCTATTTTTTTTATTTTTAATATTGGTTTGGTCAACAAGGCTATTTTGGTCATTTGCATTGTAATGTTAGTAATCTAAATACCAGTTACGGTGTAGGAGATACCGTAGCCTCCTTCCATCTCTCAGTTCTCTCTTTCTTCTTTGGTTTCTAACTTCGATACATGTTAGCAATTCTAACTTTGGTATGAGACCCAAAATTGATCCAAATTAGTTCTTTGTGCATCCGAACTTGAGGAAAGCATTTGGAGATAACCGGAATTAGTTGAGAGGATGTTTCAAGGGTTGACCTTAGTGTCAAACTCTCGATGTCATGTTGACGTCATGGTTGGTGACCAAAACTTTCAAATTTGGTTTGTCTCTTCAATATATTCTTTGTAGTGATTTTTTCAATTTTTTTTGAGGCCATCTGGTGAGGTTTTCAATTTTTTTCAATGTTTTTTTGCCTTTTTCAAACCTATTTTTCGGATTTGATTTCTGGCCTTGATTGAGATGAAATTTTCATCGGAGGGTGCCGATATATGGTTCTGAGGCATTTTTAGAGTGCCTCATTTAGATTCATTGCATTATTTTGTGATTTTTTTTGATCTTTTGGATAGTCAGCGTCATCTTTTAGTTTTTGGATTCAAATTTTTTTTTTTTTTTCACTATGTTTTTGCTGTGTTATTCCCAAGGTTGTTAAAATCGGGATCCTACATTGGATCGTTAGAGGTGTTTATAGGATCAGATCGTAGAATCGGATCGAGGATCGTAAGATCCTACTGAAAAAGGCAAATTACGTAATAATTTAATTTAAATAAACATTTCTTAAAAGGTATACACAAAATAAGCCTATATTCTACTAGAAAGAAGTGAAGATATTGTGAAACATATAATACTCCATATAAAATGTAAATATAATATTACATAATAGAAAACTTGATGGTAAAAGTTTTGTATTTCATTAAAAAAGAAGGTGAAGAAGAAGAATTTTATAACATAATACTTACAATATGCATAAAAAGTGAAGAAACAATATTTAACAGAGTCGGATATGAAAATAAATTGAGAAGTTAAAAGAGCGGTTTAGCTGAATGATAAGATTTGTCATTAGCATTCCTTATGGAGGGGATTCAAGTCATGAAAATTGTGTCTCCAAAAATTAGGGTAAAATTGCAATCATTTTACCCTCCTTAGACCCCACTAATGCTAAGTTTGTTTTCTCGACTACTTAGTTTTCTTAAATTGGTATTATATTTTTTTGGGTGAATAAAATTGATATTATATTAAATGTTTTTTTCCTAATTTGTTTATTAAATTCAAGCTTTTTTTAAAAAAAATATTAATTTGGAGTACATAAATTGATATTTAGATAACAAACATAAAATTTACAATAAAATAGATTATACTATATAAAACAAGGCTTACAAATTGGATCGGATATGATCGGATTCGGATCGGGATTCCACGATCCTATAAGATCCCATTATCAGGATCGAAAGATGCTACCTATAAGGGATTTTTTACACGATCCGGATCGATTATGCCCAAATGGATCGTAAGATTGTAGGATCGTAAGATCCGGATCGGGATTCTAATAACCATGGTTATTCCAAGCTCCTTCTTGATCTTGTGTTTTGCACAATTTATTTTTGCTCTTTTTGGCATCTCTGCCACCGGTGGATTATTTTGTTTAGCCTAATGGATTGAATATGGCTGAAAGGAAACCATTGGCATAAAAAATGTTATTTTCCCAGATGCATTACATCCAAGAACTTGGATGGTCTAAGTTATTTGGCTTGGTGTCACACACTGGCTATGCGGAAGCCTTGCCAACGGGTTGTGGGTCTGTGTGGCACTAGTTTGCTCTTCTTACTAGCCTGCCAAGATAGCATAATGGTGTTTGCAAAGGCAAGCAAACATAAGAAGTTAGTTGATGAGCCACAAAGTTGGAGCAAGCCATAAGATAGCAAGCAATAAGCTAAATTTAAAGCAGGCAATAATAAGAAAAGCTATGCCGAAGACTTGTACAAAATGAGCTCTTTCATCAATCGAAAGATGGCATTATATGTGTTGAACAATGCACAAAAGTGCTACAAGAGATGTCTTCCCAATGCTTTAGCTTAGGGTACCTTAGAGGCACAAGTGGTCTGATTTAACACTTGAGGGACCCCCACCTTAATATAAGCTTAAAAACCTTTTACAAAGTGGCAAGAGGAAACATCCTCTATGTTTGAGGAATCAAAATGAAATTCTAAAAATTCTATAAAATTAGAAAATTACAAGACTTGGTCCCAAAACACCTTTCATACTAAGGTATTTACATAGAAGTTTACAATGCAAAAAGAGTTCATTTGGTCCCTGAGGCTGGCTGGCGCTGTCATGGGTGGGCGAGCAGGCATGGCGTGCTTGATGCCAGGCGCGCACAGCAGGCTCGGGCTTGGGCTGGCGTGCGCGAGGGCGGCTGCTGCCTGTGTTGGCACGCTGGCTGCTGGGCTGGCTGCCTTGCTGCATGCCTTGGGGCTGCTCCACCATTGCTTGTTGCCTTTGCTTGCACTTTTGCCAACAACTCCTTAGGCGTGTTTTGGACTACCCAAAAGGGACAAATGTGTATGACATCAAGGTGTTGACCCTTGGAGGGGTGCACCTTGACAGCTGGGCACATGAAGTGAGAATTTTATTGAGTGGAAAGAGCCGACTTTAGTTCGTAACTGATTTTCCACCTCCAAAAGAAGAACCTAAACTTACTGATTGGGAGAAAGAGGATTTTATTGTTATGTGGCAGTTATGGCATATTTTGGAACCACATATTGCTACTAATGTATAGTTTTGTGATACATCATGCATCCTAAAAAATAAAAGTAGAAGGATTCTCTTGCTGAGTCCTTTTCACATCAGATCAATGTATCCCGTGTGTATGAGCTCTATGAGATAATTTTTGCTACCAAGTAGTTTGGAAAATCTTTGCCCAAGTAGTATAGCACTTGGAAAAATCTGTGGGATCCTTTGTTATAGTATAGGCCATTTACTACAGATTTGGAACAACAAAAACAACATTAGACAGACTTAATGATGGTCTGCTTAACGGGACTGCTCAACAACCTGTTGCCTTTTGGGAAGATGGGAAGTTAAAGATGAAAGCTCACTTTCTTCATTATTCATGGAGAATTATTTTGATTGCTATTCTCTAGTAGTGAATGTAAGGGTTTGCTTTGCAGAGGGAAACTAAAAGGGCCACTGTGTCTATGGTGGCACAAGTTAGAGGGTCTGCTTAACAGGACTGATCAAGCTTAACGGGACTGCTCAACAGCCTGTTACCTCTTGGGAAGATGGGAAGTTAAAGATGAAAGCTCACTTTCTTCCTAACAGATGTGATTCTCTCTTATTTTATGAGATGCCCATCTAAAAGTAAGTAATAAATCAATTTATAGGGGCAGCACTCGGAAAATTCCTTATGCAACCTCTAGATAACTAGTTAAGGAAAATATCTCACAAAGTAACAAAGAAAGGCAGGTTATTGTGACTTCATCATGCTTCAGATGTGATGGTTTTCGTCACAATGCTATTATCTGTCCAAGAATAGACCTGCACTTCTGCAAAGAAGAAGAAATAGACATAGACCTGATTTGAAGGAATGGGTGAGGAGCATGATACAGATGAACTGGATGAAGAATATAATTCTTGGAATTGTATGAAAGGCTATTCTAGCATTATCACGCAACCATCGTTACCAATACCAAGGCAGCAAGAAGAAAACAAGGACAAACTTACTTCCTATTCAGTGACAATGTAATTTGGTTCAGTGAAAGGAAAGAGTAAAAGAAACAGTTACAAGTAAGAAATGGCATGATGATTACTGAATTTATAAAGCTAAAAGTGGAAGAAGATAGTTATTTGAACTGTGATTAAAATCAACAGATAAGGAGAAAAAAATGATTAGTCCCATGAAGCAGATCATTGCTATGGCCATCCAGAGATTGAAGATAAGTTTAAGAAAAACTGGATCAAGAATCTGATAATACTGACACTGGTCTTAGGTTCAACACCATTGATAGTGCCAGAGGAATAAGAAAGTAATAAGGACAACAGAGTTCATTTTTAGTTCTAAGATTGACTTAAGGAAGAGCACGGAGGTCAGCTGCTGAAAGTTGAAAATGTCTTCACTGGATTTCCGGATTGATTCCTAAATATTTGCTCAAAGAGCTTCCTCCATGGCATGACATACAACGTGCTACTTATCTGGTTCCAGCTTTGATTCCTCCTATATATATAAAAAAAATAATAATAAAAAAAAATTACGAGCCTACTACGTTGATGCAACAAAGCATGTTGATTGTAGAAGAATGTATAGTTGCTATTCAAAAGCTTCATCCGACCACCTAATTGGAATAATTATATCTTAGATTTCACCTTTCCACCTCCAATGTGAAGATCTATCAAGAGCCGTGAGTAAAATAGTACTGGTGCTGGATTCAAAGGGATCGTCTATTGGTGGACAAGTTTACGACAATTTCTGGATTTGTGAACCTAAAGCATTGTCATGATATAATGTTGATTCAGGAGCTATACACCATTTTGCTTGCTGGTTCGAGCAAGCAGTCCACAAGCTGATTTTCAGATTTTAGATGGGTATTTGTTCAACAAGAACCGACTATGGTTACCAAAGGCCTTTCTACATGATCAGATTGTTATAAGACGTGATTTTTGAAGAGAAGTCACTGACGCTTTAAAACTTATATTTTCCCAAAGCTGTCCAGAATTTGTACATCTTTAAAACAGGTTAATGATGTGTGGTGAAAGGCAACATAAAGTGGAAACCTTGAAGTGGTCAACACACTGTTAATGTTTTATTTATTTATTATTTTTAGGGTAAACTACCAATAGGTCCTAATAGTTGGGACTTAATTCTAATAAAGTCCTATTGAAAATAAGTCTTAGTAAAATTGTCGCTAAAAATAATTTTTTTATAACGATTTTTTGCATATGTCGCTAAAAATTGACTAATAGTGACTTTTTTATTTTTATTTTTATTTTTTATCATGGTTTTTATAAATTGTTGCTAAAACTTAAAATTTAGTGACATTTTTCTATGACTAATTTTTTAAACTGTTGTTGAAAGTTAAAAATTAGTGACTTTTTTTTGTGACGATTTTTATAAATTGTCGCTAAAACTTATAATTAGTGACATTTTTTATAACAATTTTCAAATTGTTGCTGAAAATTAATAATTAGTGATGTTTTTTTAATAGTGTTTGATGAAAAACGCCATTACCTATTAAGACCTACACATCCCCCTTATTTCTATCAACTAGGCCGTAGGAAAATGGCAGAAAACATGGCATCAAGTCATCTTGAATCTACAAGCTCTATACTAGCCAATTAGGGTAATGCCACTCTCTAAGAAGCACCGACATGGACCTCGTGGGGCGGGGATACAAAATTTATTTATTTATTTATTTTTTATATGTTTTTATTTGCTAAATATGAATATAATTTTAGGACACATAAGTGAAATCAATATGTATGTGGGTGTATTTTTATTTTTTCCACTTCATCCCTCTCTGTTTCATATATTTTATTTTGTCCCCAAATCAACTTTCTAAAATGATTGAAAATAAACCCAATAAAGGTGTCTTGAGGCTTATCCAAAAACAAGATAAACCCCATAAAGATGTCTTGAGGCTTATCCAAACACAAGACATGCGTGTACGTGAAGTGTACGCAATGTGTCTTGCCAAAAAATAATAATTAAACAAATTGACATGCCACATGGACACTTGTATCAGTGGTGTGTTGGTGTCCGATATTTGTTGGACATGGATACAGGCATGACATACATTTTGAAGTGTCCCTTAATGTGATTGGCATGTCTCCAACAGCTGGTATCTTAGTGATTACTAGGGATTGCACTCCTAAGCGACACTTGTTTTCGTTTTATTGCTTGCTTCCACAATTATTAGCGCTTGAATAGCAATGCAATGTTCTCTTTCTTGGAGATACTCTTGTTGACTGATAAAAAAACAGGGGATAGTTTTTTTTTTTTTTTTGGCGAGAAAAGTGTGATGGAGAATAATGTGGTCTATCTAAAGTTGTACAAGTATATTTCATGCCCAAACCGGAAATCAAAATGGAGGATAAGCTAGAGACAATATGCAGGTCAAGGAGCATCATTCACAATTATGATGGACTTTGTTAGTTGCGAGGGAATGATTTGTGATGATGTGGTAGAGGCCACACATATTGCAAATAAAATATTGGAAAATTGATAACGATGGTTGGGTTATGTATAATGAATTCAAATAAATGCACTAGTTAGAAAGATTGACAGGTACTGAGGGTAATGCTAGGAGATGAGGGAGACTAATTAACATAGGTCGAGACCATGGTTGTTAGAATCTTTCGATTCATGATTTGATACAAGTTTCAACAAAAATGTTTTGATTTGTGCTATTAAACATTAAATTGAGTGAATCTTACGATTCAATTGTTAATCACCATGATTCATTGAGATTTTGTTTTGTTGGCATAATGCATGAGACGGCGTTGCTTTTGCAAAATAAAAAATAGGAGATCAATTGAATATATTGATATACAGTTTGTTTGCATAATGCATGAGACAACATTGCTTTTGCAAAATAAAAAATAGGAGATCATTTGAATATATTGATATACAAGTTTTATATGTATATACGTAATTACTAGTGTTTTTAAAGGCTCAAGGCGCACCACGGTGCCAAAGGTTTCTTGGGGCTTAAGCACAAGGTGTAAGTCGAGGCGCGGGCTTTAGTGAAGTAAGGCGCATAGTCTCAGTAAAAAATAGATAAATTAACATAGACTAATGATTCATAGCATGTAAGTACTAAGACAGGGGGGTTTTTTTTTTTTTATAAAAAAAAAAAGAGTAACTAAGGCAAATTGTAGAAGAATTCTCAAAGCCATAAAAGTGCATATTACATAGCATTTCAATTTTCAAAGGTAAAATAATCCACATTAAAAAAAAAAAAAAAAAAAAAAACCCCAGAAACACAGCAGCGAAGGGGAAGAAGAAGAAGAAGCCAGCATCGAAGAAGTAGGGAAAAAAAAATAGAGTAAGCAGAAAAAAGAATAAAGAGACAGCGAAGAATTCAAAGAAGCAAAAAAAATAGAGACAGTGAAGAAGAAGCAGCGAAATAAAAAAAAGAGAAAGCAGAAGAAAAAAAAAACAGAGATAGCGAAGAAGTTGAAGAATTAAAAAAAAAAAAATAGAGATAGCAAAGAAGAAGAAGAAGAAGAAGAAGAAGGAGAACCAACCTGGTCGACGAAGGGAAGAGAGTCTTCTTGCCGCAAGATTTTTTCTTTGAAGATTAGGGATTTTTTCAGTCGTAGATAGATTTGGGGCTGGATTGTAATCCTATGTAGTTGCACCTCATATGAAGGTAGATCAAAGGGTCAGATTTCAATCAAAAACAAGATTTTAAAAAAACAAAGAAAGCCCCATAAGCCTTGTTCCTTGCGCCTTTCATCGCCTGCCCAAGTCGCTGCCAAGGCGGGCAACTTATTAAATGCGCCTTGCCTTGTGTGGTTTAAGGTGCCTCCCTTGCACCTTGCGCCTAGGTGCGACTTTCATATTATTGGTAATTTCTTATATATAATTTAGTTATATCAATATTTATTTCAATTGATACCAAGTTAGAATGTAAAATGGAGAAATTAGGGTTGAAAGTTAGGAGGAAGAAGAAGAAGAGAGAGAACTTTGGTATATATTGAAAAACAATTATATGTCTCAACTTTACATCACTCAAATATATATAAAAACCCTAAAGGAGCAGTATGACCATCGTACCCTCAACTTAAGTAAATATTAACAAGAGAACAAAAATAACTAAAATAACTATTTTAACAGAAACATGCTGTGTATATATATACATATATAAAATTATGTATTATGCTAAGTATAGTGAATCTTACAGTTCATGATTCGATAGGATTTGCGATTTACTATTTTAGCTAAACAATTCATCATTCGGTTTGCTATTTGACAACAATAGTGGAGATAATGGAGAAATAGCCCTTGATTGAGCGGAATGACGAAATAGGATTTATATTAGCTGTTCCGTTGTAGTTGGGAGAAGGCGTAGTTGAGTTGAGTTGAGTTGATGCGCATGCTCTGTAGTTGGTGGGTTAATTTCTTTTAACCCCATTAGTGTTTTGGAAGTAGTTGAGTCTTAAATAGTTTAGGAAATTTCTGTTTTGTATGATTTGGGAAATCATTTTCGTAGTAACTGTTGACTCCCATAAAAGCAAGTTCCTTGTAGTAAACATATTACAAGTTGATTCATGAATTAACAAGGTTATACAGTGCATGCGTAACATAAAACAGTCGTGTGTTTGATTCATTATGAGTGGTCCTTTCTTATGCCACCAAGCACACATTTGCAAATCAATTTGTTGATGATGGTTTACTGGGCACACTGAAATGTATACCATATCTATTTCAATGGTAAGGCTTGCTAGTAGCATACATATCGCGCGGGTTCAATTCATGAAAACAGCCCCCCCAAGCTCGCTTTAACGGGAGCCTTCGTGCACTGCGCACTGGGTCATCATTTAAAAAAAAATAAAATCTATTTCTTTGGTAATTATAGATTTTTCTGTATTTGGTGGATGTTTATAGTAATAATGTTTACACATTCCTTTTGGTAATGTTGACATTAGGCTTTCATGGAAAACTTATCTTACTGTTTGTTGTCTGAAGTTTTTTTTTCCTCCCTTGCAATTGCATATTTTCCCCTTTTTATTTATTTTTATTTTTTTACAGCTGTAAGTGATTACAAACAATCCCTTCAGTTCCAAAATTTAAATGAGGAGAAGCAGAATATACATTTGAAGGTTTGTCGGTTAGGAAATGTTATTCATTACCCACATTATTGTTGCGTTTTTCCTTTATTTTTTTCCCGGTCAATTGAAGATAAGCATGCAAACAGGTCATTAGAGGTGGTAGAAGGTTGGAGATATCAATATTTGATATTGTTGTTGGTGATGTTGTACCTCTCGAAATCGGTGATCAGGTGAATGGCATAAATTTCCTATTCTTATTGAGATTACACAGGTCAATTTTCGATGCTTTTATTGACTTTGACATTTTGAACCTTGTCCCAGGTCCCAGCTGATGGAATTTTAATTTTTGGTCATTCTCTTGCAATTGATGAATCAAGCATGACAGGGGAGAGCAAGACTGTATGCTACCCCATCTATTTTATGGTGCTATGTGGTTGTCCTAATTTTCATTTTCTTAGTTCACTAGCACGATCTCTTTTTTGGCAGGTTGAAAAGAGCTCAAAAGCTCCATTTCTGATGTCTGGATGCAAAGTAGCTGATGGTTATGGCACCATGCTGGTAAAAATTGTTATACACTTTCCTAGGTGCATCTGCACCGTAGTGAAAACATATTTTGAATCCAGATTGAGATTTTACAGTCATAAAATTCAAAGAAAGCTGCAAACTAACGAGTTCAAGTGGAAAATAACAAACTGGGGACTTTTAGTCTGTATTAAATTAGTCTTTGACAAAAATGGTTTGGTGTGAAGCCAAGACATGGTGGCTTCCTCCAAAACAAACTGTGAGGGATGGTTTTACAGTACTCCTACGCCCTAAGCAGACCTTTGATGGATCCTTGCTCAGGTGGCTGAAACAAGTACCACTCCGGTCGGGAATGCCAGAATTAGTACTTTGAGGTCATGTTTGATTCACAAGACTAATAGTGAAGTATTGATAATCCTATTAAATTAGTGTGGTATTCACTATCCAATTGGATTAATATCCATTGGATTAATAATCCCACCCTACCCCATTACTAATAATCCTACAAATTTGTTGGATTAATCATCCATTGGATTAATAATTCTAAACCAAAATGTTAAAACAAACCTAGGATAATTGGGCCCACGGATTAATAATCCCAATCCCATGCTCTAATCCACCCAATCAAACATGCCCTGACAGTCAAGTCAGATATTGGCTCATAGAGAAGATAGGTTAGGAATTGAGAGAGTAGAGTTTGGGTAATTGTGCATACCTTCCTTCTTCAAGTTACCTTCCTTATGTAGAGGCCTTGTGTAGATATTTCTTCACGTAAATTGAGTTTTTCATTATTACTATAATGTCAGGACCCATGTCCTTGTTACACCTCCGGAAATGGACAGCTTGGTCCCACTTTGATTGGGATAGTCTGCCAAACTAGCCCTTGTAGTCGGCATGAATGCTCTTTGATTGTCCGCAATTGTTTTGTTCCTAGTCCATCAGGCTACATCACTCCTATCTACTGTACGAGTGCCTAAGCTCATAGAATATCAAAAAGCTCCCTCAACTTCCAATCATTAGGCTCTCTTCAGAGGGTGATGTCCAAAAGGTAATACCCTAATCTATCAAATGATCAAACTCTTACCCAATCCCATCCTATCGGAAATCACGTTACAGCTTTTGTCACTTCTTGACAATCAAAGTCGGGATAGTGAATAAAGATATAAATATACAGAAATACTAGAACAAGGTACTTTTAATCAAAGTTAACATGGCTCCCATGGATGAATATTACCTTTCCAACCAACCAAGCACTTCTGTGATCTCTCTATCACTAAGTCCTGGACTGACCTTGCTTTGAAAGCAGATCCCAGTGTGAGATCCAAATAGGAAGAGGGAAGAATAGCAACGTTGCACTCAAGAATATCAGCTAACATATCTATGTTAGAGCTTCTCTAGTGGCTAGCTATGTGGGTTGTTATTGCTAAAAAGCTGTAGGAAGCTTAACTTTTCTCCCTTCAATAGCTAGCTATATGGGTTGCTATATTTTAGCATTGTTACATATTGTGCCAAATTTGGCACAAGGCTAAGAAGCAGGAACACAGACACATGCGAACACGCCAATTTAAAAAAAAAAAAAAAAAAAAAAAAATGGGGACAAACATGGTGGGGATTCAAAAATAATATATATATATTTATATATTTTTATTTTCTCTGTAGATTAATATTAACATTACAAATAATAAAAAACAAGAAGATTTAATACTAATTCAATATTAAAAAAACCTCTCATAAGTTAAATTTTGTCATTCCTCTTTTATTTATTTATTTTGGTGTGTGGATGATTTATTAATTATTAATCTAAGCAAAAAATAATAAACATTTTATATCCAACATCCATCAAAAGCATTAAAGAAGAGGGAAAAAAACTAATTGGTGTGTCCCTGTTATGCAATTAATTAAATATACATGTCCATGTGTTCGACACTGATATGACGATTGTTTTGAAGTGTCGGTGCTTCGTAGGCACCAGGTTTAGCTGTAGGTAAATTTTGAAGTGTCTTTTTGTCTCTGCATCTCTCATGGTGGGACCCACATATAGCATTTTGTGAGAAAAATAGAAGAAATAACATTTGTACCATTGGGGCAACATTGCTATAACATAACATTTTATCACTATTCATCACTAATAAATAGCATTAACTTGGCATTGATTATTAAACCATTGAAGATGCTCTTAGGCATCTCCCTGATTGGAATAAGGCTAGATTTTCTTTGATTCACTTTTAATTTTGAGACTCCCTCAAAGCATAGCAACACAACAAGGTTAACCCTGTTATTTTTTAGAAGAGAAAAAGTTAGGGTATGAGTGGTTTCTCATACCCTTTTATATTAAATCATAAACATAAGTTAAGGCCTAAATAAAGGCCCATACAGCAAATAAAGAGACCGAATGAGAATAAAATAGGAAATATCCTAACACATTCTAACACTCCCCTTCAAGCTAGTGCGAAGATATCTCTCATGCCCAGTTTGTCGAGAATGTCATGGCATGGTTTAATCCCTAATCCTTTAGTAGAACATTAGCCAATTGATCCCCAAACTGCACGAAAGGCATACATATAGTGCCACTAGTAAGCTTTTCCTTGATAAAATGCCGATCAATCTCCACATGCCTGGTCCGATCATGCTGAACCGGATTGTGGGCTATATTAATGGCGGCCTTATTGTCACAGTATAGCCTCATAGAATCTGTCTGATGAATCTCCAAATCTTGCTATAATAATCTAATCCATAAAAGCTCACACACCTTGAGCCATAGCTCTGAATTCGGCCTCTGCACTAGACCGCGCAACAACATTTTGTTTCTTGCTTCTCCAAGTAACTAGATTTCCTTCAACGAAGGTACAATAGCCAGAGGTAGATCTTCTATCAGTTATTGAGCCAGCCTAATCAGCATCTGTATATGCCTCCACACTGAGATGACCATGTTTTGAGAAATAAAGACCCTTTCCCGGATAAGATTTCAAGTACCTCAGAATCCGCATAACCGCCTCTAAGTGAGTTGCACGTGGAGCATGCATAAACCGACTAACCATACTTATTGCAATAGCAATATCAGGACGCGAATGGGATAAGTAAATAAGCTTATCCACTAGTCTCTGGTATCTCCCCCTGTCTACAGGCTCGCTTCCTTGATCCTCACTAAGCTTTAGTCTGGGCTCTAGTGGTGTATCACATGCTTTACTTCCAAGCATTCCCGTTTCTTTTAGCAAATTAGGTACATACTTTCATTGACATATGAAGATACTTTCTTTGGACCGGGCAACCTCAATGCCTAGAAAGTACTTCAAGTTGCCTAAGTCTTTGATTTCAAACTCATTAGCCAAATACTCCTTTAACCGAGGAACCTCCTCAACATCATCTCCTGTGAGTACAATATCATCCGCATAGACAATGAGGTTTATCGTTTTACCATGTGAGGAGTGTTTCACAAACAAAGTATGATCATCTTGACTCTGTTTGAAATCATATCTCAGCATGGCCTAAGTAAACCTCTCAAACCAAGGCCTAGGAGACTGCTTAAGGCCATAAAGTGACTTGTGTAACCGGCACACCTTTCTTGTGGTTTTAACATCCTCAAAGCTTGGGGGAATGTCCATGTACACTTCTTCTGCCAGATCTCCATGGAGGAAAGCATTTTTAACATCAAATTGATGGAGAGGCCAGTCGAGATTAGAGGCAAGGGAGAGAAGGGCTCTGACAGAATTCATCTCAGCAACCGGTGTAAATGTCTCCCGGTGGTATACTCCATAAGTCTGAGTAAAACCCTTGGCCACCAATCTAGCCTAGTAACATTCAATTGAACTATCGGCTTTGTGCTTTACAGTGTACACCTACTTACATCCAACAGGTTGTTTGCCCTTAGGTAACTCAGCCAATTCCCAAGTGCCATTTTTAGCAAGCGCTCTTATCTCCTCCATCATGGCATGCTTCCACTCAGGAGTAGAAAGAGCATCCTGAAAATTGAAAGGAAGACTCACAGAAGAAACTTTAGACAGAAAAACTTTATAGGAAGAAGACAGATTAGTGTAGGAGACAAAATGAGAAATAGGATGTTGAGTACAAGACCTAACCCCCTTCCCTTTAGCAATTGGAACATCTAGATCAGAAAGAATTGAGTTACCTAGAGGTTCACTAGAAGGAGAGAATTTTGGAACTCATCAGAAGAAAAAGATAGCAGTGGAGAATCCGAGTTGGCCTCTTGTACCTAAGTAACTTTCTATCTACCCTTGTCCCTGACATACACTTTGCCGCCTTTCACTGCAAATGGGAAGTTAGCATTCTCAGATGGAGAGTCAGCATTCTCAATAGTTGGGTCATCAGTAATAATAAGTCTCAGGAGTTGCAATAGCTGATGGTGATGGTAGTGATACAGGAGTCTCTTCACACCAAGGCTCCCCCTGAAGAGATGATTGGGACACCGGGGAGGAGAGAAAGTAGGACTGAGATTCAAAGAAAGAGACCGGGGAAGACAGGAAGACACATTGAAAAGACCGAAGATCCAACTTACTACGGGTAGGAGAATGGTTATGAACAAAGCACACACACCCAAAGGTTTTGGGAGGAATGAAGAAGGCAACAGAAGCTTGGAAGTCGAACAAAACTTGAAGAGGAGTTTGTTCATGAAAAACCTGGGTAGGAAGACGATTGATGAGGAAGGCAGCAGTGAGAACCGCTTCCCCCCAATAGGATCGAGGAACGCGCATTTCAAAGGATAAACAACGCGCAATATCAAGAAGATGTCGGTTTTTACGCTCGACAACATCATTCTATTGAGGGGTATTGGTACAAGAAGTTTGATAAATAATACCATGAGTGGCAAAATAGCTGGCAAGGCCAGAATCAATGTATTCCCCTCATTATCAGAACGCAAAATTTTGACCACTGCCTTAAACTGAGTGCAAAGCATTTTATGAAAATTTTGAAACACAGAGAACACCTCACATTTGCCCTTCATAAGATATACCTAGGTGGTCCTAAAACAATCATCAATAAATGTGACAAACCATCTTTGACCCTTTAAAGACACAAAACGAGAGGGACCCTATATATCAAAATGAATAAAAAAAAAAAGGAACTAAACTTTTATTAATAGAAGGAGCAAAAGAAGCTATGTGTTGTTTGCTAAGTTGACACGACTCACAATAAAACTTAGAAACATTTTTCAAAAAAATAGAGGGAAAAGGATGCTTAAGTAACAAAAAAGATGGATGCCTAAGACGGCGGTGCCACAGCCAGATATCTTCCTTGGTAGATGGAAACTGAATGGATGAATGAGCTAGCTTGTTTGCTTGATCCAAGATATAAAGACCATTCTTGTGTCTACCCTTGCCAATCATCTTCCTCGTGATAAGGTCCTGAAACAAGCAATGATCAGGGAAAAAGGTCACACTACAATTTAAGTCCAGAGTTATAAGACTTAAAGACAAAAGATTAACACTAAAATTGGGAACATGTAGGACAGAACATAAAGGAAAAGAAGCAGTGGCATGAATTAAATCTTTCCCAGACACAGAAAAAATAGTACCATCAGCAATTCGAACTTTATCTTGCCCTAAAGAAGGGGTATACGTGGAGAACAAATCAAAAGAACCAGATATGTGGTTGGAAGCGCCAGAATTGATAATCCAAGGTAACGTTTGATGAGAGAGGAAAGCACTTGTAGAAGAAGCGAAGTTACCTGACTGGGCAATATTACCTGAAGATGAACTAGAGGCCTGACGGTCTACCAAGTGGCGAAGAGCAACCTCCAACTCAGAAGTAGAAAACCCCGAGATATCAACAGATGGATCAACTGGAGCTGTAGACTGTGGCTTAACTGTATCAGAATGATAGGCTCGGGCATTGGGCCCACGATCTCAAGACTGTCCGGAGCGACCCCCTCTAGAACCAGAACGGTCTCCACGACCCCCAGATAGTTGCCCATGCAACTTCCAACAAGTCTCACGGGTGTGGTGAGGGCAACGACAAAAATCACAGAAGAGAGTATCCTTCTCAGAAGGAGGATGAGAACCACGATCCCCATCTCGAGAGGGGGTAGAAACTAGGGCAGATCGATCAGAAGAGGCAGCTGGAAGCATAGTAGAACGACGACTCTCCTCATTCTGCACATAAGCAAACGCTTTTTGGAGAGAAGGAAGCGCATCCATACCGAGCACACGACTCCGAACAGGATCAAACTCCACATTCAAACCTTCTAAAAACTTGAAGACCCGCACTTGTTCAACAAATTTCCGGTAACCAGCAGAATCCGTGGGACAGACAGGCTTGTAGTCCTGAAGATGATCAAGTCGCTTCCACCCATTACTAAGGAAAGTAAAATACTGGAGAATAGTCATCTCATCCTGAACGGACCGGTCAATAGAGCGTCGCAACTCAAAAGTCTGTGAGAAATTACCTTTGCGGGAATACGTAGTGGCCACAGCCTCCCAAATATCCTGTGCTGTGTTCATAGACAAGTATCCCTCATCGATCTCCGGAACCATAGAGTGTATTAACCAACCTATGATAAGAGAATTGGTAATCTCATACTGATCATAACCTGTATTGGTGATACTGGGAGCCTGAACACACCCATTAACATATCCCATCTTTCCTTTGCTCTTCAAAAATATAGTCAAACTCTGCGACCACGCTAGATAGTTCTGACTATTAAAGAGAGAGGTGGTGATTTTATGGCCAGGGTGGAGAGAATCGGTCATAGAAGTAGTCAAAACAGGACTCGCGCCTTGTGTAGTAGGCTGCGAAGTAGTAGACTCACTAGTCAATTCTGCCATAAAGACAGTGCGACGGAACCCTCACAAACACACCCAGAGTGAATCATAAACCCGGAAAATGGGAGAATATAATAATGAATTTAAAACAAATTTAAGAGAACATTATTTTTAAAATTTTTTTTTTCGTCTTTTTTGTTTTTTTTGTTTTTTGTTTTTTGTAGAAGACCGTCAGAGAGAGATTAAGAAGAGGAGAAGACAGACAGAGAGAGACTTACATATTACGAAGACAGAGAGAGAGATGAAGACAAAAAAGTTACATGTAGAGATTGAGAGAGAGATGTCGATGAAGACAAACCACAGGGCTCCAAGCCAGCCGATAGACCAACGCTGGAGCAGGAAGGCTTCGACGAGCCCTAAGGTGTTGGTGAAGCCCTAGGGGTTGCGCCTGTGCCTTCGACTGGAGTTGTGACTCCAACTATTGCTGTCGGAACCCTACGTGCCTTAAATTGGGGCTGTCGGGTTGAGGTGGTGGTGCTGTGTTGATGCTGTGGTGGTACGGCTAGGTTTTTTTTTCTAGAGCTGCACTGATACCATGTTATTTTTAAGAAGAGAAAAAGTTAGGATATGAGTGGTTTCTCATACCCTTTTATATTAAATGATAAACATAAGTTAAGGCCTAAATAAAGGCCCATTACAACAAATAAAGAGACTGAATGAGAATAAAATAGGAAATATCCTAACACATTCTAACAAACCCTACTATTGAGCCTTGGCTCCATGAAAAATAGTAGTATCAACATAAAGGAGATGAGAAACCACAACAATGGAGCCATCAAACTGAACAACCTCAAATCCTTCAAGAAGGAGATTGGAAACCACAAAGGGGGAGCCATCAAACTATCCAACCACAAATCCTTGAAAAAACACCACTTACACTGCTTTCTCCACCATTTTATTAAGAACCTCCATAATAAAAATAAACAATAGAGATAATGGATCACCCTCCTGTCAATGGGTGAAAGAAACCCCTTGAAAAACCATTCACTAGAACTGACAGCCTGACAATAACTCATCCAATCTGTCCATTTCTACCCACACTGTGATACGCTCCAAACAATAATGAAGTTCCAACTGACATGGTCATATGTGTTTTTCAATATCCACCTCACAAATAAACCCAGGTTGATAACTCTTCTCAATCTAGAATCCCCCACTTTATTAGCCAACAAGACCTCGTTGAAAATTTTATTGCTCCCCCTCCTCCCATCCAAAAGCATTTGGAGACTGACACCACTGAAGACAACACACGTCTTTGAGCTGTGTAGCCCAGACTATTGCCAATAACTAAGAAGCCCCATCAATAAGATGTGCTAGTTTACTCCTTTTCTGTTTTTGTAAAGTGAAAACTTTGTTTATATATGTAAATGCATAATCACATCTGGTTTACCTTTTCCCAGCATCTAGCATGTTTTGTTGCTTATTAATTCTTGGTTGGCTTACTTTGCTCACTCACATGTTTATTTTTTTCTAGGTAACAAGTGTTGGTATAAATACAGAGTGGGGATTGCTAATGGCGAGCATTTCAGAAGATACTGGTGAAGAAACACCGTTGCAGGTTAGTTTGTACACAAATGCTTATTTCTAGTGTGGTTTATCAACAATAGTTTGTTACTTAAGCTCTATGTTGTGAATCATTATAATAGGTACGATTAAATGGGGTTGCAACATTTATTGGCTTCGTTGGACTTGCGGTAGCTATAGTTGTTCTGTTTGTCCTTTTGATAAGGTAATTGCAATCTTAGTTGTTGAGTTCTCTCCTCAATTCTTTATTTCTCTCTAAAAAACAAAGTTTGGACTGGTAAAACTTATAAATTGGAGTATCTGCAGATACTTTACTGGACATACCAAAAACACAGATGGAACTCCTCAATTCAAAGCTGGTCATACTAAGTTTGGTACTGCCATAGATGGAGTTATTAAGATTTTCACTGTTGCAGTATGTGCCGTTTTACAGACATAATTTGTAATTAGTATATATTCATATATAGTTATTTTGAGTATTTTACTAATACCTGAAGGAATTTTAGGTCACTATTGTGGTTGTTGCAGTGCCTGAAGGGCTTCCCTTAGCTGTTACCTTAACGTAAGTTTGACCTTCTTTCAGTCATTTTGTTGTCATTCTAATTTTATTAACTCATTTCAATTGATCAAAAATATTGTCAAGTATCTGGAGTTGGTTGAGCAAAATTGGTGTTAGGTAGAGCTTATCTTTTCTTGCCACTCTCTTTTTGAAGTTTATTGGAGGACATGTCGTTGATTCCTAGTTTTTCCATGTTTTCTTCTAAGTTACTTTAGTCCTTGTAGGATCTTCAAGTTTGACAGTATCATTGCTTACTGGGGCCATCATTAGTTTTGCTGCATATTTCCTGCTCATTCCAGTCTTTTTTTTACTATCTAGTTGAAAGATTATGCTTCTTTAACTTCTTAAAGTGCATTCCCCTACCTGTATTACAGCCTTGCCTACTCAATGAGGAAAATGATGTCAGACAAGGCCTTGGTATGTGCGATTTATCTTTTCTTTGAGTCGCTTCATATGATATTGATATTCATACATACACACATAAAAGTACATGTTTAAATGTTTCACAAATATTGAACTTCAGGTCAGGAGGCTTTCTGCCTGTGAAACCATGGGCTCTGCTACTACCATTTGCAGTGACAAAACTGGGACCTTAACGTTAAATCAGGTGGGTTAAATGCTGTTACTTTGGAAACATCTAGTGCTCAATATTCCAATTCCATTGACCCATTCATAGTTTGATTTTCTGGTCATTGAGTTCTTTAATTTTTGAATGCACTTGAAGAAAGATCTTTGCCTCTTTAATCTTCTACTTCATCAGTGTATTACTTTGATTCTTTAACATGACAAAAGTAGGAAAGGTCCTAGGAGGATTATAATCAAATCAGATATTCCTATGCCTTACTGGTTTAAGTGGAAGTCAATGTTAAGTGAATATTTAAACATTTTGTTTTGTTTTGTTTTATGTGTTTACTTGTATATTATTTTATGTGATGCTTGTTGAGTTTAGAATTGGGTGATAGGTAACTGAAATCTTCTTCTTCTTCTTCTTCTCCTCTCTCTCTCTCTCTGTATATATATGATCTGGGGAGGAGGAGAAGATTTAGATAGAAGCCTGTTTTCCCTCATTGTCAATTTGTAACATTTTTATTATTGTACAGATGACTGTGGTTGAGGCCTACGTTGGTGGAAAGAAAATTGATCCTGCAGCTAATGTGGCAGCGTTGCCTCCTATGGTTAAATCTCTGCTCATTGAAGGTATTGCACAGAATACTACTGGCAGTGTATTTGTACCTGAGGTGAGTAAAAGAAATATGTATCAAGTTTGTTTTGGACGAGTGTACTAGGCTTTGCATCTCCATTACATATCTAGATATTTACGTTAATAATAAAAAAAGAATGCACCATTCCATGCTATTTATATCTTCTCTAGTAATTTCTATAATAATTTGGGAATAGACTGTTTTAGTTGGCTATTTGGCTTTTTACGACAAGGCAAAAAAGTAGGGAAAGTGATGTGATGGGTCTTTTGTTTTATTAGCTATTTCAGCATGGGATGGGCTATTTTATCTCACCCCAAACACCCCCCTAATACATGTTGAAATGATATCTACTCCGGATTTCCAATAATTTCATCTAATTTCATTTGAAAATGATCTTGATATAGTTTCATATAGTTTGAACAGAATCCATGGTTTACAAAATTGTGTTAGAATAATATATTATTATTTGGGTTATTATTTTTGTAATTATTCTATGCCTTACGGCTACCTTGTAATTATTGATCTTCATTAATATAAATAGGGGATGATATCCTAATCATTCCCTAAGATTGGTATTCTCTAAATCTATCATGGTATCAGAGCCTAACTGTAAACCCTGAACCCATCTCCCCAAACAGCTGTCAATTACCAAACAGTTTTGTTACCCACCGTCAACTGCCATTACTAGTAGGAGACAACCCACTACCTTCGACTGGGTGTTGATGGTCCTCTAGGGTTCGAAACTCACCTGGGTCTTCTTTGCCGACTTCGACTTCGACTCTCATCCATAACAGCATCGCCGACAGCCCTCCTGGCCTAGTCGACTGCCATTGACAGCCCTCCTGGCCTAGTTGACTGCCACCGACAGCCTCGTTGGCTTCATGCGACACCTCTGATGGTTTTTTGTTCCTCGTCTCTCGCTCTCTTTGGTTTGGTCCTGTTGTATATATCGATGTTTGACTTATGTGTTTGGTTTTGTTCTGTTGTCTATATGTCGATGTTTGACTTGTTGGTCTCCTGTAACAGTGCTTCTCTAGTATTCTTTAAAAAAAAAAAAAAAGAAGTAAAGTATGAGTTGTTAATTTTTTATACTGTCATAGTGGTCGTTGTGTTTGTTTTTCCCTTCCACCATCACCGTTCGAGTTTGTGATTGGCACTAGTTTTGTTGAGGGTTCGGTAGTACAGTATTTATGGCAGATTCCACCAGTGTATCGACACCTAAGGGTGAGAGTTTCATTATACCTACTACTATGATTGATAATCCTAACCCTAGTATTAAAATCACCACCTCTCCATTCAATGGTCAGAATTATCTAGCGTGGTCGCAGAGTTTGACTATGTTTTTGAAGAGCAGAGGGAAGATAGGGTATATTGATGGCAGGATACAGGCACCCAGCACCACTGACCCGGGTTATGACCAATGGGAGATTACCAACTCTTTGATTATGGGTTGGCTTATTCATTCGATGGTACCAAACATTGGCGAGGGCTACTTGCCTATGGAGACTGCCCAGGATGTTTGGGATGCTGTGGTTGCTACCTACTCCCGCAAATGGAATTTCTCCCAAGCTTTTGAGTTGCGTCACTTTATTGAGAGCTCTGTTCAGGGGGAACAGGCGGTTCTTCAGTATTTCACATTCCTCACCAACGGCTGGAAACGCCTTGATCACCTGCAGGACTATAAGCCTGTTTGCACTGCTGATTCAGTCGGGTACAAAAAGTTCATTGCAGAGGAAAGGGTCTTCAAGTTTCTGGCAGGGCTCAATGTGGAGTATGATCCGGTCCGGAGTTCGGTTCTGAGTATGGACACTTTTTCTTCACTTCAGGAGGCATTTGCCAATGTACAAAATGAGGAGAGTCGCCGGTTTGCTATGATGTCCCCTGTCTCTACTGACCGATCCGCATTACTGTCTACTCCTAGAGATGTCCTTAGTCTGACTCCCATCCCTCTGTCTGTCGTCAAGGAATCTGTATTCTGTGATTACTGTAAAAAATCGCGGCATACTCAGGAGACATGTTGGAAGCTTCATGGGACTCTATCCGGGGGTCGAGGTGATCGGTCTGGTTTTAGAGGAGGTCGGTTAGGCCAGTCTAGAGGACGGGGTTCTCATCCACAGGCTCATCAGTCTAGTACTGTTGATACACTTGATTCTACTTCCGCTTCCGTTGGCCAGCCTTCTGATGATCTCTCTGGCATGACTATTCCTGAGCTTGAGGATGTTCTACGTCACTTGTCGGACCGTCGGTCTTCTACTGCTCTCAGTACATGTTCCTCGTCGTTTGCCCGCTCAAGTAACTTAGGCTCTTCTCCTTGTGTTTTCCTGTCTCATAAGTCTTTGCCTTGGATTATTGATTCTGGTGCCTCAGATCATATGTCTGGCTCCTCTGACCTTTTCTCTGCCTATAAGCCCTTTTCAGGTCAGGACAAAGTTAGGATTGTAGATGGTACTGTTTCTTCTATTTCTAAAAAAGGTTAAGTCCATGTCACTCCTACCATACCTCTATCTTCTATTCTCCATGTTCCCAATTTTTCTGTTAATCTGTTATCCTTGAGTCGTATTACACAGGATTTGAATTGTAGTGTGACGTTATTTCTTGATCATTGTGTTTTTCAGGACCTTGTCACGAGGACGACGATTGGCAGTGGTAGTGCAGAAAATGGTCTCTACTTCCTGGATCAACTGGACAAGCTTGCTTATTCTTCCACCCTGAGTTGTACTACCCACGATGATTTATGGCTGTGGCATCGGCGTCTTGGGCATCTTTCTTTTCATTTACTTAAGCATTTATTTCCATCTGGTTTTGTAACAATAATGTGTCTGAGTTTCTTTGAGTCTTGTCAACTTGGAAAACAACACAGAGCTTTTTTTGCTCCCAATTTTAATAATAATTTAGTTCCTTTTTCATTAATACACTCTGATGTCTGGGGTCCATCTCGTGTTATGTCTGTGAAGGGTCATCGATGGTTTGTTACATTTATTGATGATTTTTCTCGTACTACTTGGGTGTATCTCATGAAAGACGAGTGAGATTTTCTCTGTGTTTCGTAATTTTCATCAGATGATATTGTATTCAGTTTGGGATCACTCTTAAAATCTTCCGTTCTGATAATGAAAGGGAATACATAGATTCTGGGTTAGGGCAATAGTTTTCTGCATATGGCATTATCCATTAGACCTCTTGCACCAATACCCTTCAACAAAATGGGGTGGTCGGAATGCAAGAATCGTCATCTTCTTGACATAGCTCGGTGCATGTGTTTTTCTATGAGTGTGCCACGGTCCTACTAGGGCGACGCTGTTCTCACTCTGCTGCCCATCTTATTAATCGTCTTCCTACCCAGGTCTTGCAAAGATAAGCTCCCCTTCAAGTCCTCCTCAGTTTCGAGTCCTTGTTTTCTATTCTTCCAAAAATATTTGGCTGTGCCTGTTTTATCCACAATCACTCTCCTACTTGTGGTAAGTTGGACCCTCGCTCCCTCAAATGTGTTTTCCTTGGCTACTCTCCTACTCAAAAAAGGTATAAGTGTTACCACCCTCCTTTTCGTAAGTGGTTTGTGTCCATGGATGTCACATTCTTTGAGTCCCAGTCCTATTTCTTGTCCTCTCCGTTCCGTGTCGCAGTCCTCCCTTTAGGCAGAGCCTTGGTGTGAAGTGATTCCTATGATGCCTATGGTGGAACCCGTTGTTCTTGCACCACCTCCTCCTACTGGGACTTACAGAACCCAATGTCACCAAGGATAGGGAAGGGCAAGTTTATGTCTGGGACAAAGACAGACATTCTGCTCCTCTACTGCCATCTTTTGCTTCTGATGAGAGTCTAGGTAATTTTGAATCTTGAGTCCATTGATCTTGATATTCCCATTGCCAAGAGAAAGGGTGTGTGATCTTGTACTTAACATCCTATCTCAAATTTTGTGTCTTACTCCCATTTATCGTCCTTCTATAGAGCGTTTGTGTCCAATATTTCTTCTGTTAGCATTCCTAGCCATTTTTAGGTTGCTTTTGCTACCTCTGAGTGGAAACTTGCCATGATTGAGGAAATGAAAGCACTTAACACTTGGGAATTGACTGAGTTACCTAAGGGCAAACGACCTGTGGGATGCAAATGGGGTGTATACTGTGAAACACAAAGCTGATGGGTCTATTGAGCGTTACAAGGCTAGACTTGTGGCAAAAGGGTTCACTCAGATATATCGCGTCGACTATTAGGAAACCTTTGCACCAGTGGCTAAGATGAATTCGGTCAGAGTACTCCTCTCTCTAGCAGCTAATCTGGACTGGCCACTTCATCAGTTTGATGTAAAGAATGCCTTTCTCCACGGTGACCTCGAAGAAGAGGTATATATGGACATTCTTCCTAGTTTTGAGGATCATCAGACAAAAGGCAAAGTATGCAGGCTTCAGAAGTCATTATATGGTCTCAAACAGTCTCTAAGGGCTTTGGTTTGAGAGATTTACTCAGGCTATGCGTAAATATGACTTCAAACAAAGTCAAGCATATCACACCTTGTTTGTGAAACATTCCTCACGTGGTAAGACTACAACACTCATTGTTTATGTAGATGACATAGTTCTTACAGGCGATGATAGTGAGGAAATACCTTTGTTAAAGAAATATTTAGCCAATGAGTTTGAAATCAAAGACTTGGGGAGCTTGAAATATTTTCTGGGAATTGAAGTTGCTCGCTCCAGGGATGTGATATTTATCTCACAGAGAAAGTATGTGCTTGACCTGTTGAAGGAAACTGGAATGCTTGGTTGCAAGGCCTGTGACACTTCACTGGAACCCAATCAGAAACTAGGGGATGATGAAGGAGGTGCAGCTGTTGATAGGGGGAGCTCTCAGCGATTAGTAAGTAAAGCTCATTTACCTATCTCTCTCTTGTCCTGATATTACTGTTGCTATCAGTGTAGTTAGCCAGTTTATGCATCCTCCTCGTCAGATTCACTTCGAGGTTGCCATGAGAATTTTGAGGTACTTGAAATCTACTCTTGGTAAGGGTCTTTATTTTTCAAAGTATGATCATCTTCGTGTGGAAGCCTATACAGATGCTGGCTGGGCTAGATTAGTAACTGATAGGAGATCGACTTCAGGGTATTGCATCTTTGTTGGAGGCAACCTAATTACTTGGAGGAGTAAGAAACAAAATGTGGTTGTCAGGTTAAGTGCAGAAGCTGAGTTTAGAATTATGGCACAAGGGGTGTGCGAGCTCTTATGGATCGAGTTATTGTTGAGTGATCTAGGTATCGATCAGACGGGCTCCATGCGGTTATATTATGATAATAAGGCCGTTATCAACATTGCACACAATCCGGTTCAACATGACAGGACACAACATTTTGAGATTGATCACCACTTCATTAAGGAGAAATTTACTAGTGGCACAATATGTACTCCCTTTGTGCAGTCTAGTGAACAACTTGCTGACATTCTCACCAAAGGAGTTGGGAGTAAGCCCTTTCATGGCATCTTAGGCAAGCTGGGCATGAGAGGTATCTTCGCACTAGCTTGAGGGGGAGTGTTTGAATAATATATTATTATTTGAGTTATTATTTTTATAATTATTCTGTACCTTAGGGCTCCCTTGTAATTATTGATCTTCATTAATATAAATAGGGATGATATCCTAATCATTCCCTAAGATTTGTATTCTCTAAATCTATCAAATTGATGATATTTTCTTTGGTCTGGACTTCTAATAGGATCATCCTTATATTCCTTTCAGACTAATCTGCCACTAAATATGATCTGTTTTAAACTGACCTTTGTTTAAAATATTATTTGGTCTTTCTAAAAAAAATTTCAACTATCTAAATTATGTTCCACATGATTCAATTTTTTTTGGGATTATCGAGTAAAATAGACTGAAGGGCGGGCCTGGCGTAGTGGTAAAGCTACCCCGAAACAGCCTCTCCGCTTGCGGGGGTAAGGCTGCATGCACTGGGTACGCCCTTTTTTTATCGAGTAAAATAGACTATGTTGACTATAATTTTGAGATGTTATTGGAACAGAGAATAAGCTGCGATGGTCTGTGCTTACATTGACATTTTGTGGAATATTAGGAGGAATTTTGTTGGTGAGAGATTGTTCACTGTTTTAGGTTTGAAAGTTTCATTTCAGTTGACATTAAGTTTGCAAATAATAATACAACTTTTAGTAGTCTAAAGATGGAAATTGCCATGATATTAATGCTTTAGTGTTTTGAGGTAAACCTTCTTATAGGAGTTTGAACATTTGACAAAATCAAAGAATTGTCAACGCTTACCATATTTGCTGTCTTGGTGTCTTTTAGGTTGTATTATTGGCGAATATGGGTATGTCAGTAGCTTTGTTGCATTGATCCTACAAGTAGGGAATATGCTTATAATATGGCCTTATAAGGTGTTGAACGTATCTACTGCCAAAGTGCAATTGACATTCCTGATGATAGAAAGAGAGAGATTTACTGAATTTCTTTTTCAGTAGTTCTAGTGTGGAATCAGTTTGATGGAATGCATGCTGTTTCCTCGTCAAATGTGTTGATACAAAAGACATCAGAAGAAAATTATTGTAGGAAAATTTTTAGTTGAATATTTTTTAGTTGAGATAGTTGGATGCATAGACTCATAGAGACGAAGCAAAAGACAATTTCAAGACTGTTGGCGTATTGTCAAGCATGATTTGATGGAAGTGTTTAATGAATTATTCAAGAATGAGGTTGTCAATACCTGCACAAATGCTTGGGGTAAGAGAGAATTCTTTGAAGATTGGTGATTTCTGACCTGTTAGGCTAATCACTTGTATAAAATTTTAGTTGAAGTGTTATGTGTTTGAGGTTGAGAATGGTTTTGAGGGATATTATCTCTTCTTGTCAAGGTGCTTTTGTTGAGGGGCATAAAATTTTGGATGTATTTTTGGTAGCTATTCAGGTGGTAGAAGAGTATAGAGATAAATATGAGTTTATTTTCTATGCAAGTTTTGAAAAACTTGTGATTTTGTAGTGTGGGGGTTTTTGGGATTTTCTCACTTAAAAGAAAGGGGTTTGAAAAAAGATGAATGAAATGGATTAAAGAATGCTTGTCTACTTGTAATTTATCGATAATCATTAATGGTAGTCCAAGTGATTCTTTTGAGGCTTCTGGGGGTCTTAGTGTGATAATATATTGGTGTATATATTGCACATATTATGAGATTATGTAAATATTCTGTGTAATTAAGTATTGTTTGTATTTCCTTTTTAGTCATAGGGTTAGAGTTCTATATAAGGTACACTTTGTTTTACAAATTTACAATACAATTGAATACATAGATTAGTCAATCAGAAATCTTACTTGGTATCAGTTGTTCTCTAATTCGAAACCCTAGAGCTTAGTTGCATGAAGCGGGAGCGGGAGCGGGAGCGGGAGCGGGGAATCGTAGTCATTCCAAGAATCGTTGGTAGGGAGCATGTTTGTATATGTATTAAATAATATAATATATAAAAATATATTGTAAGATTATATATATATTTTTTTCTCTAATGATAATGAAAATATATGTTATAAATTTTAAAAAATATATATATATAAAATCATATGTTGAAATATTATAATTATATACTTGTGTTAAATTTTTTTCATTTATTATAAAATGTTTATATTATTTTTTTATTTTATATAATATCTAATTAATTAAACACAACATAAAAAATTTAAAAATAAATAACAAATAAACATTCATTTTAAAAATAAATAAAAAATAAAAATCGAATGATTTATTTTATAGATTTTATTAAATATTTTTTTATTACATATAATTTAATTAGATTTATTATTGTATAACAAATTATATTATTTATTATATTTATTTATATTATTTATTATATGTTATAAACGGGAGGGGGAGAGATACACAAATAAGAGAGAGAGAGAGAGAGAGAGAGAGAGGAGAAGGAGGAGGAGAAGCAGATGATGAAGGCGAAGGCGAAGAGAAGACGAAGGCGATCAACACAGATGAAGACAAAGAGAAGACGAAGGCGAAGGCTAGGGCTAGAGCAAAGGTCGACGTTGAAGGCTAGGGCTAGGGCTAGAGCGAAGGTCGAAGTCGCGAGACCAGGTTTCTCTTTCTTTGTCTCTGTCTCTCTCTTTCCTTTACGATCCGATCTTGGACTGAATCGCATTTCTCTCTCCACAAAAGCGCGATTCTTAAACGTTTCTTCCTAAGAAACGCAGAATCGCGATTCTGAGTGAGAATCGCCACCTGGTTGCGCGATTCCTGCAACTAAGCCCTAGAGCTGTCACCACTGTGTTTTGTTTCATGCTCTCTCTCTCTCTCTCTCTCTCTCTCTCTCGGATTCACTTTGGTTCACATCTGAAGCCGAAAGTATCCGTTTGTTGCCATTTGCTGGTTGTCTTCTTTCTTTTCAGTGCTTCGACTTAGTGTTTCATCTTGTCTCCTCAAGGCTTCGGCTTGTCTTCTGTCCTTGGTTGCGATTTCTCTTTGGTTTTCTGGGAGTATTGTGATCGAGCTCTCTGATTCTCTATCTCTCTCGCGAAGTGCTCTCTGTCTTCTCTGATCCTTTAATTCTTTGGTTCGTGATCTCTAGTCACGTATGATTTGCGATCCCCTGGTTTGGGTGTGGGGTTATTTTGTTCTGTTTTGGGCTTATTGCACTTAACCCATCACTTTTTTGTTTATTACGATTTGCCCCATTAGTTCTTCTCTTTTTCTAGTTTATGACAATGTCAAAGGATAAAATTCAGGGCATCAAATGCAAACTTATCGGTGTGACATGCCTATTGGTTTAGTGTTATGAAGAATTTTCTTCTTGGTCGAAAAAAAATGGAGATATGCTTTTGGTTTTGTTTCTCGTCCATCAGACCTGAAAAAAGATGGATATCCAACTACTTGTGACACTTGGGATTGTGATAATGTCCAAGTTCTTACCTGATTTCACAACTCAGTGGAAGACTGTATTGGGATGATGTTTTTCAAATGCAGCACTGCCAAGGGGGTATGAGATTATTTACTGGACGTGTATCAGTAGTCTAAATCTGCCAAATAGTATGAATTGGAATTAGCTATTTAGGGTGCTCGTCAGCAGGATCGGTCTATTCAAGATTTCTACATTGATATGATAGGTCACTAGGATTAGTTGGCTCTCATGGAGCCATCTAGCCTCAAGGTACTTGATGATTATTTACAGTTCCAGGAGGAAGCTTGTTTGGTGCAGCTCTTTACGGCTCTTTCTCCTCAGTATGAGGCTATCCGGGATGGCATTCTTCACCGTTCTCTTATCCCTACTATGGATGCTATAGTTTGTGACCTTCTTTTCAAGGAAACCGTCTCAAGACGGCCAGTCAAACTTTATCTCCATCTGTCTTCCTAGCTCCTACTCTATCTCCACTGTTATCAATTCCCTCTCCTCATCAGCTCCAGGCTTTTTTTAAGCCTAAGAAAGTGCTCCTGGCTTCAGATAAGTGTGCTTTCTGCCATTAGAGGGCCCATTGGATGAGTGTGCTTTCATTAATAAATGAGCACATTGAGATTGATTGTCACTTCGTTGGTCAGTATCTGCAGTCTAGTTGTATCTCGCTTCCTTTTGTCACTTCGGCTTTGCAACATGCTGACTTCTTGTTCATTCAGAAATCTTACATTTAGACCCCCCTTGCTTACTTTAGCGATTGAAGTTTTGGGGTGGTTAACTGACGAGGTTGAGAAACTAGGTTTAGTGGAGGGTTTTTTGATTAGTTGGGGAAGTCGTTCAATTTCTCATTTATAGTTTCATCTAACACTATCTTTTACTCTTCTGGTGACAAGATTAAGGTAGTCAATCAACTATCTTTCCTGTGAAATTTGAAATGATATCCGGGTTGTAGGTGAATATGATCGAAAACTCCATTGTTGGAATTAATATCTCACAAGTTGGATTACAAAGGGTGGCTAGACGTCTAGGATTCCCCATTTAGTCCTTGCCTTTGAAGTATTTGGGGCTTCTTTTGGGAGGTATTTGAGAAGATTGGTAAGAGATTAGAAGGGTGGAAAAGTCAATGATATCTAAAGGTGGAGGATTAACCCCAGTTCAGTTTGTTTTGTGAAGTATTCCAATTTACTATTTGTTGTTGTTTAGAACTTTGGTTGGTGTGGCTAATAAGACTGAGAAAACATGAGGTTTTTTTTTTTGGGGCAGTGACAACAAATAGAAAGATTACTTCATTAATTGGGAGGTGGTTTTTGTTTCGAAGAATAAGGAGGTTTTTATTTGGGGAACATATTCATTAAGAATATTGCTTTGCATGGTATATGGCTGTAGAGATTTGGCACGGAGCGTAATTTTTTATGGCATGTTGTTGTTAACAGTAAATATGGGTGTTGCTGATGGAAAAAAAAAAGAAAAAAGAAAAAAGAAAAAGTAAATATGGGATGCAGGATAATGTTTGGGACTATCTTGTGGTCAATTGGACAAGTTTTCGATTTCCTTTGAAGTCCATTTGTCAAGTTTTTTGCTTGTTTCTCGCAACTTATTTGTATTGTTATGGATAATGGGGAGCAAATTCGTTTTTCGGGAAGATGTGTGGAGGGGTGAAATTCTTTTGATCATTTGTATCCCAGTTTGTAATGGGTAACACAATTCCATAATGCATCTATTCCTTCCATGTTTCCTCTCATTCATTTTCGAACACTTGGAATTTCAACTTTTCATGAAATCTGAATAATTGTGACGTAACTGATCCACCTTCGTTGCTATCCATTCTTAAAGGTGTTTGAGAAATGCAACTATTGATAGAAGATTGTGGTCGTTCATATGGCGGTTTCTCTTGCAAATCTTTTTTTCGATCTATTATTGATGAACCCAATGTGCCACTTTTTATCCTCACAAGATGATTTGGACATACGTACCACTTAAAGTTCAAGTTTTTGCTTGGTAAATGGCTCATAAAAAATTAAAGGGTAAACTACCAATAGGTCCTACTTTTGAGACTTATTACCCATTAAGTCCTGTTGATAAATTTATTAAGTGATAAAGATAAATTTATCAGTCTTTTATTTTTATGAATAAATTTATAGTGATAAATTTATCAGTCTCTTTGTTTTTATGAATAAATTTATAGTGATAAATTTATCAATCTCTTATTTTTATAGTGTTAAATTTATTAGTTAGGACCTGTAGGTAAATAAGTCTAGTTAATAGGACCTACACGTAAGTACCCCTAAAATTAAATACCAAGGATAGGATTGAGAGTAAGCGGCCAATTGCTATTTACTTCTACAAGGTGTGTTGTGTCGGGGGTAAGAGGAGAGCATTGATCTTCTATTTTTGCATTGCCCCGCAGCTCTTGGCTTACGGAATAGATAATATCAGTTAGCGGAGATGGATTAGCTGGGCCTTTTCTCTCATGTCTAGATGCTTACGATTGGTTACATGACCATTGAGTCTAACCAAAATATTCAGGCTTCTTGTAGTTATATGGTATTTGCCCTCATATGGGTAATATGGTTGGAATGGAATGCAAGTGTTGTTTAGGATAAGCGGAATGATGTTGGATGTTTATGGGATAAGAAATGTTATTTGTGTTCTTTGGGTTTTGGGTTTTGGTGTTATCTTCCTTTTTAAGGGAATTCCTTTTTTTGGTTAGGGGGGATTGGAGGGCAATTTGTGAGATGTGATTTTGACTTTCTCGCTTAATTTTTTATCTTTTAATTCTTTTTTTCTTATTGGACATTTTATCTCTGTTGCATTTATTTATTTGTCCTTTTTCCTATCTATCTAATAATACTTTGCTTGTTGCTAATAAGAAAACGGCACACCTGATAATGTTGTGTCTATGTTTCTATCTATCTAATAATATGTTCCTTGCTGCTAACAAGAAAACGGCACACCTCATAATGTTGTGTTCTGTTTTTCTGTCTATCAAATAATATTTTCCTTGTTGCTACTATGAAAATGGCACACCTCATAATGTTGTCTGTGTTTCAGACGTATCACTGATAGTCAACGCACATATTCCAACGTGTCAAAATGTCCTCTTTTTGGTCCTTTTTTTTGTTTTGTTTTGTTTTGCTTTTTTTTTTGAACTGGACATACTTTGCAAAATTGAGGAATCCATACATCTATCACTTGGACACATGTGACAAATATTGGTCTCTTTGCACACTTTGGGCGCCAATGAGTAAAATTAAATCCCCATTTATTTGGAAACCTAATGTCGAGCAAGTTCCAATTTATTTTTTAGTAGGGTTTATTTAATGGACATCGGTTATGAGACATCCTACTTTTTTTCTTTTCCTCACTCGTTCAAATGTAGTTATGTATAATTTGGTTCTCTATTCACATGATAAATTGTAAAGAAATTTGTATATTATTTTCATTTATATAAATGTAAACTGATATCTATTTATCAGTGTCCCTACCTTGTACTTGTCTGGATATTAAGAATTGTTGGGTTTGTTGTTTGTATTGTGTTGTATCCTTGTGGTATGCCCACATCCGCTCTTCTTAGGGTACATGACTTTTTAATTTACTAGCGGTATGAAGATGGGCTTTATTCATGCTGATGAATCTAATCTAATTAAATACTTCCAAAAACTAGAGATTTTAAGATTGTACACTAACCGTTAAACATCAATAGCATGTTAGCATCTACTCTAAGACAGGACTCAAACAAAACAAACTACGCCTTGTGTCCTAATCAATTTAAATCAGCTACATGACTCACCATTTTGCTCCATCAAGTATATATGCTCAGTTAAAATAAATAAATAAATATCAATTTTTCCTATAGTATCCCATGTTAGAGCATCTCCAATGGTTGTTGCTATATTGGTATTGCTATTGCTATAATTTGGCAATGAATAGTGTTATTCTGCCAAATTATAGCAATGGTGCTCCAATGGTCATTGCTATTTTTGGCAGATCTCAACCAACTTTCCCTCCAACTTTGTAGGTGTTGTTTGGATATAGGTTTTTTGTGATTTTATTTTTGTTTATTTTTTGTCTTTTGTGACGTTTTTTTACCTGTTTGTAAAAAAAATTATATATTTATATTATTTCCAACTAGACAAATTTAAAAAATGAAAAAAAAAAATTGAAAAATTGGAAAAAAAATTAAATATAATTTACCCCACCAAAAAATATATTAGTCAAATATATTATCTTTTATCTTTTTATTTTATCTTTTATCTTTTTATTGCCTTCATTTGAAAAAATATATTTATTTTTTATTATACTTTATTGAAAAATTTAAATTATACTAAAAATTAGTCAACATTATACATTACAAAAATAATATTATTTTGTGTAGTCGAAAATACTCAAAAATAAAAAAACATGAAATTTCATTACAACGGCTCCTTTTATAAAAAAAAAAATAAATAATATTACATTTTTTTTTTTTTTTTTTTAAAGGACAAAAGAGCCTTTTGTGTTTCCAAGGCACCATCACCACCATCCACGTACCCATTCACCAACAATTGAGATGCAATATCTAGAATCATCCTTGCATTCCATTCCAAGACAAAACATATCTGTCTCCCTCTCTTCCAAATCAAACGGAAGTCGACTCTCTTCACTCTCTCTCTCTCTTACTCTTCAAAGACCAACATTCTGACCTCTGATTCTACTCCTTTTACCCTCTCCGAGATGCTTATTCCGACTCCGGCTACTTCTCCGGCGCCGAATCGTGCTCTGCCAAGTACACGATGGATCCAGTTCTCAGCCTGACCTCGTTCCTCGAATCCCCTGTTCTCCTCTCCAACATGAAGGTTAGGTCTTTTTCAAATCTCTCACTAGTACCTTCAATCAATGTTTTAAAAACCGGACCGGTGAGTGAACCGGAAAAGGGACCGGGTGGACGGGTCACCGGTTCAACCGGAATCAAACCGGAATCGAACCGGAATCGAACCGTGACGTAATAAATATATTAAAATTATATTTAAATAAAAATATAAGCAATAAAATTATAAATTAAAAATATTAAATTATCTTAAATATTTGTCCTAATATTTTTTTTACTGAAAAATATAATAATACATTTTAAAATATTATTAATTTCAATTTTGGAAGATGAAATCAAATATTTAATATTCCCTCCATATGATTTTAATTCAAATAATTTGATTGAAAGGAGAGTAAAAATTTTGGAGGGATATCAAAATTTCAATATTCCCTCCAATACATTTGCTTGAATCCCACATGGATTTTTTGAGTTTTTTTGAAAGAGTTTTTTTCTTATAAATAGGTGAAGACTTTCACAATAATTTCATCAAGCTCTTAATGGGATTCCTCACAAGAGGAGACCCTTGAAAAAGAGTTTCAAATTAAAATTTTCTTATATTCTTATATTTATATATATATATATATATATATAAAATAAGAAAGAAAGAAAGAAAAGAAAGAAAGAAAATAAAAAAACAAAGAAAAAATTCTAAAAAAAAATATTTTCGGACCGGTCCGGTTTGGTCAACCCGGTGCCGGGTCAACCGGTTCACCGGTTTAACCGGTGGGTTCACCGGTTTTCACTAAATCTACCGGTTTTTTATGATGGCCGGTTTTGGTGGGTAGACCGGACCGGAGCCCCCTCCGGTCACCGGTTCAACCGGTTGAACCGGCCGGTCCGGTCCGGGTTTTAAAACCTTGCCTTCAATTTCAGTACTTGTTCTCCTCTTCAATATATATAAATCTTGCTATTGAATAGCTATTGTCTATTTTCTATGTTACACGGACTCGTTGGAATTTTGAAGGTACCCGTGTCGACACGACACGACACGGGTACGGGTGCGGGATACGGCCGGGATACGGCTCCTTAGAAACGGATATGGCAGAAGAATCGAAAGAGGAGAGAGCAAGGAGAGAACCTGCGAAGCTTGATCGAGAACCTGCGAAGCTCGATCTGCGATCTGCGAAGCTTGTACTGCTCCGTCGTCTTCCCCTTCATCTCGATCTCGGAATCTCTTCGTCACCTGATCTGCGAAGGCTCTTTGTCACTCTCTCTCTCTCTCTCTCCCCCTCTCTCTCTTTTCTTTTTTTGTTCAGTCTATCTCCGACTTCTCCGACTTTTCTAATATAGTTTGAATTATATAAAATATAAACTATATTAATATAATATTATTCATTATTCACCTACATATTATATAAAATATAAACTATATTAATATAATATTATTCATTATTCACATACATATTATATAATATTATTTATTCAAAAAAATATTATATAATATAATATATAATAAATAACATAATTTTTATGTCTAAAATTAAAATAATTTATTTTATCATATATAATATAATTTATTTTATGTCTAAAATAATGTTTATAATTTTATTTATTATTTATTTGTTATTTTTTTAATAAAATTTATTATTCCTTAAACTTTTTAAACTCATCTTCATATAATAAATATATTTTAAAAATAATTATTTAATATATCCCCGTACCCGTATCCTAATTTGGATCCGTATCCACTTATCCTTAATTTTTAATTTTAAAGTATCCGACCCTTAGATACACACCCGTATCCGATACCCGCACCCGAGTCCGTGTAACGTAGTCTATTTTTAATAAATTTTAAGCAAGACAGAAAGAAAAAAAATATGTTGATATTTGAATTTTTGTATTGGTGAAATTTGTATGGGAAAGTTGGTGAATTTGGTGATTATTTTTAGTAATTGGTGAATTCCATTTTAAATAAAATGGTGAATTTTGTTTTTTTTTTTTTCAAAAAAATTTAAACGTTCTGGAAAAGTCCAACTGAAAGGGAAGGATGGAAGGAGGGAATGAAGAAATCAGTTGGTTTTTGGGTGACTTGGCAGATTTGGCAATTGCCAAAGTAGTTGCCAAATTTGGCAACTGATTTGGCAGCTGCTATAGCATGCCATTGGAGAAGTCATTTTTGCCCAAGCTGCTATATTATGGCTTTGGCAGCTGTTTTAGCAATCCGTTGGAGATGCTCTTAGTTGAAGTCTTTCCTTCGTTTAACATTTTCGTTTGTGTGATCATGTCACTTTTTTCTGCTGTTGCATCTAACGGTCTTTGTTACATGACATACTTGTTTCCTCATTGTTTATGTTCAAGGTTTCTATCAAAAGGCTCGTTCTCCGACTTCGTGGTAGAAATTATTTCAATTCAATCATAAAATTGTTTGCCCAATTGCTCGTAGTTGGCTACATGCTTTAATTTCCTTGGGGTAGTAGTGTTAAGTGGCCCATCCTTAGTTAACTTAAGGCAAACATGTCTTCTTCTTATTGAAAGTGTATTTTATTTTTTATTCTGGTTTATTTCTCAATTCCTCAATCCTTGACTTGATCATTCAATCTCTTAGGCGCATTATGATAATGTAATTTGACTCCCACCCATTTCACTTTAGCTAATCCTTTAATTAATAAACTTATTCTTCAAGGATCACAAGTAAGAATTCAGCCTTGTTTATTTTAGTTTTTAGCTCAAGTGTTACCAAATTATTCAATTGTTACTTTGAGCTGTCCCAAGAAATTCAACCTCAATATTAGAGCTTATGAATTCAATCTCAAATCTCAAATCCATAATTTGAATAATATGTATTCTTCATTTACTAAAAACATCATACATTTATTTCATGATCATCAATTCCATATTAGTCAAACGTTCATCTCAACTTTCAAATTGAACAATGAGGTGCAAGAATATTAAAGATATGAACACACTAATAATGGTTCAGTACACTCTTGTACCTACATAAATTCCTGGCTTCCCTTGGAATTTTTTGAATAAACCGAACCAGATTTTCTATGGAGTTCTTGGTGCTAATTCCTACAGAGTTTTTTGTGCAGTCTTAGTCTTGCCTCTATTTTTTTTCCCTCACCTTCGGTGTAATTCCTAAGGTCTTCTTCTTCTTCTTCTTCTTCTTCTTGTTGGTGTGATGTTTGTGCAGTCTTAGTCTTACCTTAGGGGTGATTCCTAAAGAGTTGTTTGTGCAGTCGTAGTCTTACCTTAGGGGTAATTCCTAAGGAGTTCTTTGTGCAGTCTTAGTCTTACCTTAGTCTTAACTTGGGGGTAATTTCTTGGTCTTACCTTACTCTGTTCTTGGGGTATTGTTCACAATCCCTTGAAAGTGTGTTTTACAACCCCAAAACTTGACCCAGTCACACCCAAATCTTCCCTAGCCACTTACTCTAGTTGTTGCCCTTCAATTTAACCATTAAAATGCTAGTTTACTCACCGTTTAGGCCTGCAAAACTGACTGTTCTGAAAATTAAGCAAGCCGATACTGTTGAAAATCAAGTCAAACTCATCATTTTAGAAACCTTAGAAGCCTTCTTCTACCTTATAGGATCATAACCCTTGAGATCCATTACCAAAACACACCATAATTTCTATTGTATACGACTTTGGGCCGTAGTTTTGTTGTTTGACCTATATCAATTGTTAATGGGTGTAAGCTTGTCTTTCTATCTTTTGGTTCATTAGATTCAAGAGCTTGCAATTTACAGAGAATAAATGATTATGTGGACTGCTTGCATATAGATATATATTTAAGTTTATGTGTGCGCATATATATATTGTTGATTTTCCATTTTCAATTTGTTGTGGTAGCTCGATTGTCTAGTAGCTGTGTTCCCTAGTCTCATTGTTGAGGTCCTCAACTATGAGAGCAAGTTGTTTAGGTCCTTTTTAAGCATTGTCTTTCTGCTATTGTTCCTTCTATGATGTGTTCTTGCCTATCCCAATTTGATACTAGATTCTTCATTATAAATATTTTTATTGACTCAACTTGATTGTTAAAGTCTTTCAATTTATTATCCTTTATTGTGGTTGGTATTTAACAGGGTGGCGGAAATTACGAAGTTTCTGGATCACCAACAGAAAAGGCCATTCTCCAATGGGGCCTCAAGGTACCTTTGCTATTTTATCTACTTAGTTATTTGATTTTAATTTGTTTATATCTTTTGGAAGAACAGGTCTAACTGTTGATATATCTTTTACAGCTTGGCATGAATTTTGATGCAATTAGATCAAATTCTTCAATCATACATGTTTTTCCGTTCAACTCGGAGAAAAAGCGAGGAGGCGTTGCACTTAAACTGGTAAAAAAAAAAAAAAAAAAAAAAATTTCTACATACATTTCGTTCAAAAATTATTCTTCTTTCTGTTGATTGATTGCATGTTTTTATGTTGATCATTGTGCTTTGAAGTTACATGCAGTATGGTCTTTATTGTCACATTTGAACTAAGATAATTGGAGTAATGGATTCAGTCTTATATAAGTTATATTGTTTCAAGCACGGATGAGATTGGATAAAAAATGAAAAAAATGGAGGAAGGTGTTGGAGATTTTGTGTGCAAAGTTAAGGTAAGCAATGAGAGTTCTGATGTTACATATTAGCAGATTACCAAAACAAAACAAAACAAAACAAAACAAACCAAACCAAACCAAACTAAGCTTTATGTTCCAACCAAGTGGGGTCAGCTACATGAATATCATCCTATGGTGATACCATCAAACAATTAAATATTTCATGGAAAATCTAGACATTCTAGTTGTGGGTCATGGAACTCTCTCCCTGCAGTATTACATGTAAAATCTATACATTCTAGTTTTTGGTCATGGAACTCTCTCCCTGCAACAACTCTATAAGCTTAATTTATGTGATCCCTATTCTACAAGCTACAACCTTCTTGGTCAGTGCTTGACTATTGATGTTTTCTCAATAACTCCTTTCTCATGCATAAGTAATCCAATTGAATCTGTGAAGTTCAAAATTGTAAAACAATTTTACATCATTAAATAATCATGAAAACTTTCATAATCATTTGGTGTGAAATCAGTGTATGAATTATTTATCCAAAAAAAAAAAATAGTATATGAATTGAAGATGAATCAATAGTACTAATGTTTTATTGAATTTTTGCTTTACCAAGTATAGATTTATAATTTCTATAAAAAATAATTTTTTCTTTTTTTAATTTCTTGCCTTACGGAAGGTAGGGCTATAATTGAGCCGAGTCGAGGTGAGCAATTGGTTGTTCAAGCTTGGTTTGAAAAACATATGAGCTTCAACGTGTGTTCAAACTTGACTTGTTTACATAACAAATTGATCTTGAATGAGCTTTTAATGAGCTGAAGCTTTAAAATACATTTTGGCATGCTTGATCACACTCAAATGATATATCCTTTTTCCTCCACCTTGAGAATGGTAAGCATCGACCTGCTAAGTTAGAAATAAATTGTTTGATGTAAGCTAATCTTCATTGTGCTATGATCTTTGTACGTTCCACTTAGATTCCCTTGTTTCGAACCACAAATTCGAGAAATTTTCTAGATGAAACCCCGGAGTCACATTTTGGTGGGTTTATCTTGTGTTTGTCTACTTAGATGTTCAAAAATTTTTCTCAAATCCTCCATATGTTCCTCCTTTCTCCTTGTTTTGACAACAAAGATCATGAACATAACCTTTGATAATGTCGTGAATCATGTCACCAAAAATTACAGTCATTGCCATTTGATATGTTGCCCCAACATTTTTTTATGCCAAAGGGCATTACTTTGTATCAAAAGATTCTGCTAGGAGTTCTGAATGCATCCAACTTCTCATCTTCTGGTGCCATTAAACTTCTCCTAGGTTATTCTCTTATCTTTTCTTTTGTCTTGCATCGTTCTTTCTCAACCTTTCTCATCATACTCTCTTTTGTTTTTGTTTCTTTTGTCTTAATCTAACTGAATTGAAATTGGTAATGATATCATCATTTAAATTTGATTGTAATTTTATTGTCTTATGAAATTTAGACTGATCGTATTGATCTTTGTAGAAGTTGTTAGATAGTTTGATATACAT